>OY365810.1:44764719-45364719 GCA_959347315.1 Bimastos eiseni
TTAGGTGCAGCGATAATTATGCTCATTGATCTCTCTAAAGAAAGTTGATTGTTTACCTTGTCTTACGTTGGTACGCGTACGTTCGGAGGTTATGGAAATTGAAATAGATTGTACAATTTACTCGTGATTATGGTCTACTCTGCTGAGAATAATTTAGAAGATCCCATTCTACACTTTTAAAAAGGGTGTCACTTCCCGAGAACGTGTAGGTCAACAGTTTTTGTGCGATTAATGTCAATGTATGCAATGGATGTTTGCCAGTAGGCAGTTGTCCGAGTTCTGTGTAAGAATAATTGGAGCGCAAAATTCAGCCGAGATCAGAAATTCAGGTTGTTATTCTTTAGGCGTGTTAATAGTTATGTCTAATCACGAAGCCTATATTTTTCACCGCCTTTGCACATCAAAAACGTCCGTAATGTCAGTTATGACTTTTCTAATCAATCAAAGCGTTGCTCTCTCAATGCACCGAATACGACACATAATATTATTGTTCGCTAAAGTGGTGATGGAATAAGAAACTCTAAGAAAGAGATAATGAACATGAATATGAAATAAAACCACTAGGTCGTGAATGCAAGGGACTAAGGCTAGTACAATGTTTGAGTATAATAAAGAGGAAGGTTCTCTCACGAGAATATTTTTAAATTTCGTAACTCATGCCGACAAGGAAGTAGCTTCAAGCAGCAACACTTAAATAATATGACAACCAGACACCAGAGCAGTTGATTACAGAACATAATTTTTTTATTGGCCAGTGTTATTAAAGTGCAAGTTGCCCTCCACTGCGTGTACATCACTGGTATGTGCATGAAGTTTAAAAAATCAATTTTAAGCCTGATCTGGACTGCTCTCATTTGACACTCTATGTCTACTTACATGTAAACTTTTTCACAAAGATTCAAGTGATCATAGAAGAGTTTGGTAACTCATTCCATTCTTTCAAAACAGATCTTGTACATCGGTCACGGATGGCCTTGCCCAACGTAGTGCATCATGCATCTGTTGGTCCACTGCTCTGGAATGACATTCATTGATCTGATCTGTGATCTTAACACTAGCGACTCTCATTTTCAAAATCAATAGTCGAATTCATCATTACACGTTATATTTTACGAAAACAGTAACTGTTAACGTCTTATTCAATGCGAGCAGGCCGTAAATAAGCGTCAAAGAAAGCATTAAAGCAATTTAACTTTAATTCATTATGCAATTCTAAAACAAATTAAATAATATCCAATTTTTAGATTGTCAGAAAGTGGCGATTCTGGTATAATAAACGTGAAGTAAAACAAAGTGTAATCTAATAATGCAGTCAGTTGAAAAACAATGTCTTAACTTAGAATAATGATAAGTCATTGGCGTCACAGTAGTAGGAGCTTATTGTCCGGTTCTGTTGCTACGACAGATTCATCATTCTCTTACATGATTCGCCACAATCGGTCATATTCCGACCGATTTGAACACTCTTTCCCGCTTGCACATAATCACCCACTCCTGCTATTGCTACTTTTCTCTCTGCCAACAATTTCCATTTGCTGGACATACAGGATGCATTGACGACAACCATCTCACATCTGTTATCATCGGAAATAGGATCATGTATCAACCATCGACTGTCGTTTCTTAGAGTCACAACAACTCCACAGACGATGTCATCTGGACAACAGTTGTCACATCTGGCGTATAACTCAGCCTTTACGACGCATTCGTCGTAGAAGTCTGTCAAAATGTTTCCAACTGAAACGCAAAGTTAAAACATTGACAATATTTTAATAGTATTATTGAAAAAATTGACAATATTTTACTAGCACTATATAATGAAGCGGAATTACATCAAGCGAGCTACACTTATCCAAATTTATATTCTGTATTAACGTGAGTAGATCATTGATACATGAATGCTCACCAGAGGGACATTCGCTTTCCTTCGTAGAATTTTGATCTAGTGGAGGACATGATGTAGTCACCACACAACTACAATCTGTACAATTTGACATACACATTGATTCATTAGTTTGTGAGAGAACAGAAGCGTTGGTTCTTATTTAGATTGAACCGAAAGAAATGATAAACGTTACCAGACGAATATAAGTATACTCACTCCAGCCATACGCTTTCCTTGAATTTACCTTCGCTTATTGCCAAAGTCTAAGTTTTGTAGAATTCTTTCCTATTGAACTGACACAATTTACCCAAGATTGAGCCATGATCCATATATTATCAGCATGTTGAAAATGGAAAATGTTCACTTGTTAATTTGTCCAATGGTCAGCAAATGTTGATTTCGAAAAGCTATATATAAGGATAAAAGTAGCCTATACTTCGACAATGCGACTTAAATTATTTCTGCGCTTTGTAGACAACAATAGCCAAACGTGAAAACGCCAACAGTATCCCTGAAGTGGAGTTGTGATAATCAGGCGACGATATGATCAGAGCATAAGATACCCGACCATATATCCCAAGGCAGGGAAAATGAAGTCGCCAAAACGTCCTTTTTCTACAGAGGATGTCGAATGCATTTAAGTGGCGTGAGGTGGTTGAGAATTGAGGCTATCTCCTGCCATTACATTCTGATGCAATTAATTCATTAGCTTTTATCCTTATCATAATTTATTCAGCCTATTTACTACCTTTTTAAATGGATAAAATGACAATTTGGAGCAGGTGGTTGTTGCCCTATAGGCATTATTGATTACGCACCTGTTGTAGAAGGTAGGGTATTTGTAGTCGGAGGGAATGTTGATGTGATTGGAGCTGTGGTTGGAGGCAGATTAGTCGTAGTCAGAGGTAATGGAGTTGAAAGTCGAGTTGTTGTTGTTGCCGGTTGACGAATGGTAGTGGCTGTCTTTGTGGTAGTTGTTGTCGGTGCTTGCGTCGTATTCAAAGGGTATGCTGAAGAAGAAATAAAACAATACGGCAAAGGTACATGTTGGAGGTAGGCTTGCGTTGTTATTTTATCCTTATCATAATTTATTCAGCCTATTTACTACTTTTTTAAATGGATAAAATGACAATTTGGAGCAGGTGGTTGTTGCCCTATAGGCATTATTGATTACGCACCAGTTGTAGAAGGTAGGGTATTTGTAGTCGGAGGGAATGTTGATGTGATTGGAGCTGTGGTTGGAGGCAGATTAGTCGTAGTCAGAGGTAATGGAGTTGAAAGTCGAGTTGTTGTTGTTGCCGGTTGACGAATGGTAGTGGCTGTCTTTGTGGTAGTTGTTGTCGGTGCTTGCGTCGTATTCAAAGGACATGCTGAAGAAGAAATAAAACAATACGGCAAAGGTACATGTTGGAGGTAGGCTTGCGTTGTTATTAGAAGTGGCTAATAATAGACATTCTGTGACCGCTTGCGTCATCCCAGAGCACTTTTAGATGCAAATTGGCAAGATTAACTCAAATTCCATTGCATTTAATCAGCGGAACGACTAAATATCATTGAGATAATTAATTAATCAGATAATGCATACATTATGCATAATGATAACGACATTTCCACTAATAGATCAGTGCCAATAGCGCCAGACGTACAGTACCGACAACGCTACACATGCGCCGTAGCGCATTAATCTCGCGCTAATCTCGCATTAATCACGCGTCAATTACGCATCATTGTCGCTCGAGTAACGCGTTGTTCATGCCGCTACAACGCTGGATCCCGACTCCACCCACATGTCAATCAGCTGAATCTTTAATGAATGGTGTTCGCTCTGGGGTCCACCTTTACCGTCGCCAGGCCTTAATTATACAGAGGCGGATTCTTTTCGCTACTAGATCACGACATGCTGTGGGTGTCTATATTAAGAAATTTGCAGTAGTCGTATGCAGTACATAATCCTGTCTAATTGCACATATTGTAAATACGTGCACAGTAATTATATGCACAATGCCCACATGCATGATATCGTGTGTCAGTGTATGCGTGCGTGTGTCTGTGCGTGTCTGCTTGTGTGCGTCTGTGTGTCTATCTGTGTGTCTGTCTGTGTGTCTGTGTGCGTGTGTCTTTTTGTGTCGGTTTGTCTGCGTGTGTGTCTGTGTGTGATTGTGTGTGCCTGCATGTGTCTGTATGTCTCTGTTTGTCTGTATTCGTATGCGTCCGTGTCTGTGTGACTGTCTATGTGTTTGTGTGTGTCGGTGTTTCTCTATGTGCCTGTGTATGTGCCTGTGTGTTTGTGTCTCTGTGTGTAGCTTTGTAACTGTTTGTGTATGTCTGTGTCTGTATCTGTGTGTGAATTTGTGCATGTATCTGTGTCTATGTTTGTCCATGTGTGTACTTATGTGTCTGTATGTGTGTGTGTGTCTGTGTGTCTCTGTCAGTATGGGTACCAGTGTGTCTGTCTGTGTATATTTAAGTCTGTATGTCTGTATGTAAGTATGCATGTATGCTTGTACATAACACATAATAATACAACAGTACACAGTCTACACAGATCCTCTTCAAGTTTTCAAAGCCCAGCTAAGCAATGCGCCGAGATATCTCACCTATTTGTGAAAGTTATTGTTTGGGTTCGCGGACAAAAAACCCTGGACAAAACCCTCCGGACAAAGCCCCAGGACAAAACCCCCAAAGTAGGACAAACTCCCCCCTAAGAAATAAATTTGTTACATTTTTTTAACATTTATTACTGAGAAAAGTGTGTGTCCAATGGCACGAAGAGAGTGCCCTCGATGGTTAGCGCCACTTCAAGTCATGATTTATAATATTGCAGCAAACGTTCCCGCAGGTGTTTGGTTGCACGTTTCACACGTTGAACGGGAGGCTGTTTACGGGCAGCTTGCAGGATGGCAGTACCGGCCGAAGGTGTGCGTAATTCATAGTCCCCTTGCGCTTAGTCAATAGGCAGCAGGTATGATATTGGTAATGCAGATTTAGACCAAAACATTTAGTTGGCATGATGTCATCTTTGTTAGTTTATGGAGGCGGATTTGATAGAGAACGCACATGCGTTATCTGTGACACAGTTTCTTTAGACGCGTCAGGTAAGTGAGTCCATGCAAAGCGTCATCTGTGACAAGAATTTATATGAGTTGGACTAAAAATCGTACTAAGTGTCACTTGCAATGTAGTACAGACTTTGTAAGTAGGGTCAGTCATTATGTTATGGCGTCAAATTAAGTTACAGAGCTGTGAATAGTTCGTTTAGTAAATATACGTGACAGATGCTAGTTAGGGCAAGAGAGGGGGTCCCGCCTAAAACTGGAACCAAATTCTGGGGGGGAGGGCGATTATGCAAAGGACAATTGTCCAACACTAATAATGTCCTACACAAAATGGGGGAATGTTCGGGGATGCAATTTTACGGGGCGAAATTCCCGTTCCCCTAATCATGAAGTCAGAGGGGTGACATTTGTCCGTCCCCGAAGGAGCCCTTGAGCATGACAACAATGAGGTGCTAGTTGATTATTATAATTTATTATAATCATTATTACTAATATTATGCATGATTTTATGTAGGCCCATGTATGTGGCTATGTGTATACACGTGTATATGTAAGTGACTGAATACATGTATGTGCATAAATTATATGTGCATGAATGTGTACCTGGGCCTGTGTTACCGAAGGCGCTGTTCGGTAACACAAGCCCAGGTACACATTCATGCACATATTTTATGTAAAATTTCGGCTATGTAATATATGTGTCCACATTTCTCTCAGTAACGCAATTTGGGTAGTGAGAGTGCCTGATTGTTGAATGGAATTTTGAATTTGCATAGTTCCATACAAGTACATGTGCACCTGTCCAGCGTAAGGTTTTCTAATATCCTATTATTTCCACTGAGCTGATTTCTGTCTCCATTTCTTAACCTGCATAATAGTATAATAGTGCCTAAAAAGACAGCGCCGCCATAATAATTCACAGGGCATTAACCGACGGCGTACCAAAACAAATCCGACCTCGGGTCAAATCCAAGGCCAGTCCTAAGAGACAGAAGGACAGTCTAAGCAGGATTGGCAAGAGTACATAAAAAGGTTTTAAATCAAGATCCATACATATATATATACATAAATTCACAATAGGCATTTGTATACATCTATGCGAATACATATATATATATATATGTATATATATATGTATATATATGTATGTATATATATATTCAAAGCAGGACCATAGGTTATGGCTCTGAAAATCAAGCATTCACAATTTACGGTCATGCAGAGGGTCATAGCATACGACCGGCTGTGACTGCCCTATCAAGTTCTATTATTATGAAGACAATGGTTGGGGCACTGAGACTCACTGTTTGCAGAGACTGTGCGATCATTCAATTGACGCAACTGTACGTTGTATCTAACCTACATAGACAAACCACTTAATGCCAACAATACTACTAATATTATAACTCTTCGGAAAATAACTTCCCTCCAAATTAAGGAATTTATGTATAATTTACAAACCTCCCGTATTTGCCAGTCATTTTCCACGAACTTTTGCCATTAATCCCTACAACACTCTTTCCTCTTGCAATTATAGACCTATCTTATGCAGATAAAATAACCGTCAATTCTGTGTTAAACACACAGTACCCATCACTTGGAATATGAGACCAATTGAAAGACGTCTATCCAGCCATATTAGAATTTAAAGAAACAAACAAAAAAACACTGTTAGGAATTCTTAGACTTAAAATGCATACCACTCTCTAACACTGGGCACCACTCTTTCAGATGCAAGAAGAGTCAACACGATAGTGGGGTATTGACCACACACTCAGGTTCTCACACCTCACAGTGGTGCAGCCGTTTGACTGCACATTATCAATTCATCAAACAATCAAAAAAGATTTATTATAGCGCCCCTTCAAGATTCAAGATAGCTACTCAGAGGCGCTCCCGGCATAACCGCGGACGAAAAGGACTGTTCCTATGTAGGAGATGGAGCTCTATGGGAGTCCATTCCATTACATACACTCAGCACACACACGCACACGCACACACATATATATATATATATTAATTAATTCTGAACATTTATGTAGCGCCTCTTTGAGAAACCTACTCAGGAGAGCTCCCAGCCCATCCACGACTAAGGAAAACAGTCATGAGGGACTTGTAAAAACTCGGCAGTTGAACCACAACCAATGAGCGGAGCTCAAACGGGCAATCATTCCAAAAATGAAGGGCCCACAGCCGAAAAAGCACGGCGCTGCCTAATCGCCAAGTGGAACTAGAAGCTCACCCCTCGTCACAGAGCGAAGCAAACAACGCGCTGCAACGTCAGACACTGGGCAGGAAAGATCACTCAAGTAAGATGGGGCACAACACAAGAGCACTAATGCGGTATGAGATTCGCTGTGACTCTGGAAGCCAATGCAAAACATCGTGCATGTATGCAGAAACAGAGGAGAATTTGGGAAACGCACCAATAAGCCTATCAGCCGAGCCCAGAACCCAATCCATCCGCCCCAAGAACCACAAGAGGAAGACCAGCAAGTAAAGAACAACAATGGTCAACTCGAGAAGTAACAAAGGGATGTACAAGAAACACGATCGCGTCGTGGGTGAGAGATCGAGAGACCACTAGAAGCTGACGAAGCTGGCAGTAGAACTCTGTGTAACTAGGTTCACATGTTGAGAGATAGTGAGCTCAGAGTCAAGAGTAACTCCCATATCACGGAATGTTATCTGGAAAGTTATGACTATGGAAACTAGTCTAGACAGTGTCGAGACTATTTTCCAAGCAGGAATATGTCTATAGGTCTGCATTGGCTCGAAAGATTTGTAGCAGGCTGCGTTTAAATAATTGTCCATATATATATATATGTATTGTATTATATATGTGTATAAACGATTAATATTGCACGTATTCAAGCCAACTATTCAGAGGTATTTCCAACAACAGCTCGGCCGCTCATTAGGCTAGATTAGAATGCATCACAATGGACCTTGGGAAGCATGCATAAAGTGAATGGCTTCTAGTATTATTAGACAGTGCGATCACCCAGATGGTAGGGTTCTCCATTGTCAATGTACGGTCGAAAGGGAAATGGATCATCCCTTGCTCCACGATGATGATGATGATGATGATGATGATGATGATGATGATGATGATGATGGATGATGATGATGATGACGACGACGATGATGATTATGTTGGTGACGACGACGACGACAATGATGATGATGATGTTGATGACGACGACGACAATGATGATGATGATGATGACGACGAAAATAATAACAATAATATTTGGCTCTTTCAAACCGGCTAATTGCAACATGGTCATCAGTGCAGTTCGAACGGACGATGACATGACAAGTTATTTATTTCATGTCTAATAAGCAATTTATAGTTGTCATCAATTCAACTTCCCTTCAAACAAGAAATAAACAACAAATTATTGTGTCATGCAGGATACAAACTGAGGCAATAATCACTGCCTCGTCAAGTTGAATTCATTTGTGTGAAGTCAATAATTTATCCAATAAATCAGACATTCTGTCAAAGGACAGCGTCACTTCTATTGCTCTTGTTGGATGCATAAATTCAGCATATAGTCAGTGACACGCATTCTCATCTGCCGTTATTTGCCGCCCAAACAAAGGCTAATTAGTAGATAGTTACTGTCGGCTAACAAACTGTACGCGCGATATCATATCCCATTTGCGAGAGTGGGTTGAAGACCTCTAGAGGTGAAACTCATATGACATATTTTATTTTGCAAGTGCCATGCGTCAGCTGTCGGCGGCTATGCGTTAAATGTTTCCACTCATGTGTTTAGGGCCACCACTGACAACTCTTTTTCAGCTTAATGTTCATAGATTTGTTAACAGCTGCATTTTTACTTGTTCACTGTGACTTTGACATTATCAAGGCCAGGGCAGAGAGCGCCTCTGAATATAAATCTTGAAGGGGCCCTGTATAAAATCTAGATTGCATTACATTACACAACATTACATTACAAATGAGGTCTTGTTTTTTTGCGCATTGGGCCGATGTGGAGCATAGCCTGAATGAAGGACAATTGTCCTAACTTCTTCCTACCTCTCGCGCAGTCTATAGGCCTAACGCCATTGACTGGTCACAAAGCAAGTAGGGCTTTCTGGTTCTATTTGACGTAAGGCGCTGCCTTTGACTTGGTTGATTATCACATTCTATTCTACTACGTTCTGGACTGTGACTAAACAGACTTCCAAAGAGCCGCCAAAATAATGCTCAGGACATGAACCGACGGCGCACCAAATCAAATCCTAAACCAAGTCAAATCAAAGGACAGTCCTAAGAGACATAAAGACAGGATACGGAGGATAAGCGAGGGTAAATAAAAGGTCAAATCCATGTGCATGGAAAGGCCCACCGTAATATCATCCAATTCTATAAAAAAAACTCCTCATCTGCATTACTGAAAACTGTTTTGTTTTGTCGTAGTCGGTCGGAAGCGCCTTTAAGTAGATATCTTGAAGAGGCGCAATAGTAAGTTTCATTAATCGATTGGTCGATACTAATTATAATCAACCAATCAATTCAATCGATGTAGACATATTATGTGGACATAGATTGAACATCTCTAGAACATAATTATTGTAACCCTAGCAACCTTGAGAAACCGTCTTGTCTCGTGAATGCTGTAAACATTGGCCTTTCTTCCACCAATTCTCTCAAACTTTGGTATATTCTTAATGCTGCTGATCGCCTCATGGGTGATATTCCACAGTTGGTCAACTTTTCAGGCTTTATTCATGACTCGCTTCATTGGTGTCCGCGATCGAATATCTTGCTCCATATCTTGCCATGGGGAACGAACAATTGTGAGCTTGAAGGCAAAGGTTTCTGGGCGGGCAGTTTTGCGACAAACTGCTCTGTACCCCACCCACCTGCGACAAACTGCTTGTCAATCAAACCTGAATTCATTCAGTGGGGCTACAGTCAAGAAGTGCCATATTCAAGTCCACCGCCGGTCAATTCCTTCCAATTGAAATGCCTGCATGCCTCTGGCCCGTTCTCTGTCTGTCTCTGTACATACATCTACTTATAATATATATATATATATATATATATAAAGCCATGAGCCAAAGCGCAATAGGACGCATACAGGATATCAGCCCATGGACCATTATAGATCACTCGGCTCGTTGAGCAATCTTGGCGATTGTCTGTGGTCACTGTTGTTTGCGTTTGTTTCTCTGTGAGCTGGTCCGCACACACACACGCACACACACGCTGTTTATATTTATATCTTTGAGCTGAAGGACTACCTGTGAATATCTATCTCACAGTTTTGTCTTAGCATTCAATCATTGTAGTAAGCGCCTTTTCATCCGGTATATTTATTTCATATGGTTTTCAGGGGCGCGTTGAGAATAGGGCACACAACCCTGAGTTGCAAGACTGAGACATTGTGACATAATGTAAATAGATGACTAATTGTAATGCCATTCAATGCATTGAATCTATATATATATATATATATATATATATATATATATATATATATATATGTGTGTGTGTATGTATATACTGTTTGTCTCATAGAGTCTGTATGAGAAGAGAGAAGCGATAAGAGCCTTTTTTATTCATAACGACTGGGATTTTGAACAAATTGGTAAATACAGAATGCAGTATATGTATTTATTTCAAAAATAGCTTTTGTGTAACCTAAGAACGTACTGTATTTCATGTCTTATGCATGCCATGATTATTCAGGCCACTATATTATACATATATGTATATTGTTGTATACTCGCATAGTACAACTGAGCTTTCATGATAGTAGAAGTCTAGGCAGATAGGTACGGTTAGGTACTTCTGGCTGAAGGAAGGTCAGAAGTTATATAAGAAGGTTAGGACAAGGTGTGTTCGCAGACTGGTTCATTTCTTAGAGAGAGCACCCGTTGTGCAGAGGCCAGGTCTGTCGTTTGAGTTTTACGGTTTGAGTGTTAAGGTTTGGTGTTGTGGTGGGTATCTTGAGACCCAGGTGAAACCTTCACTTTTGTTGTCGAGCGTTCGTGATGTATTTGCTAAAGCCACGAGTCTGCTGGTTCAGTTGACTTGTCTTCGTTGTGGAGAAAGTGACCTTCGGTTTTGTACGGTATTATGATTTTTCTTTTGTTATTAACTGTAAATACTTGTGCTTAAATATACATTTTAAATTTAGCATGGTTTTATGTTTGATTCGCTAGAACTCGGGACCATAAACTAGCTGAATCCAACAATATATATAATATAAGGGCATCAATTTGAATACAATATAGGCATTCAGCGTGGTCATGATAAGAAACATATATCTGTACTGAATAAAACAGCTGAAAATTGAGAGCTCTTGAATGATCAGCTTCTGATGCAATAAGAATGAAGACTCGTATGAAACGTATTTCAAGGTACATTTGCTTTTGATATCTGATTGGATATAGGTTGTCATGTGTGTATAACAGTTCAGGTTTCCCAGATCAGAGAAACAATATAACAACACTGATCACAGTCAAACGCCATATATATATATATATATATATATATATATATATATATATATATATATATATATATATATTTGGCTCATGGCTTCATCCCTTGATGAAAACGTCCCGCAAGGGTTTGGTTTCACTTTTCACTTGACGGGAGGCTGTCCACGAGCAGCTTGCAAGATGGCCGTACTGACTAAAGCTGCGCACGCACACACACATGCCACACACGAATACAGGCACGAAGGCATATGAGTGGCATATCAAGTACAGGTGTGTAGATGCATATAATTATAAGGACTATGAAGCACGATCATTGTTTCATATGTTACTTCCAGTGCATTTCCCTTAGCTGTCTACTTGGCCCATTTTTGTCTATTCAGATAGACTGACCACACCGGTCCATTTGTTTAAGATTGTACTCCAGGCGGATGAGATGCTTTGGAGAGATCTGATTGGTAGCTAGCAGGCGGCAGGTATTCATTAGACCACGCCTTAAAAACTTGGCCTATAAGATATAAGCGGGGGGTGGGCATTGTCCTGTGTATGTGCTAAGTTTATTTAACTGCGCATTCATGACAAGGATGATATGCGTCGGACATGGTCCTTGTCTGAGGTGTAATTATATAGAGAGCAAATATCCCATCCCCTACAAAATCAGACCATTATTCTTCTGGTTCTTCTTACGCGTCTACCGCAGCCGAAATTCCTAAACCATTATTTGTTTCTGCAAGTCTGTCACTTTATGTCGATGTCCGTCTGTCTTTGACTGTCTGCATATCTGAGACATACTGTACTGTCTGCCTTAGTTTGCTTAATTGTCACTGTCTGTCTATGCCTGTCAGTGCCTCTCTGTCTGTGTGTCTCTCTGTTTCTACTTGTCTGTCTGCCTCGGAATGAATGTCTCTGTTTGTCTGCCTGCGTAATCCTGACACTGTGTGTCTGTCAATTCCTGTTCGTCTGTTTGCCTGTCTCTGTGTGTCTATCTCTGTCTGTTTATCTGCGTGAGTCTGTATATGTCTGTTTCTGTCTGTTTGTTTGTAGATCTGCCTGTTTGTATCCTCATGTCTAGCTCTGTCATTCTTTTCTGCCTTTATGTCTACTTTTATGTCTGCTTGTCTGTCTTCCTATTGGTCTGTCTACCTGTATCTGCCAGTTACTGTCTGTCCTGTCTGCCTGTGTCTGCCAAACCAGTGTCTAATTTCTCTGTCCGTACTTGCCCGCATTCTCACATACACACAAGCAGACATACACGCAGACATACACGCAAATGCATACAAGCAAGAACACAACCAAACACACACATTCATGCGTAAGCATAAACACGCATACACAAACTCATACGCAGACATACACATGGTCGCACACACACCCACACGGGTACGCATGCATCCAAATATACACACATACACTGTCAAATCTGAGCACACACGCATACACTATATAAATGTAAAGATACGATCCGATCTGACATCTGCATAAAGAGCCTGATGCAGAAGGTTCTTATCAAAATAAGTAAACTTCATATATAACAAACGCGCACGTGTGTACATATAGTTGTGTACAGGTACATACATCTCAGTGACTCAGCTTTTAGATGGCTGACCATGCGGCACGATTTAATTAACAGAAGCCTCTATTGATGAGCTTAGATCCCTAGCGATTGGTCCCCAGTATCCTGTTAGCTCCGCCCATGTCGTCGGTAAGGCGCGATTCACGCGAGATTCGCACGCGATTATCGCCTCGGTTAACGGGCCACGACGCGTGAATCTCCCGCTAAGTGACGCGTTATACTCCCGTTAATGGGGCGATAATGACGCGTTATTGATGCATTAAAAATACTATCACGCTGGCAGTACTGTAATAGTGGGTTCATCGAGCCATCTGTCCCGCTGCTGCTTCTGTCAAAACAACTCCACTCGTAGGTCAGATATTGGAAGGAATCTTCCAAATAGTTATCTCGGAGGGGGACAACATAAATAAAATGGCTACATGCAATTATCTATCTTTGATTTATTTGTAGTTCTAAATTTCTTTATAATTTAGCACATCATAACTATAACAGAAATTTATTAGGGGCAACCTCCGTTTTAAATGGTTTTAATTTAAGCAGTGTTAAGATATATTGAAAAGGTTTATAAGTAGTTATAGTAGGCATATTGCTCAAATACGCCAAACTAGATAGTTCATCATTGTGCTGCTGCTAACATATTGTGATTCTGAAATGATTAGACGCAAATTTAGTCTTATTTTCTAGAATTTTAAACAATCCTAGTTGGTTTTGATTAGCATGTAACTCACCCGGCGTTGAACAGGATGCCAAGAACATTGGCGTATTCGCTGCGACGTATGTCAACTGAATGATTGGCTTTGCAAATTGAACATCGCATCTGTAGGTCGTTTGATCATTGGCATCAACTGTGAAGACTGATGTTGACACGACATAACTGCCATCAATTATAGTCCTTAGTGGAGTGTCGGTCTTGACGACGACATTACTAGACGTTAACCATTTCATGACAGCATTTATTTGTTGGTAATTGACGTCGGCATACACCAGGCTGCAGGTCATGTTAATTGTTGTGGAATTCGCTGTGCAGTTACACGTCGGAGGACTTCCTATGGAAGACATATGAAACAGAAATTACTTAGCACCATGGATTTAGAGATGAGAGGGCAGTCATTAGTTCAGCTGTTAGTGATGGAGGAAGGTCATTTTTTGGTAAATAGACCCACACCAGAAAACGCCCGTACAAATTCACTCGGCCAAGCGTTTGCGTAAATAGATTCTGGATTGATGACAACATATAGGCCTATAGGCCTAAGCCCGCAAATAGACACAGAACAACTCTCACGAAGACATTAGGTTGCCAGCGTTACTTCGGGAATAAATATTATTAGGCCTATAATTATTTGCTTCAGTTGAACACAGCGAAAACTACAATATCACTGGTTAAACATTAAATTAGATGTCTATCGTGAATTCAGAACGCAGTCAGTAAGTTTTGAATAGAGGAACACGTAAACTATTAAGGGCACGAAATTCTCGTACAACAGTCACGGACCTTGTTTACTTGCATAAAATTATATCTCTGCTAGCAAAATGCGGTAGAGGCCTACGTGCCTAGCCAGCAAGAAGATCGAAATTGTAGTCTGATTTTAATCCCGGCGTAAAAACAAGTATAATAATTATTATATTTCTACTTACGAACGACGATGAGCTTTGCGCCGGTCTTAGTGGTAGAGCTGGGGTTTAAGACGTACACGCCAGCAGTTGATATCGGAGATATTGCTGCATTTCCTTGTGCAGCCTTTATGAGCAGACCGGTCTGGTTGGCGGAATAGAGATTTATTAAGCTAGGATCTACGACATCACTATTTGTTGTGATTTGATAGGTACCCAGTGAGTCTGTAGTTGGTTTTACAATGTAAGACACAGTTGTCTGCCTATTACAAATCATCATCGTATTCTGAACTCCTTCGTAAACGGCAAGATTCAGTAGCGCAGTCGCACATTGACCATTGGCACCTGAATGGATAAATCAGATACATGAGCACTCAATATTATCTGGAACCACAACATTGCACAGTGTCAACTATTCACTGATATCTATGTAGGACCCACTCTCAGGAGAAATGTATTTGGCTCCACTCCAGCAAATTACTGTTAGAGAAACAATGTTAGTAAAAGTCATTAAGGACTTCAAAGTTCCTCAGAAAATCAACGACAACTAAGTTGAGTTGAAGAGTCACCAGTGGAAGGCACACACGCACACGCACATACACACGCACACGCACGCACACACGCACATACACACGCACACACACGCTTATCTAAACAGACTGATTCCCAAATGAATTTGAGAGATGGTTCGGATAAGTTCGGAGTTTCAGAAACATAAAGAATTGAGAACAGAGAATAACGAAAGACAATGTGAACCGCCGCCAAAGTAAACTTGATTGGTTCATAGTTCAGCGGTTTCTCACAGATAGAAGAATCCACGGCGAAAATTCACTCTTTCTGCGCGACTGCTAAGTAACCTACTCTACAGAATTCTTGAGTTTGAAAACGAGTCATTTATAAGAATCGGATTTCGTGAATCATGCTCTGATAGGAATTGAAATTTAGTGTTTATATATAGCAGGACATTACTCCAAAGCTTTCTAGGTTCCTCTTGGTATCGATTACTGGTCATCATTGACATCACTGTAGCTCCTGGTTTTTATCTTCACCAGTGAGCTTATTACGAGGTCTTGCATTGTCAATGTTCATCAAGATTTATAATCGTCTAATTTTAAGAACTATGTCTAAACTATATGATATGCATCTTATTAGTTTATCCTCACCCATTCTAGAGTTCTCCTGAAGCATATGTTACACTACCCCTAGGGATATGGAAGGTTAACGGTTAATGGAAGGTTAACGGTTAATGGAAGGTTAACGGTTAATGGAAGGTTAACGGTTAATGGAAGGTTAACGGTTAATGGAAGGTTAACGGTTAATGGAAGGTTAACGGTTAATGGAAGGTTAACGGTTAATGGAAGGTTAACGGTTAATGGAAGGTTAACGGTTAATGGAAGGTTAACGGTTAATGGAAGGTTAACGGTTAATGGAAGGTTAACGGTTAATGGAAGGTTAACGCTCCTACAGAAAGGTTCACAGCAGCATGGTCTCTCCTATCCATCTCTCCATATCCCCCCTCAAAAACCCTTAATACCTCTCCAGTGCCAAGTGTTCTATGCAGCGGTATGCGACTGAATATATGATTTCTTTTAAATTCTAATTTGATAAAATGATTAATGCATCAAACATGTTGTTGGTGGACAGACAATGATTTCTTAAGCCATAATACAGCAATCGTCTTTACATGATTCCTGTAATAGTGAATCATGTATTTAGGAAACGTGCGATTCTTGGCACCGGTAGACCTACCTTTTGTCGTTAGCTGAACTAGGAGACAAATGCTGATCAGGAGGAACTTGGTCTGAATGGCTGCCATCTGTATATGCTTTTATGTCTATTCTGCAGTCGAACGAATTCTGTTTCTGTCAGATAGGTTTCTTTGTTTCATCCGCTTTATATAAAACACCCAGAACGTTATTTGAGTAAGATATACGTTCACGAACTTAATTATTTATATTCTACTGCAACCAATGCGAGTTTATACCGTTAATTAAAGCCTGTCCCTCTATTTGCAAACTTTGAACGATAATTATATTCAAAAGTGAAGTTTTTAATGCTCATTATGCTAAATCAGAACCAATCGACTGTAGCTACGTGGAACCTAGTAATGCAATCAAGCTCTACTAGAACTGGCCAAGGTTTTTTGCCATCTGGTAAGCCTAATGATTGTAGAATTGAAGCCCGGCGTCAATAATGGCACGACGCGTTGATAGGGAGAGTCTTTTTAGGATCTGCATAAAATTTACTGACTCAATGTTGAATCGACGAGAACCAACCGTCACCCACAAGTTCTCCAGCAACTAGGCCGTTGCCTTCGACTTATGATGAGCTCGATGGACTGTGTAACATAACCATTGATTGAGAGAGAGACAGACAGACAGACTGTCAGACAGACTAAGAAACAAACAGATAGACAGACGGAGACAGAGACAGAGGCAGACGGAGACAGACGGAGACACAGAGAGAAAGAGAGAAAAAAAAACTTCTAAGGACTGTAAAAAAGTTATAATCTGTTACTCTGTTGCTACAATATGTCATGTAAATTATAGACAGTCTATAGCCATGTATACTCGTGTTTAACCATCCGAGTACATTATGCATTGCATAACTTGCACAATCCATTGTACTAGGCTGTCCTCAGTAGAATTTGACAACATGGCAGTCTGCAATAGGGCCATCGGTACAGCTAATCATTTCTCAAACGCCACCTAGCGAATTGATTGATTTTCTTACCCAAAGGGCAGGTAGTTGGTTGTAAATCCGCATTCTTCTGATCATCGTTCCAGCGTGTTATCATCAGTCATCACCATTTCTCACTGACAAACAGAGGAGTAGCAGAGGAGTTCTAACCAAAGTCCACAAGAATATCGCTGGAGGTGACACATTACAGAGGGAGAAATTCTCTGACAGGGCTGTTGGTATCGCGATACTTTTGTCAGTTTCGCAGCGAGTATCGCAATAGTTTTATTTTGCTGGTATCGCATGTGTATCGCGATACTTTTCTTTAGCCTGTCAGCGATACTCGATACCAATACTTTTACTCCCTGAAATTTATGTCGTTTCTCAAGAAATATGAGAAGTTAATCGTTCCGCTTTGATAAGTTTAGGCCTACATACATGTATAAATAGCGTCTTTCGGCCATATAGATCCATCCTTGTTGCGCACAAACATGTACAGAATAATTTGTGAATAGAGAACTGACAAAAGTAGGTCTGTGTCCATTTGCGTTCACTGGTAGAAGTGTCTTGCCTAATTAATTTTTCTACTTCAAAGACATTGTGATTGGTCCAAGGACCAACAATATGCACAGGATTGGAAAGTACGCATATAATTATGTTCCTTCGAGTCAAGAGTTTTGGGCGATATTCGAAAGCCAGAAGTTTAAATCCTCTTAAAATAAGTTTAAATAGTAAGTTAATTCATCAACCTTCAGTCATGAAGCCAAATTTACGAATAGCTACCGGGTATGTCAGCAAAATGTAAAAAATGCCGTTGGATGTTTAAAGCGCCTTATTTTCAAATAGAATCAAAATATAGATTGGGGCGACATCTGTGTTTAAAATGAATAAAGAATATATATATATATATATATATATATAAATGCCTGTACACGGAAATATGACGAGTAACCATTCATTTTATCTAGATTCCTTGTGATTAGCCAAATTTATGAAACTTTATTTATCGGTGCATGAATTCTAATTCATGCTAAGGTCGAATTTAGCAAGCCTATTGCAAAGTATTGGTACAAGTATTGGTATTGGTACTGCAATACTTTTCAGAAAAAGTATTGGTATTGGCATCGCGATACTTTTAATTAGGAAGTATTGGTATTGCTATTGCAATACTTTTTTCCAGTATTGTCAACAGCCCTGTTCTTTGAATAGGCACCAAACAAAGCAACGCGAGGACTTATATAAATATTTAAGTAGTCGAATTGTCACGGCCGCAGCTTCCTGACCGACGATAGAGGGCGCCACTGACACCAGATGCTCAGCAGACATCACAAGAGAGGACGATAATCGCTACGCATCGCCTCTGATCAGCAACCGATTCGTCACCTGGGTCATCATTAAATTTTGCTCCTAGAGGTTGGCGGACAAAATTCTATTAGCGACGTGGAGGGAAGGCCGTAAAACTTGGATCGTTCGAGCTGTCAATCAGAGAACACGGGGACGCTGGACGTTGGGACGAAGGCATGATCGTTAGAAAATCATGGCCAACGTCCCTCGTGGATCGTATTTTTAACTGATCACGGGGCTCATTGGTGAATTTTAGATTACCCCATTTGTCATGCAGCGAAATGTTCACTTGGTTTATTCTTGCAAAAGGCCATGCAATTTATTCAGATTAATGTTAACATGGAGAATGTTTAGATAGGCCATTGGATTATGGAAGTAACTGGCATCATTTGTTTCGATTTTTTTGTATATTTTGATTGGAATCTAGAATTCGTTTCCATGGTGGAATTTGAAGCTACATAATTTATACGCAGTCTAAAGCTAAAGCAGCATAGAACTGCTAGTTTCTGGTCACAACTGTTGACTTAGACCAGCGTTTCCCAATCTTTTTTGACCGCGGAACCCTTTTGATCTTCAAAATGTTTCGCGGAACCCCGTTCAAAACCATCATATTCTGTTGTAGGTACAACGTACGCTTGAGAATGCAGATAATAACAGGTTTAGGCCTAGATTACCGTTAGACTAATTATTAGTCTAACCTAATCTAGGCGTTTCCAAATCTTTTTTGGCCGTGGAACCCCTTTTGGTCTTAAATTTTTGTCGCCCGTCTAAAATTAAACATATTCTGTGGTAGGTACAAATGCTTGGGAATGCAGACAATTATAGGTTTAGGCCTAAATTTGATTAATAATAGCACAAATATTCATGACAAGGACATAATGAATTCTCTTTCATATAAAGTTACACACAGATGTTAAGTAAAATCCTCCATTTGTTCACACTGAAGGTTTTTCGCGGAACCCTTCTCTTCATCTCACGGAACCCTAGGGTTCCGCGGAACCCAGTTTGGGAAACGCTGACTTAGACGATAGAAAATCTAGATAATGATGAACCAATTTTCTCTTTTTCCTGAGCAAAAGACGTTTCTATTGTACCTAGATACATTTCATTGCAAAAATAAATGCAAAACCCTGATTTTGCGACCCATAAGGACCTGAAAGAGATGATCTTGACAGCCAGGAGAGTGGAGGCTGATACATATAGACTAAACTTCGGAATAAACTACTAGCTAAATTTCTCATCCATGGTGCCTTATCTCCATATATTTATACATTTTAAATATCAGCTTTAGTCAGCCTAACTGGCGAATCTGTAGCCGATGTATTTACTGTTTTCTATTCAGCGATAAGCATATAGTGGGTGAAACAAGGTGTATCAGGTTGATTTATCAAACAAAGAAACACACATTGAGATGTTGGACCTCATCCATTGCGTGGTATATCTCGTGGTTGAGGCGGTGGATCTCATATCCGAGGTTCCAGATCTCAGATTCGGCGATATCCAACTGAATTTAGCCACTGGGTTAAACACAGTCTGGAGACGAGCTCTTGAGCAATCTTCACCAACGTACGCAGTTTCGCACAGTGTAACGTGTAACGTATTTCAATGAATAACGTATTGCATTTGAACCTAGAATTCCTATCCTGGCTGAAATCTGAAGCAATTCATAGCTGTTAAAAGTGGGAACGGTTTTTATTGTTTCACGGCTTGAACATGTTAGCGCCTTATACGAGAACTTTCGGTTTGCCATATTGGATCCATAAAAAGGGTCCTACGCACCTATGCCCCCCGTGCAAGCTAAATTCTGGTTGATGCGCAGGTCCTTCTGTCATCGATTTTATGGCGCTGAGAAATTTATGGAAGATTTTCATTAGATATAAGTTCGTCCATCTTTGCATTGACCAGTCAAGCTGACAACTTTAATGGACTAAAACATGCGTCCTTGAATAAAAAAAATATCTAGAATTCTAGATGCATTGCCGTGCTGTCGATACGAAGTTATTCGTGCTTACTAATTGCTTAGAAAAGAAGGTTTTATATCCGTCGGACTAAATTTTAGGTTTTAATGAAAAGGCAGTTCTCCCAAATCGAAAATAGACCTACATGTTGTCTTTGATGTTGTCTTTACAGGTTTCATGGCTCAGGGTTTCCCGATTGGAAGTCTATGCAATAGTTGTCCCATCCGAGGTATTATGATCTGGGTTTCTTTGTAGTAATCAATTGTGGGTCGTGTAGTAATTATTGTATGAGTAGATAGCCTGAAGTTCCGGAGGACGTTGCTTATCTTCATGAAAGAAATGCGGTCGGGTGTTAAAGCCTGATTCGTAATGCATTCTGAAAGAATGGTCACAGGTCTTCCAGTCTTTGGTCTATCTCAACAGAACCGGGCAATAAAGGTTCATAGTGGAAAGACCTTGTAAAATGCCGTGGATGAATTTCATCAAGCATTTCCCATATCTTCCCACATTCACGGTTGAGTTCCTCTTAATTCATTATACACGACAACACAGTGGAAGACTTGTTCAATGCGAGTGTCCTTATAATTATTTTTATTCAGCGTCGCATAAAGAACGACAACTAACTTAAAAGTGAATTCATGATTTTAGTCAAAATCCTTCACAATCAGTAGAGTTTTTGTTTACGAGTTTTTCGACGTTTGATCTTCCATAAAACAAGTTAAAGAATCAAAGATTAATGTAGCCTGTCCATAAGCAGTTGAACAATCAGCGAGACTGGCACGTACATATGTGAAGCAAAACAATGTTTCAATCGGTAATGCTATTTATAATAATTAGGTCTCATGGTGCGATTATGATTAGTCAATAGCGTCAAAACTGGTGAACTTAGTTGCCTGGCTCGAATGCTACGGCAGATTCATCATAATCTTACACGATTGGCTACAATCGGTCAAACTATAGCCATTGTAGCCACTATTTCCCGCTTGCACGTAATCACCAACTCCTGATATTGCTACTTTTCTCTCTGCCAGCAATTTCCAATCGGTGGACATACAGGAGGCGTCGAATACAACCATCTCACATTTGTTATCATCGCAAATAGGATCATGTATCAACCATCGACTGTCGTTCCTTAGAGTCACAACAACTCCACAGACGAAGTCATCTGGACAACAGTTGTCACATCTGGCGTATAACTCAGACTTCACGACGCATTCGTCGTAGATATCTGTGAGGTTAGTTCCGACTGAAACGAGAAAATTGTTAATGATTATGCCGATCGTCCTGAAATGCGAGGAACATTACATTCTGCAAACTCTTCTTCACCAACTGATCAGGAGATATAGGCCTACGCGAAATTCCTCATTGCCGCATTTGGAAATATGTAGACCCTCATACTGTTTTTAGTATTTGCCTGATTTTATGAATGCTCACAAGCGACATTCGCTTGCTTTCGTACAATTTTGCTCTAGTGAAGGACATGATGTTGTCTCAGTACAGATGCAATCTGAACAATTAAACATAAACATTGATTTATTAATTGTTGAAGGAACAAAAAGTTGGTTCACGCAAATACGAAAGTGTTGGGAAGTGATAAATGTTACCAAAGAACACATACTCATTTTAGCCATTCGAATGGTTGGCACTTTGAACTGGCAATTTAGTTTGAATCTTGTAAGGCAGAGCTTTGCTTCGTGAAATTCGCTCTCCTTGAGCTCCCTAGACAACTAAACAAAGGTAAATATTGTGACAAATATCAGTAGAAGGTGCATGCGACGATAAATGGACAGAGGACAAACCCTAGTCCTCATCTGCTGATGCGAGAGAAAACCAGTGCTGTATGCAAGACTTCAAACTTCAAGACCAAAACGAGACCGAGACAGTGAGGTAACAAGACCGAGACCGAGACACTAAGCTCAATATAGTACGAGACAGTAAAAGACAAGTGATCCTATATAAAATGCTGTAAAACACTAATATATCAGTTTTCGGGAATAAGGTTCATTTGTAATTTCAATTTGAAACTTGTAATGTATATATAGTACCAATTTCTGAGCATAGATTTTAGCTTATCGAGATCTCTTGTTCGAGACAGAACAAGACTTTCACTTCAAGACAGTTTCTAAAAATTTGAAACACTACCTCGAGACCGAGACCGAGAGACCGAGACAGCAGGCTTCCGAGTCTGAGACCGAGACACTAAAAAACTGTCTCGAGACGTCTCGAGACGTCTCGAGACCAAGGCACTGTCTCGAAACCATACAACTGTGGGGAAAACCTTTTTACCTTTAGCTGAACAAATCGTTTTATGCTATATGTCACGTCGAACTTTTCGGTGGTGGTGAGGTTGCAGCAAAATAAGGTGATCTCCTGCTAAATATAGATAAATGAGTATCACTATTATCTGCATCACCTTTAGAACATTTTTTAATTGATTTTTTTACTGAATTGAACGATGATATGAAACTTAAAACAGGTGGTTTGTCGATGGATGGGTTGTCCTGTTTATTTACCCACCTGATGGTGGAGGCAGATTGGATGTAGTTGAAGGCAGCGTAGTAGTTGTAGATGCTTCAGTTGATGTTAAGCTGCATCCTTAATGAAACGTTAATGCAAGATCGCAATGATTAAAATAACAATATGAACTGTTTAAAAGTTTAGACTAGGCTGACGCAATATCTCAAATTACGCCAAAGTTATCCTCACGTAAATTATCAACATGGGTAAACCGAAAGATAACTTAAACTAAATGATCATCTTCCCTTGTGTCCCTGCGCCAGAATGAGAAGATTATTTATTACGTCGCAGAAATGATCTGCGATGAAATGAACGGTCACCTATAGCTTATAGCAAGATCCGTGCAAATGAACTATCACTCAAATGTTTATTAAATGTTTAATTATTTTGCACTCTATTTCGTTTTTTTAATTTTATCCAAGCCAACCTGGTGTTGTGCAGGAGTCGTTGTACACTGGCGCATTTGTAGCGACGTATGGAAACTGGATGTCAGTTGGTGGAGCAAATGACAGTTCGCATGTATAGATCCCTGGATCGCCATTGCTGTTTGTAATGGTTGATTCTGAATAGAACAGATTCTGGTCAATCCTCTTCCTCTGTAGTGTGTACGATGCCAAGTAGGCTCCGTTGAGCTTCCAGGTTACAATCGGAAGGATCGGATGAAAAGTGCTGTCACCGTAAGTGATATTGCACGTCACGTTGGAGGCATAATCGAGCGGAATACAGGAACACTGTGGATGTGTGTCTGTGAGATAAAATAGTTCAACCATTTATCATAATATCGGAAACTCTGTATGCTTCTTCTTCCTTAGCCTGCACAGTTCATAACATGAGAGATTTTACAGTTTTATTGAATTACTGCGAGGCGATTAAATAGCCCAGAGAAGCAACAGTGAATTGTATTTGTAAAAGCACTTTTCTTCATAAGATTAGCAACATTTAATTTTGTATGAATGCCCTACACTGCTATTAGACGACTAGTTCAGTTACCATTTCAAAGATCGAGATCAGTGATCGCTGCCTAAACAACTTTACAATAAGTTGACCTATGTTTACCCTCAACATCACATAAATGCCCCTCAAATAATAAGACTAGAATATACTCAAAGGAACTTACGAACAACGAGGAGCTTTGCACCCTGTTTGCTGGTAGTATTTGCACATTGCCCGATGTACAATCCAGCTGTGGATATGGGATCTCCAGATGTTGTCGCGTCCTCAATGATTAGACCGGTCTGGTTAATGTCATAGAGTCCACTGTACGTGGGATCCCTATAACCGCCAAAGTTGCTGATAGTTCTGGATTCTAACTCATCTTGTGTAGAGAGGACCGTCCATTTCACGTTATTAGGATCCGTTGAAAGATTCAATATCGTATTCTGCTGTCCCTCGAATACAGCTATATTCATCAGATTCGGAAGACATTGGTAGACTAAAAACAGCAAATCATGTTAAACATGGACCAGACCCAACATCTAAAGACAAATATCTGACACGACCCGACCCATGGCGTACATGACCCGACCCAGTTCGACCCGCCTTTACGCACCATAGCTTTTAGTGCTAATATTACTAATATTATTTATATCGTCAGATTCTATTGTAAAATCGCAGCGCAGTCAAACATGTGATCATAATATTGATTTGTGAGGGCGTATCAGGGAAGATACCCTTCCATTTATTTTGGCCTTAACTTACTTTCTCCATAAATATATGCAAAAGAATTCCGGATATTATTGGATACGTAAGAGTCCGGTCTGCATGCCCCTGCAGCGTTGCCTCCTGAGCTAAGTCGTGTTTTTAATAAATTCATTAGAAATTATTCAATACGACAGCTTGAGCCGAGTTCAGTGCAAAAAAACCAG
Source organism: Bimastos eiseni (assembly GCA_959347315.1). NCBI lineage: Eukaryota > Metazoa > Annelida > Clitellata > Crassiclitellata > Lumbricidae > Bimastos > Bimastos eiseni. The sequence goes on from OY365810.1 coordinate 44,789,670, forward strand.
TCCGGTGTTGCCCGTTCAGCAGTACCACGTCTCTGATCTGTTGCTTGATAACTTACATTGTCTGCGAGTTCCTTAACGCATCTCATACAAATTGCGCCTACATGTAATCGCATACAATGCACTCAACAATCAAATGCCGGAGTATATCACCGACTTCTATACTCGAGTAAGTGGCAATAAAAACAGGGGCGTCTGGATTGTTCTTTCTCCGTCTCAGGACCAACTGCATGGAACTGTCTCCCTGAACATGTGAAGAACGCGTCATCTCTTGAGGCATTTAAATCGAGACTCAAGACGTTTCTTTTCACACAATCATACAACTGCAATTGACATTTTGTTCTCCTGTACAGCGTCCTTTCTTTCGGCCTCGGCTGTGCTACAGCGCTATATAAATTGTGTCATCATCATCATTATTATTTTTTTTCCGAGGTACATTATTATTATTATTATTATTGTTATTATTATTATTATTGTTATTATTATTATTATTATTATTAGTAGTAGTAGTAATAGTATTATTAGGCTACTGGACCAGGAAGCGCTCGCCATCTAAGTTATTGTCCACTTTAACAAATGTCTCACCTCTTCAAAGACTCTTATAACGAATCCATTTGGTCATCAAACATCCTATTCTCGACACAAATGACACCTGCCTTACCAGCTACTCTGCTTCTCCTCTAACTCTACCCGTGTGACATGACGCATAAGCTGGCATGCAGAGGCTCACCTATTAGAGGCGGTTTGCTAATTTGGCATCACGATTACGATTTGAAATCGAAAGACTTTTGCATAGACATATCGCAATATTAAGTTTGAAACACAGACAATGATCATTCGACATAAATTACCCGCAGGTTGAGTTGTCACCGTGGCTATAGATGGTGGAGTTGTCGATGGAACTGTTGTTCCTGTCGATGGAGAAGTGGTAATCGGTGAAGAAGTTGTTCCTGTTGATGGAGGTTTAGTTGTCGGTGGAATTGTTGTTCCTGTCGATTGAGGCGTAGTTGTCAGTGGAACTGTAGTTCCTGTCGATGGATGTGTAGTTGTCGGTGAAATTGCTGTTCCAATTGATGGAGAAGCGGTTGTTGGAGACTGAGTGTTTGTTGTGGGAGGAAGAGTGGCAGTCATTGGAGGTTGAGTTATTGTCGTAGGTCTAAGAGTGGCTGTGATCGAAGACTGAGAGGCTGCTGTTGTTGACGTTGTTGATGGGCCCGTTGTTGGAACCGGACATCCTGAAACAATAATAATGTCATTAATATCATAGTTTAATTATCTGGGACATAATTGCATTTACATAAATTTCCCTTTGCATAGACATATTGCAATATTAAGTTTGAAACACAGACAATGATAATTCGACATAAATTATCCGCAGGTTGAGTTGTCACCGTGGCTATAGATGGTGGAGTTGTCGATGGAACTGTTGTTCCTGTCGATGAAGAAGTGCTTTCATCATTGAGCTCAAAGGAGGAAGATTTAATACGTCATTTAAGGAACCTACTGGTGTTAAGTGACATTGAATTGTCATTGATCAGTCAATCCATATTACAACAAAGGCAATTGAGCAATGAGACGACTACGTTGATACTTTGCATGTTAGAACGGAAGCAATCTGCTGAAGAAAGATATATAAATGACAGATAGCTCTCATCAGATTTTATCAGAACGATTGCATAATGTCTATATATACGGAATCGAATACGCAAGACTAGTGTTTGCTGTGAGTGGAACAATAACACTTGTTGGAGTGGCCGTTGTATGCTTAATTGTTGGCGAAGAAGGAAGAGTCCTATTGTCAATTCTCAAACTTTTTATAGTTGTTAATCCAATTGCTATTTGTGTAGGATCCAAAAATATTTCTAATGTGTTTAGGCATATTTCAAGCAATAACGCTCTTTGTTTCAGAAATTTTGTGACCTGTAGTTCATTACTAATTGAAAATCGAATTCCTGCAAAATAACCTGATGTTGAGCAAGATGCGTTGAACTCAGGCGCATTAGTTGCAATCCATGGATATCGGATGGCAGTTGGTGCTGCAAAACTCAGTTCGCATGTATAGTCCCCAGGATTTCCGGCGCTGTTTGTAATGGTTGATTGAGAGTAGAAGAGATTATTCATCCTCGTCCTAGAAAGCGTATACGACGCCAAGAAAACCCCGTTGAGTTTCCAGGTAACGATAGCAAAGATTGGATGAAGACTGCCGTCAGCGTAACTGACGTTGCACGACAAACTGGACCCATAATAGGTCGGAGAACAGGAACACAGTGGACCAGAGTCTATAAAACAAAAGAGTTGAACCAAAAGTGAACTAATTAACACGCTAAATGATGTTTCTTTCTAGATCTCTGATCTTGCAATATCAATGATCAAACGATTAGAAATTTTCAACATTCAGCGTTCTTTAAATTCGACCATTTTATTTCCGTCGTGGTATAATGGTGCAATAAAATAATGTGAATTGTAATGTTATCGAACATTTTGTGTAGCGCCGCTAAAATTCAACATCACTTCCAACCGGCGTCAGTGCCTGGGTCAATGAACAGGAAGGCCAAAGAGACAAATGCGCATATTTACCGCAAAGGGTTTGAATTTCATACGCTGTCGCATAAAGAACCTTTTGAATTAGTCCGACTAATGTGTGCAATAAGAGTATTATACTTAAGAATGTCGTCTTGTAATGAGCCTAACGGCAGTATTAAGAGAAGACTGAATTTTAAGAGCGTTGGAATTTAGAGAGACCAATGAATATAGCATTGCCAAAGTTCGCCAGAGTGCAGAGTAGTGATAACATGAAGTGAGAAGGGCTGAGCGGGCATCTCACATGATCATGGAGACTGGGAAAGATGACCTTGGTAACTGGTATCCGTAGGCCCGCATCAACTATTTTACCAGCGATAAAAAATGCACAACATAAACGTTCTACACAAATTATGAGTGTACATCGTTCATCATAGTCGACGCCTACATGTATGTCCAACGCCTTTTACACAATTTCCGACAGTAGCAAGCGGTGGTTTGCATAATTATACGATAAAGCTTAATATCTTTAAACTCAACCAAAAAAATCAGCTTATCCGTCATCGTAAAATCACCATTTTACGAAATAATAAAAATATATTTCTGCGAAAGAACTTACGAACGACGACTAATTTTGCGCCTGTTTTGTTTGAATTATTAGCGCATTGTCCGATGTATATCCCAGCTGTTGATATTGGATCTCCAGCTGTTGTCGCGTCCTTTATAACTAGACCGGTCTGGTTAATGTCGTAGAGCGAAGAGTAAGCGGAATTTCGATTGCCACCATAGTCGATGATCGTGTTGGTACTTGACTCATCTGATGTTGGAATAACTGACCACGATACGTTCTGAGGGTTAATGTACAGATTCATCAATGTGTTCTGCTGGTTTTCGTAAACTGCAATGTTCTTCAGATCCGACAGACATTCGGGACCTAAAGCAATAATTTTCAATCGGCTGATTTCTATGAAGCAACCTATTTGTTCCTTGCTTTATGAACCATTAAATCTATAGTCACGTGTCAATATAAATTAACGTTGAAACCAAAGTATTTCCAACGCATTTTGCCTGTGTAAAAATGACTGCATGAAGAAATCACTCAAGTTGTTAGGTAAAGAAATGGTCATCTGACATCGACCGATAGTCATTTACTTCCTTCAATGTCTCAACTGTATAAGCCAGTTCTACTTCTGTCCTGCTGCTGCTGTTGCCATCGTGAAAGCACTTAGATGTCGATTCCGAAAATCGTATAAAACTTGCTTGAAAGCTAGCAGTCAGTAATTAAGCGAGTGGTTAGACTTGAGTGCATAGATAATTAGTTCCAATGATGTAAATTATGTTTCTACTAATTTTGAATATTTACAGAAAATACGAAACAAGTCATAAGCGCTGTAACTGAACAATACCAATGATTTGGGCGTTTACATACAGTGGTCTATACTATCATGCACATGGGACATTAATATTCATATTCATGGTCTTGCTGCAGTGGAACCAGCTCATCCAAAAAACGTATCGTGTTATGATAAGTAGATGGATGAGTAGTCTTTGGTTTTGCATTTTGGGGCGATGAAAGTAAAGGAAGGTGAGATTAGGTTTAGATCGAAAGTCTCCTGCATGGAATAACAAAAACTCAAAATTAAATCTTAGTAGCTTTTTGTAAGCTCAAAATTAAATCTTAGTAACTTTTTGCTCTAAGAGAATATTGTATAGTGGCACTTTGATTGAAACAAATCAGACGCGACCCGACCTGTGTTGTAGCATAATCTTTTCAAGGTTCATTAAACGATGAAAACTTATTAATATACGGTATTTGTAGTGATGAAAACTAAGAAATTCATCACTGTGCTGCTGCTAACAGTTTCCAATTCTTCGATGCATCTGCAATTAGTAACTAATTTAGTTTAGGCTAATTTATGCAAATATTAAACAAACGACTGGTCTATGATTATTTGCATCATACTCACAAGTAGAAGTGCATGATGAGGAAAACTCAGGCGCATTTCTTGCAACGTAGGGGAACTGAAGGTTCGTCGTGTTGCTAAAAGACACATTACATCGATAGTTTGAAGTATCGTAGGCGTCGACTATGAGGAACGATGTTGACACGTAATATTGACCATTTAACGTCCTCAAAGGAGTATCGTTTTTGTAGGACTTTCCATTGGATGTCCAGTTCATGATTGCATTGATCGGATGGTAACTGCTGTCAGCATACCTCAGGCTACAGGTTAGGTTAATTTTGGTAGAACTCGTCAATAGGCAATTACACGTTGGAGGTCCGCCTGTTAAAGACATACAAGTCTTTAAAATTTATATCATAGAAGATAATAATGTGGTTTTAATTACCTGATTGAGTCATGTAATATTGGCTAAGGTTACTTAATTGAACGCCACGATTACTACAATATCGTTCTTTGGACAATAATATCACAGAAAATTTAGACACGTTAAAAATCAACTGGTAAACAATAGTTCAGGTTGACGACGTTCTCCGTGTTAGGAAAGAGTGTATAAGAAATAAAGTCATTCATATTTTATGATGCTGACTTACATCGCTTAAAAATACTAGACAGCAATAGACAAATGCGAAAGTCTTTTAAAAGAATCAACATAATTATAAACTAAGGGTTTAAAACGCACGAACAAAAGGATGTTGGCCTCGACAACCTTGTAAATGTATTCATAGCCTACTTCTTCTAGCGTGTGTGGCTCGTGCCTAGCCAGCGACAATAGCAGAACTTTTATTTGATTTATATAATTGCTGAATACAAGAATACGAGTCTACTTACCGACGACGGTGAGCTTGGCGCCGAATTTTGTGGCATTGTTGGGATTAACGACGTACAAGCCAGCAGTTGATATCGGAGATACTGTTTTATTCCCTTTAGCAACCTTTATGAGCAGACCAGTCTGGTTGACGTCATAGAGAGGTTTTAGCGAAGTACTAACAGTATCGTCATAGTTTGTAATTGTATAAGTAGTTAGTGGATCTGAAGTTGGTTTGACAATCCAAGATACTCTAGTTGGACTGTTACAGATCATCAGCGTATTCTGAGTTCCATCGTAAGCTGCCAGATTTATTGGTGGTGTCGAGCATTGACCATGGACACCTGAAAAGATAAATCAGAGACATATGCTCGTCGTAATCAACTAAGACCAAAACATTGAATACTTTCTAGTATTAATTTATAGCCCCACTTCTGAAGACAACTCTGCGACTGCGCAATTATGCAGACTGTTATAGTACACTTGCTCAGAGCCGTGTCCAATTTTAAAAACAATTGGTAGAAGGCAGGGAAATTATTCCTCGTTACTAAGCGCATTGCAAGAGGGAAAACAATCCAAATCTAGAACCAAACAGCCAAGAAGGGTCGGCACTCTTGTACCGAAGTGCGGGCCGGAGGAACCAAGAGGTCTCCATAGACCCGAAGAGCGCAGAGCTCGCCAGAATGCCAAGTTGGAAACTGGTAGACACCGATCACATAAATGTTACCTACCTTCTGTCGTTTGCTGAACTAGAAAGCAAATGCTGATCAGAAGGAACTTGATCTGAATGTTTATCATCGCTTCTGAGTTTATTCTGCAGTCGAACAAAATCTGCTTTGCAAGTTATTTGTGTTTTTTTCATTCACTTTATATAAGACACCAAGAGCGTTATTTGAATAAGATATGCAGTCACGAATTTCATTACGATCATTTATTGCCTAGTGTTCAACCACTGACCATTAATAAGGCCTTCTAAGGATTATTTTCCAGCGTAGAGTTTTAATTAGGCCAACTTATTATACTGAAATAAAAACAACCGACAGGAGCCACGTGAAAAATAGGAAAATGAATGTTGCAGTGCAAGCATTACCATTGAAATTAGACAGCAGGGCATATCTCTCTACTGAATGCGTAAGGATGAAAAAGAATGGGAGGCCTGAGTAGACCGACTGTGGTGATAGGAAGGGCCATTATTTACAAGAATAACTGATTCGATGATGTTCCCGTTAGGTTGTGTCAAGCAGCGTTGAATTAACTCGAGCCTGCCTTCACCCACAAGTCCTCCACCAAGTGGGTCAATGCCATATGGAAGGAATTATGTTCGAACGCATATGTAATATGCCATTAGTCGAGAGAGTCTATATTGATCTACTCAGTTGCAGGGAACCTTACATTAATATGGTTCGTTGATTTTAATTAATGATAAGAAACAAATTAGTTAAAAACTCATGACCAGCGTCTCTTCGTGTGATGCATTTTCAATTGACCTGGTTCTTATTTTGTGAATTTGAGTGTTCCTTATTTGCCTTGCAGTTTCTTCTTCTTCTCTGCCTTTTTCAAGCGATTTCAAATGTTCGGCATTGCCATTCCTCTCTCTTTTGCGCTTCCTCTTTAAGCCTCTTTTAACCCTCTGACATCATTCGTGATTGGCGTTGAAAGCAGTAGGTTCATGGTTTTTGTTGATGGCAGTAACATCATTCGTCTTGGTCTTCCTCTTCCGTGTTTTCCTTCCATCTTCCCTTCTAAGATCATTTTCTTTATTGAGTCCTCTTATCACATATATCCTTTGTTGGCTCTGTCTCATCGTGCATATTCGGGCTATTTCTTCCGAGCACCTCTTCCTTTGTTACTTGCTCTGTATAACTGACTCTCTCAATTCTCATCCATATCCACATCTCGAAGGTTTCCAATCTTTTTCTATCTTCCTTCAGCATTGTCAATGTCTCTGAGCCGTACAATACTACACTCCATAACAGTGTGTTTATTGGTCTTTTCTATAGTCCTTTGTTTATTTTCCCTCTCAAATGAGCTCTTACCTCTTTGAGAATGCTTCTTTGCCCAAGGTTATTCTTCTTCTTATTTATCTATTATATCTGGTATCTTCTCCGATCATGCTTCACAGGTAACATAATTTCTTAACCTGCTCAATTTCTCTTCCACCAACACATATTCCTATTGGGATTGCTTTTGCTTACTACCAGTGCCTTCGTCTGTCTAATGTTTATTTTCATTCCGTGTTTGCTTCACACTTTGTTTAGTATATCCATCATGATCAAAGTCTGTAAGGTTCTCTGACTTCTCGCTCTCATCGTTTGGTCATCTGCAAACCTTAGAGTATTTATCCCTTTTCCTCCTACTTTAATCCTGTCTTTCAATCCCTCAGTTCCTGCCTTAACCAGTTCTTCTAGTGAAACTCTCAATTGCTAACTTTGAGAATTTAGATGCTAGAGCATAGAGAATGTGTGAGGGTTTTGGATAACTCGGAGTGTGAAAGCAGGCTAGCAGGCTTCCATTACTATTTCTCATTGTATTCTGTTTGGAGATGTTGGGAGGAAGTTGTAGATGCACTATGCACGGTTCAGTTCCATCTGTGAACCAGGAGCTCGAATACATCAACTTCTAGCGACAACTGCATAATAAATAGAACTTGATGATACAGGATTTGAGTGTAAATTGGAACGCGCAACCAACTAATGGATGAAATTGAACTAGTGAAAAAGTGAAAGATAACCGAAAATGAGCCTTTTGTAATTGGTAATTTAGTAGTCAGCATAAAAGAAATGTTTTAGAAAGCGAGAGCGTGGAAATTAACGCATAGCTGAAGACATCACAAGTGTTTTAAACCAATCACCATACAAAGGCAGAAATCATCGTTATATAATTATATTTTTAATAAAAAACAGTGGAAAACTAAATTATTGAGCTATCTTTGTAATAAGGCGTCAAAAAAGTATGGCAAATAAATTGGGATCTATTCAGAATATGACTTTCATTTGACTATATCTGGCGTATAATTTGGACCAATCATTTTATTTTGCAGTTTTTTAATCACAAAGTCTTTTGATTTACAATAAAACAACTTAGAATATTTCACATCAGCGTGTTAGTCAAGCAACGAATATGCTACATTAATAATTATGCAAATGAAACAATGTTTCATTTCGAATGTTATTATTGATCAAGTATTAGTGATTAATGTACAAAGCTAATCTATTGGCGTCACTGCAGATGAGCGTTTCTGCCTGGTTCTATTGCTACAGCAGATTCATCATAATCCTACACGATTCACTGCAATCGGTCAAACTATGACTACCATTTCCAGCTTGTACAAAATCACTGACTCCTGAAATAACAATTTTCCTCTCTGACAACAATTTCCAATCGCTGGACATACAGGATGCGTCGAATACAACCATCTCACATCTGTCATCATCGCAAATAGGATCATATATCAACCATCGACTGTCGTTCCTTAGAGTCACAACAACTCCACAGACCAAGTCATCTGGACAACATTTGTCACATCTGGCGTATAACTCAGACTTCACGACGCATTCGTCGTAGAGATGTGTCAGGTTAGTTCCACCTGAAATGCAATTCCACAACATTTGTTAATTAAAAACTTAGCCTGCTATAACATAACGTAGATTTTATCAAGCGAAAGACTAATCTGCAACGGCAATAGTTCTCATTGATCAAATGCCGACAATTCATGGTTTCTCCATAAATTTAATCTTACCCGAACTACATTCGCTGGGCTTCGTACAATTTGATTCTGGTGAAGTATATGCCGTAGTCTCCGCACAGTTACATTCTGCACAGTTTAAAACAAAAATTGTTTTACCAGCTTTAAAACTGCAAAGGACTTGACACAAAATACGTTGGTCACTTTGTTTCAAACGCCAATGCTTTGTAGGATTGGCTGACGCATTAAAGCATCAGTCAATTGCATCATCGTGTTCCATTCATTTTGTTGAGTGCTCATTACACTAATGCTTATATCGATGAACTACTCTTAAGCCTAATCGATGGTTCATAATTTAATTGATCAAAGACAGCATCTATGTTTGAACATTTTCGTATAATAGCGCTCATTAACCCTAATTTAATTAGCTATAATTAGTAATAATCAACTATTAGTAGTAATACCAGTTGGAGGATGGAGCGGCGATGGGACTAGCCATCCGTTCTCACATGCCGAGACTAAAAACGTGAAGTCGGTTCATATCAATTACCCTGGGCTACATGAACAGGGGCCATTTAAGGAATTGCTCAGCTTTTTCCAAAAATCAAGTCAAATCTTAGTTGTAATATAGCATAGCTACTAGGTGACGATAAACTAAATGAGTGGCTTTTTTTATTTGCATCTCACCGGCGGTACGTGTTGCAGAATGATTGAACAGTAGTACATTCAGATTAATAAATGTAATTATCAACGGAAATGCAAAGCTAGACATCACACAAAATGTAATCGTTATTGACTCAATATTATTTTGTCAAATGGGTGAATTTAAATTGTATGATTGCCCATGATCCCTTGCGTTTGGCTACACACCTGACGTCAAAGACTGTGCAGTTGTCGTTGAAGGCAATTTGGTTGTTATTGAAGACATGCTGGTTGCAGGTGTTTCTGTTGCTGGTACTGGCGCAGTTGATGTTATTTTACCATAAACTGAATAAAGCGTTGATACAAAACCTTAAAGGGTAAATGGAAATAAAAGATCTACATAAAGGCTCACTCCTACATGTATAATTGCGTATGTCATGAGTGGTTATATTTGTTGCTACCTAGTGCATTTAATCTATATACACCTATAATCACATCAAATCAACCAATAATTTGGTCATAGTCGCCTCGTACTTAGGCTATAATATTAACCTAACTCATAAACAGGCAAAAAAACCTAGCCACTGGGGCAAGCTGGTATCAAATAAACTGTTAAGATCCAGCGTTGCAAAAGCCACCCACCGTGCACAAGCCTAGGCTTTGATTAGAACATCCATATACAGGTTAAATGAATAATCAAAAATGAACCATGAACGCAGCTTGTAAAATGTAATCCATGTACTATCTCTCACATCCAAATATCATGTGATGGGAACATAAAAACAACCTTGACGTATGAAAAACGATAGAACAATGAACCTCTGTTTTAACGAACGATGAGGCCGGCACTAATTGAACACATCCGTCTTGATGTCTCTCCATCCGCCTCTATCCCTGTCTGTCCCTCTCTCTCTCTCTATCTCTCCATGTTCCGTTTACAAGATTATTGAAACGCCTTAACAATGATTGCGGAATTAAATGTTCACAGCATGATCTGACAAGTCCGTCACGCTTCTGACAAACTTGTCCTGTGTGTGACGAAAAACGCTCCAACTTTCTGGTCACAAGGAGTTCTTATATACCCAACGACGCCCCCGCCATTCTAGAATGTTCTTTAAGCTGACGAAATATCACGCGATGGGTACATTCATACGGCAGCTGCTAATCAGGAACCCACGTCATTAAAATATAGCGTGGGCATACGTATGACCCTTTGGCGTTCCATACACGCTGCTAACATATGAAAAAACAAAAGGCTATGAATGGACAGCGATTTCATTTGTGTTGTGTAAACCGAATGAGTCTGTTCCAGATATGACTACATGATCACCAAATCTTCATTATCTACCCACGAATTATGTGATTCAGGGTAACCCAACTACTTCTTATAAGTTGAAGGATCCGTGTATTGAATGTGGGATACTGTAAAAACTTCTACCGTCCATCTAGGTGTGTACCCCTTTTCAAATATGTTCTTTTTCTTAGTTATTCTAACTTTATTACCGATTGAAAACCTAGGCACAATAAGTTCCGAAATCTCATCACCGTACAAATTCATAAAAACATCCTTCTCGTTCACTTTCATACTGGCCTTAGATGGTGACATTTTAATGGAAGAATGCCTAGTCACATTATAATTACTAACCATTTCACCCAACATATCTATATATCTCCTTGTTAAATTAGCTGTAAAGTACTTAAACATTTTCTCTCTCCTTGTCCGGTTCCACGCTCAATAACGCACGATTTTTCCTCGTTCTCTGTAGAATATAACTCGACTAATTCGCGGACATTTTTATTATAAAATTCTTTAACTTTATCTACCCAGAGTTTGCCAGGACTTCTTCCGCTCTCTAATATTTTCAAGAAACCACTAGCTGTAGATTTTCCACTCTTATCATTTAATGGCACGATCCAACCATATTTTGAAATATGTCTATCTAACATCTATCACGGTTAACAGGTATTTCACACCATCGTTATCTTTAGCGAAAGCCTGCATATCGACCAAATCAGCAGCCCATATCTCATCTATCCCACTAACATACACCTTTCGCTTTCTAAAATGCCTTACTACAGGTTTATGCAATTCATTCGCTAATTGATTAGTCCATTTCAGATTGTAATTTCAGGCTTTTTTAAACCTAACCCCAGGCTCGCTTTAGTGGATAATATAGGTTTGACTATAGCTCTCTAAATTCTCTCCCGTAAGCTAGGATTAGGTATATTATTCAATTCATTAATCATTGCTCTATCGGCGACATTCCTAGAAGCCGTGTCTGTGTGCTGGTTGTAATCTAAATCATGATAATATGCAGCGTTATCGACTCTATCAACGGGTTTCGACCAATCTTTTGGAGTTCCATCAGAATTCAATCTCAAATCTAGTCTAGTTCCTGGTCCTGTAAACTGATGTCCTGGTAAATGCATCTCACCTGGAAATTTAGCCCATGGTAATTTAATACCGCTAGTTACTGAATTTAGAGACCGAACTAGATCCCCACCTTCTACAGCCTTCACGAATTGTGTCTTTGTTTTTCCACAAACATCACACGTGCCTCTAAGCATTGACCTACCTTTCTTCGTTACAACATTTTGAATATTTTTTTTCAGTATGAGTTTTACACTTTACGCAATACATTTTAAATACAATTAGATATATTTAAAATGGAATTTTAAAAAAAGTTATCGTGGAACGACATATTATCTAATAGATTCAATAACCCTCTTTTACCTAGAAGTATAAGAGGGTTAATCGTCGGAAAGTCTGAGTGTGGTAAGACGACTTTATTGTTGAACCTACTTCTAAGACCCGGATAGTTAGATTATGACAATCTGCAAATATTGGGAAGGCCTCTCTTTCAACCAGAGTAACAAATTCTGAAAAAAGCATTTGAAGAAAAACTACCTAAAGAATCCATCATCGGGTTATTTTATATTCAAGACGAGATCATGAGACAAAATTAGTCACCAGAGGTTGTAATTGAGGAAATGGCTAAACACTTGAATAAAAAATCTGATATTTCTTCTCAGTTCTTTGAATCAGCAGAAGACGTGCCAGACCCGAGTGGCTTGACCTGTGACAAGAAGAACTTGATGATTTTCGACGATTTACAGTTAAAAAAGCAGAATAAATGCGAGACTTATTACATCCGAGGGAGGCATAGTAACGTCGACTGTTTCTATCTAGCACAGAATTATTTCAAATTACCGAGACAGACAATTAGAGAGAATGCAAACTTTATCTGTTTGTTTCCTCAAGACGGGAAAAATATTAATCACATCTACGGCGACTACGTAAGTACAGACATGCCTACGGAGGAGTTTAGAAAACTATGCAAAACAGCTTGGAAGCAACCTCACGGATTTGTAGTAATATACCAGTCTAGAAATAAGAATAACGGAAAGTATAGATGCGGTTTAGATTAATTCTACATTCCATTATAAATAAATCTTTGCTAATTTAAAAATGGAATCGATTCTACAAATGATTGCAGACAATACCAAAAGAATTGCTCGTTACACGGAGCCAAAGTCATCGTTTCACATATTATTAAGTGCCAAGGCTTCAAGAATAATGACGCGGTTCAACCCGCTGATACAGTTTGATAAAGATAAAAAGTATGAAATGGCTTTGGTCAATCTGGAAACATATTATTCATTCCCAAACATCGACGCGACTAACAACGACTTTTCATATTCGACGATGACTCATATGAACGGTGAACCCGACGTGGGAAACTATAACCATCCCCGAAGGCTGCTATGAAATTACAGACATTAACGAATACGTGCAGAGAATAATGAAAGAAAAGGGGCATTATAATGTGGCTAACGGAGATTATAATATTAAGATAGAAGCTAACAGCAATACATTAAAGACGGTTGTGTATATAGCGGAGAAATACGGGGTTAATTTTCAGGTGGGTAACTCTATCGGAAGAATCCTAGGTTTCACGAACCGACGATTTTTCGAGGGATACCCCAAATCGAGAAATATAGTGGACATAATGAGTGTTAGTAATCTGAGGGTTACGAGCGATATCATTGGAGCATCCTATAGCAACGGATATACAGATAACATTATTTATTCCTTCTTCCCGAACGTAGGGCCCGGTTACAAGACTTTTGAAACGCCGAGAAATTTGATCTATCTTCCGATCACCCTATCCACGATTTCGACAATGTAAACGACTCTTACAGATCAGAATGGTAAGCTAATTAATCTACGAGGCGAGGAATTACCGATACGGTTACATATAAGAGAAGCTTAAAAATGTATTAAGTTCTATATAAAATGAGTCGATACAAGAACGTCAAAGTAAATATTTCAGAAGGACAAAAAGACAAAATCAAAAGAGCGCTACAAGCAGGAACTGGCGTAAGCATCAAACTAAATCACACCGATTTAAACGGAGAGCATGAGTTAGCTCTTACCCAAGCACAACTCAATAAACTAGCCAAAGCGTATCAGGGCGGTGCGGGTATGATTATAAAAATGAGTAAAACGCAATTAATAGATAACGCTAAAGTCGAAGGCGGCTTTATCGGCGCAATTTTACCATTTCTTGCAACCGCGGGTAAATTCCTGCTATCGAGCGTATTACCGAGCTTAGCAACGGATGCATTAACTGGAATAGGTGCAGCTGCTGGTTCTAAAGTAATTGATAAAGTCACCGGAACGGGTGGGGCTATATATCTCAATACTCGGGGTAAAAACTTCAAGATGGTGCAATAGGGGGAGGGCTAATACATGAAGCCATACCAAGGATCTGCATTAAACGGCACGGGAGAAGGCCTGTATGTGAAAAGAGGTAATGGGTTCGTAAATGGGGAAGGACTTATCTTAGGACCAGATTCGCCATTTAAAAACATTCCGCTTCTCGGATTATTGCTATAAAAAAATATTGTATATATAAAATGTCTCTATTTCCAATTCATAAAATGGGGTGGACGAAACCAAAAATTGTTCCAGAAGTAAGGACTCAGCTGAGATCCGTCAGGTGGAAGGCGTGTGAAAGGCGTGTGGGATGCCAAGTATAAGCTTCAAAGACAAATGGGCGGTCTAAGGTGGGAGTTTTTTGCTCAAGAAGAGATAACTATTCATTCACAAGAGGCGGTTGTTTTACCGTTAGGCTTAGGTGTCCGAATGACGAAAGGATCGTGTAATATTTCGCTCCATCCAGAATTTATAGAAGCGGGGTGTCGCCTGCTAAGCGATACCATTACTGGATTCGCGGAAGACATTTTACTCGAGATTAAGAATTTTAGCGATCTTTGAACTGTCACCATAAACGAAGGAGACTCATTATGTTTTGTGAATTACGAATAAAATTGTATTCCATTTTAAAAATAATCTTTTATATTATAAAATGGAATTGAACAAAGCAGACACTTATGGTCTTCAGAAAATATCTGAAATTCAACAGGAAATCTTACGAGAACGTGAAAAGAGAGAAATAATCTGTAAACAATATAAAAAGAGTGTTAAAGTAGTCGAAGCGTTGGGAGGTTTGTTAACCCTTACGTCTTCGGGACTCAGCGTATTAGGTGTAACTTTTCTAAGTTCCGTCGTAGCCGCACCCACCGCTACTATCGTGGTATCTTTATCCGCTGGAGCACTATCTCTGATATCCACCTAAGTCCGCCGAATATTGTCGCTGCGGCAAGAAAATCATGCCAAGATCAGGACTATAGCCGAAGGGAAACTCAATTCAATCAGCCACCTTGTTTCAAAAGCCCTAGATGATAATAATATCTCAGACTTGGAATATTCTGTTATTCTAAGTGAATTCGAGAAATTAAATCATATAAAAGAAGAGGTTAGGAGTAAAACCAATATCAACATAGATGAAGCGACGAAACACTTTGGAAAAACGAATTGAATACAAAACGAACGTTTATTTACGTTTTTACGTTTAAATATTATGTTTCCAACTTTAAAAAGTAGTTTCTAAAAATTCAAGACCCAGCCAAACGTGATTTTATTGTTGAGAATTTTCTCAAGATGAAGCAAAATATTAGACAAGACTCGTTATCTGAGAAATTAGGAGACATATCTCTTCAGCGGGAATTGATAAAGGCGTACAAACCAATCATCGACTCGCAGTCTGGACTATCTAAAAAATTAGACGCGATTGAGGAAAGCACTACAGCGACTTCTACAGCTCTTAGAGCATTTTCGGCATCGCTATCGACATCGTTGAAAGCGATTCAATTCCCACAATATCCCTCAATAGACGTGTTTGCGGACGATCCCGTTTCAGATATTAGAACCTTGGAGCGGGAAATACAGGATTAAGAAACGAGATAGTAGGTATCTGCGATGAGTTAATTAGACAAAATAAGATAAATGCGTTAGACTATAAAAATTTAATGATGCAATTATAAAATGATTGTCATAACTAAGAGAAGATTTGCTAAAAGATACGTCGTAGGAGGCGCTGGAATATTTGACACGAAATCAGGATTTTTCAAAAGAATGTTATCCTCGAATGCTGCAAGACAGGTAGTAACAACTGCATTAAGTGCTGGTAAAGACGCTGCAACGGAGATTGGGAAAAAGGCCATAGATGTTGGAAAGACCGTTGCTATTAATGCGGGAAAGCGATTAGTTGATAAAGCAGCGGCAAAAATGTTTACACCACTTAGCCAACGGAGCTAGGATTTGTTAAAGGGGTTAATAACTCCTCATGGAAATACGACACTTAGTCAAAAGAGTAAAGAAACGTTACAGAATTTAAAATATAATCACGCTTCGGCGAATATAAATAATTTACTGTCTGGTAACGGCGGTGCCATATCGATCCGAGATATGGTGCGTGGATCTAGAATGAAGTTTGCTTAAAATAAAATATTGTTATATTAAAAACGCAGTCAGATATTCTAAGATTTACTGAAAATACAATTATAGACGAGGGAATTGAAATATATGAATTTCATGAATACGAACCAGTGGCGGGGGCGAATCTTAACACTGGAGAAATTCGCATAAATATCGAACTTCAAGATATTTTCAGCCATCCCTCCGAGTCACACCTGCTTTTCGAAGGCAGACTGACAGAAGCGGATGGAACCTTTTACGTCGATGCCGACGCTGCAGCTTTAGTCAACAACGGGCTGATGCATCTCTTCAGCCAAATGTCGTATGCCTTATCGAATCTAGAACTAGAAAGCGTGTTTCATCCTGGACAAGCCACAACTATGCTGGGCCTGCTGAAATATCCCAACGACTTTGCTCTTGCTCAAGGACTTAACCAATTATGGACTAAAGATACAGCCGCGACTGCTGTTATAAACGACAACATGGGTTTCGCGATCAGACAAGCGTATCTCATTAGGAAACCAACTGCAAAGGGTACATTTAGCTACATCGTGCCTCTGAAGCACATTTTTGGATTCTGTGAGGATTATGAAAAGGTAGTCTACGGTATGAAGCAGACTTTAACTCTCGTTCGCAAACCTGTCAGCAATGCTATTTTTAGGGCAAATGCAGTAGCGGCCGGCAAAGTCAACCTCAGTAAAATTTCATGGTTTATGCCCCAAGTTCAAGCGTCTGACATGGAAAAAGTGCAACTGCATAAAACGATCGAATCAAAGAAAACGTTACCAGTAGCCTATCGAGATCATCTTTGCGATACTATAACGGTTCCTGTATCTACCACGTTTAGTTGGCGACTTCGTGTAAAATCAGCGCCAGAAAAACCCAGGTACATCATAGTTGGATTTCAAACGAATCGAAGCGGCAATCAAGAGGCTAATCCATCAATTTTCGATCATTGAGATATCAAGAACATGTATGTGATGATGAACCAGGACAAATATCCAGCGGTCGACTACAACCTCTCATTCCCGAATCAACAATTTTCTAGAGCTTACAAAGACGCTGCGACCTTTAGCGAAAAATTCTACGGAATGGACCAGTTGGTAACTCAGAGCAACATCACTCCAGCCGACTACAAAGATTTGTACCCGCTTATCGTTTTTGGTGTAAGTAAGCAATCTGAACGGTTAAAATCATCAGTTGTCGATATCCAGATCAAGGCTACTTTCAATGCTGCGATCCCTGCTGGAACGGAAGCTTATGCAGTCGTCATTTCGAATAAATTGTTAAATTTCCAATCAGACGGTCAGAAGATGAACGTAGTATATTAAAGAAAATATTTTCTATTATAAAAAGAACATGAAACTCTCACAACTGAAATCGTTAATGAAGGAACATGGAATAAAGTCTGGTTATATGAACAAACCAGAAATGTTAAGAATACTCGTTGAGAAGGGTGTTTTACCGGAATCAGAATTGCCTGAACAAGTGAAGGAGAAAAGGCAAGCATTACCCAAGTACGAGTATTTAAAAACTATTAGAAATAATCTTATAAGCGTTGAAATCCTAGACAAACACACTAACGAAGCCGTCACGTACTCATCGTTGTATAAGGCGAGTATGACTTTAAAAACCAGTATGAACACGCTGAAGACTTATAATGGTAAAGTCTGGAGAAATCGATATGAGATTAATATACTAACATAAAGTTTGATCCAGCTACTTAAAATGGAAACTCGTAAATTTCTAGATTTTCAAACTTTTGAAGGATACGTAGTTTTTACTGTTAAAACGAAGAAATATTTGTACGGCACAGAAGGATATTTTTACCTGATAACGTTAGTGGCGCCGGATGAGATAGAGCACTACATGACCGTATACCGGGAGCCCCTGCTGAGCAGGTTGCAAACGAACAAGACAGTTACTTTTACAAAAACAAAGATAGAAACGGTGCCGGGATGGATCCAGTGGTTGATCGTAGTATCTGGAGATAACGATGTTGTTGAACTTGAGGTTTAAATTTTCAATGATTATTACCATTGAAAATTAACAAAATATGAAAATATTTCTTTATTTAATCATCGTACACGAATAACTGCATCATGCTTAATCCAAGATTGCCCCGTTCCAGTCCGAAAGTAGATTAGCCTATAGGTCGTATATTTTACTACGGAATCAATTAAAAAATTTTGGTAAGTATTTCCTAAAGAAATGTCTATAGGCGCTGTGTAAATAGTAGCCCTTTGTCCTTCAAAATTGTATGCGATTATACTCCAGCGGGATATCCTTCCCTGGTTATTTTTCCTTCCTTTCAAACCGATCTTCCAGATTCTCACTGCGGTTGGGCATGTGATAGATATCCACGATTCAGTGTGGACGTTACCATCAGACACCCATTCCCCATCGTCTTTGAATGCTCAAAAGGCTTTGTTAGTTAGAAGTGCTGAACTGGCATTCGCTTGAAAACCATAATTACTAGTATCGAAAGATAGTCTCGGTACGTAACCGATTTGACATTTTCTTCCAAGCGTGTAATCAGGTAGCGTTGGAATCCATTCTAGTATGGAGACGGTTATTGTATCAGCACTAGGACTCATAGATGTAATATAAAATCTCCTTGTAGGTTATAAATGTTGAAGGGTTGCTATCATCAAACGATGGCATATACTTATTGTTTGCCTGTCCATAACGATGTGAAATGGTGCTAATACCGCCTCTTATCCCATGCTTAACCATTAGTATCATATCATAATCGCTCAACAACTCCAACTCTACTTCAGTCAACTTTAATGCGGCATCTCAAGCAAGACCTGGAGTAGTATAATACCACGCGGGATCTAGACCATAGTTCTCGCAGCATACATCTCTAAAATTTTCAAATACATCAGCAAGCCGGAGAACATCACTCATGTTATATAAATCATGGTATTCTCTAAACGTTTTGAATCCGAATTAATTCTATACCATCTGTGGATGGTCGTAGTCTTCGTCACTGATGACAGAGTCGTTAAGTCTTGAATAGAATGCTGACTTAGGTGGTGTTCTGTTTCGTTCAGTCGATCGATGGAATCAACATAGTCGTAAGGATACGCCCCTTTTCTAAGCAAGAGATCGAGCTGATTACCAGAATAGTGTTTCCTTATATTCTTACACTGATCTTTGCTCAGGTTCTTCGTTAAAGCGTCGAGATTCGATGCCATGAATCTAAAACTATCGATGAAACGTAATTCGCGTTTAACTAATATTTCCTTATTTTTCTCATTCGTAAATTTATCGACTACAACCTCTCTGCTAAATAAGATATACTTTTCTTCGTTGCTAGGGATGCAGTTAATTTTTTCGTTATCATCACCTCGTAATTTCTTTACGAATAGATGGCTATCATAACCGGATAGATTATGGAACAATACTGGAAAAAACTTGGGGACTTTATAGTTTAGATTACAAATTTTATGACCGGCACCTCTGTATTTTCCAGTTAAATGGCAATGATCTCTAACTCGTTCATCACCTAGTTCGCCTTCGCATATGTGACAAACTGTAGCCGAGTTGTATAGAGCCTTATCTTTCTTTCTGAATATCATTTTCTTTGGAAATTTAAATCGATTATAAATATCTTTCATATTATCTATAAGAGTGTTTATGAATATCTGAGCTACATCATCGTCTTCACTCTCCGCTGTAAACGTTACGGGAGCTTGCGAATATAGGTCATCGTCAAAACATTTTATATAATAGCAAAAGGAACTAGGGACGTGTTTTTGATATTTGTTGCTGTAAGACATGATGGGATCTGGTTGACAAGTGTCTATGGGTTTTATTAATGACTCAAAATCGGCAAACACGACAAATGGGACTCTCATCTTTCTATAATAATTTTTGAAACTCAACACAGTTCCTGGTTCTGGAAGTTCTATCTCTTGAGCGTCATGTTGGGAACAGTATTCGGCGTGCTTGTGTAGCGAATCTATTCTACTGAATCCAATCAAACATCTTTCACAACAACGCATCGAAGTGTATGAGTTTTCTCTATGAACCGCCATCAATCTGTTAAAGTTCTTCATCCAACAATAATGCTTCTTTTCTCCATCAGAAATGAGTAATAGATCTACACACCTATTACTCTCATGCTTTGATAAATATAGTGGGAATAGGTAAACATAGTTCTCATAACCCAAGATATTAATACTAATTTTATTATTTCTCTCAAACTTCCTTATCACATTAGCATCCGCTGCTACTGGGAATTCGATGTCAGACCAATCAAGTTCTTCAGACTGCTTGATTAATTCTTTAGTAATTCTTTCTGGATTGCCGTCAACCGCATTTAAGGCTCTCGTTACACACCACTTGCAGCATTCTTCGTCTTCGTTCTTCATATTAATAATACCATTTTTACTCGCTAAACATTTCGGTAGTGGAATGTAAGAACTGCCTTTCAGCGGTTTATAAACAACTGTGTTGATTTCTAATTTTTGAACCGCTCTAAGTCTCCAGTTACTGCCTTGCATCTGGAAGGCTGCCATAGGCTCTAGGATTTTATTTTTCGCATTATTAAATATTTCGCTCGGGTTGGTAGAATTTAAAACAACTTCGGTCATAGAGACAAAAGGAAAATCCTTGGTACCTACTTGTCCGGATTTCATATCTACACGCTCCATTGTGCAAGTAAGGCCAAATTGACCTTAGTCTGGCGATTTCTAGACAAAACGTTTTCCAGTTGTGGTTGAGCTGCTTTAAGAAAAGATGTGGCGTCAATTCCGCTTGCGCCTTCGACCGTGTATTGTTTCGTGAAGCCCTTGATAGCTGTAGCCGTCTCTTTTATTTCGCGTGTTTTCATAGGAATTTTACCGAATATAGAAATCACTTTGGCTTTCAGTGCTTCTAACTTCTCATTCATTATTTTCTTTGGTTCTTAAGGTATATAATGTTTAATCCACCTTTATCAATTCACAATTTATTAATCGCTGATTTAGTCTTAACGAATATTTTTCGTACTGTCGTGGCTGGTACAGGTTCGAGTGTTGGGATTCCAATATCAGGAACATCAAGCAAACTAGCATTGGTTGAGATTGAGGGTACACTGTGGGCTTCAATTTTACTAATCAAATCCGCTTTTCGTAGTCGTGTATAACCAACCAAATCGCTCTGTTTGGCAATTTTTCTTAATTCAATAACGGTTTTCTTCGATTTTATATTGTGATGGCATTTCTTTAAGCTGTGACGAGAAAATATTTTCATTCACTTTATATACGCAAAAAAATCTTTTTTTTCTTGTTTGTTCAATAATGACTCATCATCGAGACTGACGAGTCATCGAAACTTTTGGAAATTCCCGTGACCTTTTACCTGTAGGTGGATCTTCTAATCAAAGCCTAGCCCTGTGCATGGTAGGTGGCTTTTGCAACATTAGATGGTTAGCTTATCTGCTACCAGCTTGCTTGGAGGCAACACAGCCACATGTGGCTAGGTTTTTTTGGCCTGTTTATGAGTTAGGTTAATATTATAACCTAAGTACGAGGCGACCATAACCAAATTATTGGTTTATTTGATGTGATCATAGGTGTATATAGATTAAATGCACTAGGTAGCAACAAACATAACTACTGTCATGTATGCCTGTGCATGTGTATATGCGTGTGCTTACTTGCCCGAATATGATTCCAATGATTTGTTGCTTTCTATTGCCGTCGCTTTTGATACATGTATGAACTGCTATTATGAGTTTTGCGTCTCTTTACATGGCGCCTATTTCACAAGAAGACTGGATTTATTAAGCTATTCCAATTGTTAAATTGCATGTACGTTTAGAGATTAGAAATATTGTCGAACCCGGACCTTTCCATAACACAGCTGGAAGCGACGGCAAATGCGATGAAATTACATCATTCATCTGATAACGTGGAAAACGGATGACGAAAAATGAGAGTTGCCCAGACAAGATGCAACCAATGAGACTCTGACGTTCGTCATGAGTGAAAATGCATCCGTTGCCAAAAGTATGCGTATGCCGTGTTCAAAACTGCCACCATAGGCTTTTACAATTTTGCTGATACAAATTCATAAGCTTTTTATTTTGATTAGAGAAGTAACTCAGATTTTAATGAATATACCTATCATTGTTTACGTCAAACTCACAGTTTGGAGTGCAATAAACGTCGAAAATGGGTCGATTTGTTGCGGTGTAGGAGATCGAAATGTGCATCGGTTCTGAAAATTGAACAATGCATTGGTAGGATCTTGGATCGCTGAGACTGGTTGTGATGCTTGATATAGAATACCAATAATTTCCAACTTTTGTCCTCGCATTCAGTGTATTCTTTGCCACTTGGACGCCATCTGCTGTCCAGGTCACCACCGCATAGATCGGATTGTAACTGGAGTCAGCATAATAGACATCGCATGTTTGATTATTGCTTGTTGAATTGATCGCTGTGCAGTTACACGTTGGAGGCCCACCTGTAGAAGATTTAATCATCAAAAAATTACTGACGAGTAAAGGCTCGATATGTGATGTGCATTAACTTCATTCAGCTAGATCAAGGAGAAACTTTCGTGCTACATTTATTTCACGATGCGAGAAAATAACGATGACTCTTCAGTCAACCAGAAACATACGAGAAACATGCCTAGCAATTTAAAACTCAATTTGTCAAAGACACTTAAAGTTGACAACGTTGCTTATGACAGGTGAGATTTAAAACATGTGTGGCTTCGAAATTAAGCAGTATTTGTTGTTAGAAGTTAAGAGACAAATGCCGTAAATTCACGAATAGGCCTATCAACTCGCATAAACAATAGATGAAAGCTCGCGCGAAATAATGGATCAGGAGATTATTCTAGATAATGAGCAACATAATGCCCTGCCGATGAGACAGAATTTACAATTTCAGTTGAAACAAAGGCCTAATGGAAGATTATAACACCAATTTAACCAAAAGTCAATGGAATGGAAACTACTATTAAAGTTTGCGCTACAAATTGTCACAAATTGCAGAAAACCTCTTACAGAAGCTTTATGCCATTCCTGAGGGTTGAGTAAGCAAGACAGTGAAGAGCGCAACTAATATTTTAACTCACCAATACTATCACGCCCATAACATACTGATGTGGGATTGATAATTTCATATCTATGATAAACACTTATACATAGGACGCACGTCTACTTACGAACGACGACGAGTTTGGCGCCGACTTTGTTGTTGGGTCCATTTGGAGCGTTTTGTGCGATGTATAAACCAGCAGTTGCTATGTTAGCAGGTGGAGGAGCATTCGATTGAGCAACCTTTATGTTCAGATTAGTGTTAGTGACGTCATAGAGGGTCGTATATGGAGACAAAACAGTGTTGCTATAATTTGTGATTTGATGAGGAAATAACTCATCATTAGTTGGATAAATAGTCCAAGACACTTGTGTCGGACCGTTGCAGGTCATCGGCGTATTCACAGTTGACTCGTAAACAGCTCGATTCAGTAGCGCTGTTGCACACTGGCCATGGACACCTGAAAGAAAAAGTCACTCACAGCAAATCTTCGATTAACTTTAAATATGTCTAACACCCAAGGCTTCAAGGAATGTGAATTACATCCGTAAGTATTTCAGGGCAAACCTTCCTAACATGTAGGGGACTTACATTCACTACTGAACGCTTGTAAGACCAAATATAAAGTTACTGTAGACATGATACACAAAGCAAAATCTGATAAATGCAATGCTTGAAGTGATATGCACAGATTTAACTGATTATGCTTTGAACGTCATTCTGGATAATTATTTTCCTCACCCATGTTATTTGTGCATGTAAGGTTAAACATCCAAATGTGAACACCTTAATGAAATTAAATTTTGAAATTAAAGAAACTAATCGAGTGCAACAAGCTTGTGATAATTATCTGCAAGGGGTAAATAAAATGAATGTCTATGCAACATGTATAGGCATCATATTCACAAATCACTGATTATAAAAATAAAATTTCAAGAAGGTGCTCATATTTGGGCACTCGAATTTAATGTGAGCACACCTTGGTTCCTAATATGAGCATACATGCTCACGCATGTTGGAGGCAGGTTCTACAAAAAGTATAAGTCCCAGTCTAATTCTAATGCCAATAATAGGCCACAGTATCTCCGATAAACAAATTGTCACTTAAAACTTAAAAAAATTGATTGCGGTAATGTGAGCAAAATGCTTACAATCAACGTGGTCCTTAAAGCACACAGTGCTCACATTACAGAGCATGCAGACGGTGTAAGAAACCATTCCTATCAATTAAACTGCACAAGACAAAATCTTATCATCGCTCACTCAAAAAGTGGACATAATACACATTCTAATAATAACTGTAGTAATATCAGGGTAAAAAATTCAACCAAGAAATCGATCATTTACTAAAAAGGAAAATTATGTTTAATTATAGGGTTTCAGCGCTCGTATTCTGTGAAGAAAAAGAGTTCAAAAACTCTTTTAGCGTTCTCGAACATGCTTGTTGTAACTACTACGGATATTCACTGAGTGGCGCCACAGTCTATGCTACTTAAGTTAAATAGTCAAAGTTGTTCACATTTGTGGATGCTCACCAGTTCCCGACCCGTACGGGTAAGAGTCGGGTACGTTTCTTACGGCTCGGGACGGGTTCGAGTAGAGTAATCACGGGTACGGGTATACTCGGTTTTTATAATATACCCGTGCTGAGGTTAAGTTTTGGACTTACAATGTCACCGTCAAAATATGTACGAAAATCTTGCACCATCAAAACGTAATTGCTATATGCACCTGGAACATCCTAAATCTAAGCACAACATGCTTGCGCACAATCAACACATAAACGCATTAATATATATATATATATAATAACATATGCACTTGCTCTTGCTCCTCCAGCTCTTTCTCTTTATCTCACACTTAATCCACCTTCTTTTATTCCTCCTCCTCCTCACTTCATACTTCTCCTCCTCCTCCTCCTCCTGCTCGGTCTCTTCATCTCACTCTTCCACCTCTTCTTCCTACTCCATTTATTCCTCATCATCAGCCTCACTTTATCACTCTACTCCTGCTTCTGTTCCGCAACAACTCGCACTCTGACAGTGCCAATCCCAAGCCAGGATATAGAAGGAGGTCGTCACTAATGCTCTTTGTTATCACACAGTGTCACTAAACTGCAACTTCTAAGCACAATAGCTTAGAAGAGGTACAACTAATAGCATAAATAAAAAAAGTCCTATAACATTTGCTTAAAAAACTTCTCTTGGCAAAAGCAGCAGCTCTAGGCAGTGTATTTGTGAAATACTTCTGAAAATATTTATGAAATCAAGTGGGCCTGTTCTATTATCATCCGGAATACGTTCGCACATTAGGGTTAAAACTTTTTTGCACAGCATGGATGTTTCATTTTGCTCAGAAATACACAAATAAGTTAAGTGGTCCAGAATATCCCATTTTATCCTACAAAGTAAGAGGCCAGCAGATCTGTCAGGCTTTAGTATTATTTAGGTCATACGCTTGAGGAAGAAGACAAACAGGGCATATGAATGATCTGGCTTCAAATTCCTTGTAGGCGAGGTCTCATATCACAGATCATTGACACTGAGCCCCGTAACGCATACATACATACATACATACATACATACATACATACATACATACATACATACATACATACATACATACATACACACATACACACATACACACATACACACATACACACATACACAGATACACACATACACACATACACATATACACACACATGCATACATACATACATACATACATACATACATACATACACACATACATACAAACATACACACACACATACATACATACACAGCATGAAAATCTTTTAAAATTAGAATGCTGTACTTTTAAATGTATTGTACACCAGAGTGCGGTTATGCAGTCGGTTCAATAAAGAATATGCTTACTTACTTACATACACATTTACACAAATAAATCCATTGTTGCGTGCTAGACCTCAGTGAGTAGAGGTTGGTAAGGAGCAGGAGACAGAGAGACACGAGACCTGACATGCAACATTACGTGCTTTGCCCATCCTTACTCTGCCTGGCTGGCGTGTCCTAATAGATAGTGCATAGAAGGGCACACGCGCTGTCTATGATCTAGGTGCTGTTGCTTTGGTCGATCATGTTGTGTCGCATGATCGACACGTGCAAGGATGAAGGGCTCATCCTTTGGTTTGTGTACTAGATAAGTGAGCTGGTTTAATGTACACGAGCACTCTCGTATGACGAAGCTCTTGTATGGAACAGTTATCGTCTGGTGGAGCTCTCGGATGGGACAGCTCTTGATTGGCGAACTCTTGTCGTCAGATAAGAGCTTGAATCTCGTATAGAATCTAATAAAGTTAGTAAATGTAAGAGCGTGCGTGATTGAACCTGCTTCTCTGGACAACACGGGTCATCTTCTACCACGAACATCTTAAGCCATACATACATGCACACATACATATTCAAATACATACATTGGTTATCCGTTTGATTGTGCATCCTCCGCTTCATCCTCCTCCTCCTTATCTTCCTTTCTCTGCTTCCATCCTCCTCTTCTTTCTCCTGGTGATCCTTCTGCTCCTGCGTCATCCCTTGCCACTTCTATCCTCCTTCTCCTGTTCCCTTCCTCCTCATGATTCTATACTCTGTTCTCTTCTTCTTAATCTTCCTCCTCCTAATCTTCTCCACTCATTCACATACTTCCATCCTCCTTCTTTTCTTCATATTCTACCTCCTTTCCTATTCCTGCCTCTCCTTCCATTACTGATTCTCCTGTTACTCCTTTTCTCTTCTTCCTACTCTATTCCTTCCTTTTCCTGATTCCGTCCTCCCCTTCATTTTCAGCCAGTTCTTCCTTTATCGCCATCTTTTGCTCCTGCTTCCGCTGCCACTGATGCTGCTTCTTGCTGCTGCTGCCATGTTGCTGCGATTACAACTGACACAATGACCAACATCACAACAGCAACAACAACAGTTAATGTGACTGTTATGGAACAATGCATTATTGGAACAGAGCCTCTCTTTCAATGGGTGCACTATTTGAGGTGAAGACTTAGTCCATTTGCTTTTCAATAATAATATGAGTCGCAAGGAACAGATATACACATATAGACACAAACACCCATTGAAAGAGAGGCACTGTTTCAATAATACATTGTTCCATAGCAGTCACAATAACTGACCACTCAATCGACGCCCATAGACCCAGCTGCTAGTCCCCTATAGCAATCTGCAAATTCGTTATAATTGTCATGCATACTCATTAAATGGGCGGCCCTGCTTTAGCTTGAAACTGCCAGGTGAAGTTACCCCTTTAAGACAATAATTTGTTGATGGTAGCACAGTTCTTGGATTGAATCGTATTCACTAATCATGGATATATTTTTACTAACCCCTGCAACCATAAGAATAAATAACTTATTAATATCCAAAATGTACCTTCACGCGAACATGTACGGAGGAAAGAACACTGTGCAAAAAATTTGGCTGAAAATAAAACCTTTTCTAACTTGGCATAGAAGTTGATGTGGCAGAAGTGACCTTTTAAACAATTCTTTTGAACAGTTACGAGCTGCCGACAATATTAAAGCATCATCTGTTATGAACCACCGATGTGGTGGCCTTGAAGCTATATCCTCAAAAGAAACAAATTATGATCACTGTGTAGTAAACTTTTATAAATATGGGCAAGGGTTAGAGCACTTAAGAGGGTCATCATCGTCAGCGGCATGAGGAACTTAGCCGTTTCCACAGTTCACCGCCAACCGATCCTTTCCTGTGCTCTCGTGCGTGGTTCGTTGACCCGCGTAACGAGCGGTGTGGTGGAATCTCGGTAATAGTGTTCCGTGGAAACGCTTCAGCACTCGTACTTTTTTGGCAATATGCCAGATAAATGTAAGGCAGTCAGCAGGACGGTCAACCGTATACGACGGTGCCACCCAACAGCGTGCCGACGCGCTGTGCCCTTGTCCGCCCTGGGACCGTTGCCTGAATTGTCATCCGCTCCCTTGGTCGTTTGGGTCTTCACCCTGTAACTACGGGCAGATGGACCCGCTATACCTCGGGCCTCTGGGTCTCCGGCAGTATTTAGCTGATGCAAGCAGCATCCACCCCCGCGACACGGATTCACCCGCCGGGATTTACCATGGCACATGCAGTTAGGACAAAAGCATCTGTATATCTAGGGCTCAAGGGGCTGAGAACCGAGAACCCTGATAATTGACGTAGATGACTTACCTTTGATCATTTGTTGCATTAGAAGGCAAAGGCTCATCGAAATTAGCTTCATCTTAATATCTGCCATATACTATGAATATACTTCGGTGTCTATTCTGCAGTTGAACAAATTCTGCTCTTACGAGTTTTATTTGTTTCACTGACTTTATATAAGACACCAAGAGCATTATTTAAATAAGATATGCAGTCACGAATTTCATTACGACTATTTATAGCGTTTTGCATCAATTAGGGCCTTCGATAGAAAATAATTTTCGAAAGTGACATTTTAAATACTATTTATGCCTATAGGTAGGCCTATATGAATGTTGAGGCGAACTGACGGAGTCCAGCGCAGAAAAGCAATTAAACTGCAGGATATGACTGCTCTACAGTTATAATCGATGAAGATTGTTAAGCATCGAGTGGACGACACGTCGTGATAGGAATGGTAATTATTCATAAGATGTACTGACTTGATTTTATTAACGTTAATTGTGCCAAACCTTGAATCAACAAGAGTACAGGTTCTCCAGCAATTAGGTCTATGTCTTTGAGCTAGGAATTATGTCCGCTTGCCTGTGTAATATGCCACTAATCGAGTCTATGTTGATACGCTCTGTTTAAGAGAACCGTTCATTTACATGATTTGTCTGGCGAGAAACAAACAACTTAATAAATCATGACCAGTGTCTCATCGTACGATGCATTTTTAATGGATCTCGTTGTTATTTTGTGGATTCAAAATTGCCCTATTTGCCCGGCAGTAAATCCCCAATTGTTAACTTTTGAGTACTTAGTTGCTAAGACATAGAGAATGTGTGAGGTTTTGGGATCTCTCGGAATGTGTTAGTAGGGTAACAGGCTTCCATTATTATTTCTCATTGTGTTCTGTTTGGAGATGCAATCTGCACGGTTGAGTTCCATCTGTTGAAGACATCAACTGCTCGCATCAATGATTACGCAGTTGGTAGAGCTCGATGATACAGAATTTTAGTGTAAATTGGAACAAGCAACAAACTAATGGATGAAATTGGCGACATCGTGGCCAAATATACAGGAATGATTAAAACAGGAAAAGACGACCGACAATGTGATTACTAATTTTCGCAGGAATATTTTAGAAAGTAAGAGTTTAGAAATTAACTCAAAGCTTAAGACATCACATGTGGACAAATGGCTTAATCCATTCACCATAATAATCAAAGGCTGAGATCATCGTTATATGATTATGTTATTGTTAAAAACAGTGAACATGTAAGTCAACATTGATGAAAAGATGTTTGTTATAAAGCGTCATTAAAAGTGTGGCAAGTAAATTGGAACATTTTCAGGATTTCACTTTAATCATTGACATCTAACAGTTCTTTAATCACAGAATCTTGTTATTATCAATAAAACAACTTAAGAATTTCATATTGTTCCTAACGTGTTAGTCAAGCAACGAATCTGCTAAATTAATAATTATGTTAAATAAAACAATGTTTCATTCGGAATGTTATTATTGATCAAGTATTAGTGATTAATGTACAAAGCTAATCTATTGGCGTCACTGCAGATGAGTGTTTTCTGCCTGGTTCTATTGCTACAGCAGATTCATCATAATCCTACACGATTCACTGCAATCGGTCAAACTATGACTACCATTTCCAGCTTGTACAAAATCACTGACTCCTGAAATTATAATTTTTCTCTCTGCCAACAATTTCCAATCGCTGGACATACAGGATGCGTCGAATACAACCATCTCACATCTGTTATCATCGCAAATAGGATCATGTATCAACCATCGACTGTCGTTCCTTAGAGTCACAACAACTCCACAGACGAAGTCATCTGGACAACAGGTGTCACATCTGGCGTATAACTCAGACTTCACGACGCATTCGTCGTAGAGATGTGTCAGGTTAGTTCCACCTGAAACGCAATTCCACAACATTATTTTGATAATTTAAGGCTAAGCCTATTGAAAGGGAACGGAGATTTTATCACGTAAGCAACTTATTTGCAGCAGTTGGGGCCTACAGTTCTCGTTGAACGAATACCGACTAAAGATGGCTTATCCACAAATTTAATCTTACCCGAACTACATTCTCTCGTCTTCGTACAATTTGGTTCTGGTGAAGTATTGGATGAAGTCTCCGCACAGTTGCACTCTGCACAGTTTAAAACAAAAATCGTTATTCCAGCGTTAAACGCTGAAAAGCGTTAACACAACAAAATAGAATTCGTATCGCTTCCATTTCAAATTTATGAGCATTGAATGATGGGTCAATAATCGGTCATTTGCATCATCGTGATCCAATCATTTTGCTGTAAAGATATGACTGGATACTCACTATTCTTATGCTTAGCTCGATGGGGTTGTACTAGCGCATCTGATTAGGTTGTACTGTGAGAGGCGCTTTATAAATCCGTAAATAGAATAGAATAGAACAACTCCTAATTGTAATTCTAACCTAATCGATAGTGCATTATCCTAAGGACCGTCCACATAATATTATTACGTACGCAGCGAGGGGAGGGAGGGGTTTCGAATTTCGGCAATTTTGCGTACGGGTGCGTATGGTGGGAAGTATTGTTAGTGTTTTTTTTCTTAAAGCAATTAACAAATTTAAGCTATAATGCTTAACAAAAATAAATAGCCTGTGGTAAAATCAATGTTGTATAGATGTCTTTAGCTATTCCACCTTTGCAGTGGGAAGTAGAGCTCAAATGTAGTTAGGCATGGGGAGGGTTCCACGAAATGTACGCAGTGCAACAGAGGAGGATTTTTCGAAAATTCAATATATTTGCGAACATAATATTTGAATGAACTCCTATTGCTCACAGACAGCAGCAGTTTGAACAGTTCAGCATCAATAATCCAAAACCCTATTTTAATCAACTATAATTTGAAATGATCAGTTATTATTAGTTACTCCAGTAGAAAGTGGTTTCAGATCAGTTACCCTTGCTTGGTTATATGTACAGGAGCCATTTTAGGAACTAATCTGCTTATTCTAATGATAAAGGCACCGTTTGGTTGTGATATCATATAGCTGCTGCGTAACGAGGTGATCACTGGCTGTCTGACTGTAGACTTCAGAAACTAAATAATTGGAATTTATCTTCATCTCACACTTTGCACACGGAACAGAATGATTGCAGAAGTAGTTCATTCAGATTTGCAAGAGGGAAATGTATTAATAAACAGAAATGCTAAGCTAGATATGACCAAACATTTTATGATTAGAAGATCATCTCTGAATAACTTTTGACTCAATATTTGTCAAATAGATGAATTTTAATTTATTGATTGTTTATGATCTATTGTGTTTGATTACGCACCTGTCGTCGAATGCTGTACAGTTGTTGTAGGCAGTTTGTTTATTGTTGAATTCGAAGTGGTTGTTGTTGTATTCAGCTTTGTTGTCGCTGAAGGCAGTTTGGTGGTTGCCGTTGCAGACCGGGTGATTGTTGTTGCAGACCGGGTAATTGTCGTTGCAGGCGGGGTGGTTGTGGTTGCAGGCGGGGTGGTTGTGGTTGCAGGCGGGGTGGTTGCCGTTGCTGACCGGATGATTGCCGTTGCAGACCGGGTGGTTGTGGTTGCAGGCGGGGCGGTTGTGGTGGCAGGCGGGGTGGTTGTGGTTGCAGGCGGGGCGGTTGTGGTTGCAGGCGGGGTGGTTGCCGTTGCTGACCGGATGATTGCCGTTGCAGACCGGGTGGTTGTGGTTGCAGGCGGGGCGGTTGTGGTGGCAGGCGGGGTGGTTGTGGTTGCAGGCGGGGCGGTTGTGGTGGCAGGCGGGGTGGTTGTGGTTGCAGGCGGGGTGGCTGTGGTTGCTGACCGGATGATTGCCGTTGCAGACCGGGTGGTTGTGGTTACAGGCGGGGCGGTTGTGGTTGCAGGCAGGGTGGTTGCCGCTGCTGACCCGGTGATTTCCGTTACAGACCGGGTGATTGTAGCTGCAGGCAGGGTGGCTGTGGTTGTAGGCAGGGTGGTTGCCGTTGCTGACCCGGTGATTTCCGTTACAGACTGGGTGATTGTCGCTGCAGGCAGGGTGGCTGTGGTTGTAGGCAGGGTGGTTGCCGTTGCTGACCCGGTGATTTCCGTTACAGACCGGGTGATTGTCGCTGCAGGCGGGGTAGTTGTGGTTGCAGACCGGGTGATTTTCGTTGCAGGCGGGGTGGTTATGGTTGCAGGCGGGGTGGCTGTGGTTGCAGGCGGGGCGGTTGTGGTTGCAGGCGGGGTGGTTGTGGTTGCAGGCGGGGTGGTTGTAGTTGCGGGCGGGGTAGTTGTGGTTGCAGGCGGGGTGGTTGTAGTTGCAGGCGGGGCGGTTGTGGTTGCAGGCGGGGTGGTTGTAGTTGCGGGCGGGGTAGTTGTGGTTGCAGGCGGGGTGGTTGTAGTTGCGGGCGGGGTGGTTGTGGTTGAAGGCGGGCTGGTTGTGGTTGCAGGCGGGGTGGTTGTGGTTGCAGGCGGGGTGGTTGTTGTTATTGGTGAGGTAGTGGTTGTAGGCGTAATGGTTGGCGTTGAAAGCATGTTGTTCGCAGGTGTTTCGATTGCTGGCATTGGCCAAGTAGATCTTATTTCACCACATACTGAATAAAGCGTTAATACAAAAACCTTGGATGGTAAATTGATTAAAAATAACTACATAAAAGTTCAGCCCTACGATAACTAATTGTCTGCCACGTTTACGTGTATGTGGCTGCGTGAGTCTATACAGATAAGTGTAGAAAATTGCACTCAATACTTTCGTTCTTCTGAACTTTCATGACCAAATATGAGGTCAATGAGTTATTACTTTCTTTTTCCGTAGCTTTTTATACATTTTAAACTTATATATATATATATATATATGTTCTTACATCTCTTGACACTCAAGCGTCATTTTAGAAAGAAAACGATACAGGTCTGGATTTTCTATGTTGCTCCAAATGTCAAATAACTGTTGTGACATTTAGAGTTTAGAGCATCTTAGTACCTGTGTAAGGAAGGCAGCTGGAAACGATGACAAATGTGATTAAGTTCCATCATTCATTCATTTGATTACGCGGAATATGGATGAAGAACAATGTTAGATGGTTAATATCAGACAAGAAAAAGCCAGCGAGAACTTTATATTCGTCAAGAAGTATTGTGAAAAGGCAAACAGCTATCTCAGCATGCGAGTGCCGTGTTTATTGTCTGAAATTGCAAGTTCAAGTTAGTCTCTAATGGTGATTTAGAAAGCAAGGCAGATTTGTAAAACTCACAGTGTGAAGTGCAGGTATCGAAGAAGGCCGGTTCATTTGTTGCGATGTAGCCAAAGCTCATCGGTTTCGTAAATGTAACATTGCATTGGAAGGTTCGTCGATCGTTGACGCTGGTTGTGATGGCTGAAGTAGACGTGAACGCATTATTGTCGCTTGCCCTCGTATGCAATGTAGCACTTGAGTATAAATCGCCATCTGCCGTCCACCTCACCTTAGCGTAGATGGGATTGTAAGCGACGTCGGCATAAGTTATGCTGCAAGTTATGTTATTGCTTGTTGAGTTGATTGGAGCGCAGTTACACGTTGGAGGTTCGCCTGTAGAATATGCAATTAGCCAGAAATAACAGAGAAGAAATCGATGGCGACATTTCACGTGAAACTTTTTATAGGCTATCCGAACAATTATTCAAGTTGACTAGTTTGAGCATGCTTGTCGACCTTGACCTGCGGAAAACTGTATATGGATCAGCGTTTCCCAAATGATGTGAAGCGACTTGGCACCGGGTCACTGATAACTACCTAGTCGCTTAAATCTATCAACTCAATATTTGATTTTATTAATTTTTGTGTGATTTAATTAGATAATCAAAAAACATAACTGTAATCTTCAAGCGGTCATTTACGCCCAAGCAATTAAGCATCACCAAAACATAAGATATTTGTATATAAATTCATATCTTTTTCATTTCACCTATAGGCCAGTAGGCCTATAAATGAAAAAATATACGAAGAAACAAAAAATAACCGGGCCACAAAATATTTTCTGTGAAACTATGCTATAGATGACCAACTGAAATTGAAGAGGAAAGGCTCTACGATAATTTATTTTTGACATAGGCAAACATTAGCTTATGCCGAAGTTAAATTGACCTATTATTGAAAGCTGCGTGACGATTAATATAGCTCCCTAATCACTTCAAAAACAGATCTACCTCAATAATGCAGCATTCACTAAGATAATAAAAAAAATGGTTGTGAAATTTGATATCGCCCTTCTTCCAGCATTTTTGTGTTCAGAAGTGCACACGCCTGGGCGGCGCCACTGCAATTGTACTGCAGAGAAATTGTGCGCGAAGGACTTGCCTAAACAGTGACTCACCGGACGAGGGTCGAACCCGCTTACTCAGCACATACTGACCGCACTAACCAATCGGCCACTGTGCCACAGTGCAATAGTCGTCACTTATGTGATTGATAACGGTGTGGTTCACAGAATGAAATCTCTTTCTTAATACACCTCTCATAGTCAGAAGTGACTAACTATAGCTTTAGCTTATTATCTACATTAGATCATTAATCATGCTTTGTTGTCCTTTACCTTAGATATTTGCAAACCAGAGGGTTGCTAGGCAGCTGATTTAATGCTAAATATGCTTACTTTACTTACCAATAATTGTCATTACGTTTACGCTTCATCACTCGTCTATCAAAATAATCTTCAAGCGTTTAAAAATAAATGTCGTGCGTTCCTAATTAATTTTTAATTACCATGCCACTCATCAACTGTTAATTAATACAATACTCTGAGGGGTGCTTCTAGTTAAGCTTCTGTTCATCTTATTGCTGAGTTACTGGTCGTTTTTCATAATATGACATTTTATTGGGCCTATATTATACTTAAGCTGTCATTTAGAGAAGTTGGATCGAAGTAATGACAGCGTGAATAACCTCATGTAGCTATCAGTAAGGATCGTCTTTTCTATCAATCGCTAGGCCATTGACTAAAGTTTGACATGGTTACCCGCTATACCGCTATACACAGATGTCCCTATCTAGCGGTATTTGCGTTTCTTTTGGGGCTTTCTCTTTGTAGCCATTGTCAGGCGTAATTTTTTGATTCTCTGCTGATGTATTTGTTCAATCAATTACAATAAAAACACTTTTGTTTCGATTTAATTTGACTCTACAGTAATTATCAATATAATAGGCACTAAGCGTTATACTCACGAACGACGACGAGAATAGCGCCTGTCCTTGCTGTAGTAGAGGCACCGTATTGTGCGACGTATACGCCTGAAGTTGATGTATTAGAGTAGACAGCGGTTGATTGAGCAAATCTTATGTTCAGGTTAGTCTGGGTGACGTCATAGAGGTTCGTTAGCCAAGGCGTAACGGTGTCGCTAAAGTTGGTGATTTTGTGAGGAAATAGCTCGTTATTGGTTGGATAAACAGTCCAGGATACTGCTGATGGACTGTTGCAGGTCATCGTCCTATTCTGGGTTCCCTCGTAAACAGCCTGGTTTATTGGTGGCGTTGAACACTGACCATAAACACCTGGAAGGAAATTTCATGGCATCATTCAATAACCGCCCGCACAATTATACCGCGCTTTCAATAAACGCGCATTGGAGAACAAAGAACATAACAATAATATATCAATATTCCAAAGTATCTTTTTCTATAAATACTAAGTTGTGTTGCACAATTTTGGACATGAACCTAGTTTGCAACCAGACTTGTAGAGTTTACATAGGCCTACTGTGCATTTATTGATCAGTCATTCAGTTGTAGTGTTTAAACTTTAGAGTTAACGCGCGACCAGATAGTGTTGCTCTGGATTTGTAGTCATAAAAGAAACAACCTTTCGCACATTCTCATGAGATTTTAACATGTTGGGCAAATTATGTTCGTGCTTATTGGCAATCGTTTCTCTGACTTACCACAATATTTCGCTTGTTGAAAGAGAAAGCAAAAGCACATCAGCAGAATTCTGTTCTGCGCATTGGCCATCGTTTCTCTGTTGAACCTGCAGCTGAACATATTCTGGGATTGCAGGATAATTGTTCCTCGTTGCAGTCACATTTATATAATACGTCGACAAAGTGATTTGCAAGTTCAAGCATTTCATTCATTCTATTCTGATTGTGATTCATTGAAATGTTTCAAGTTCAACCACACACATACATCAATGGGTTCATATTTCATGGCTGATTTCTCATCTTAAATGCTGATTAGGACAACGCATTATATATTAGTAACAGTTAAAAGTAGACCAATTGTTAACGCAACCTATTATTCGGAGTGACCGTATTCTCGATTACAAAGGAAAACGTGGTTAAGTAGAAACAGGAAATTGTAAATTAAGCTCCGGGGCACCTGCTTAACTCCTCAGTTTAAACATGTGAAGGATATTTAAATATTCCGCAAGGATAGAAGGCTGATGGGATGCAAGTGGTCTGCTGTTCAGGGAATGACACCGATCTAATTTCCAACCGACGTTGGACGGAAGCCTACATGTCGAGCGAGGTGACTTAATTGTCGTTCCCCTGTAGAGAAACACTAATTGGCCTCGTTAGTACGTGACCCAAACGAGGCTCATAAATAGTGATCATCAATTCTCTATTCTGAGTAGAATTGTTTCGTTAATTTGTGTGGACTCCAGGTTAAACTTGTCGATCTGTAGATGGGTGGACTTCTAGTCAGAGCCGTTGATGCTGCTTAATTGGTTAATTAATTCACTAGTTATATTTAATTATCACATGCTAATGTACATAGCTTTAAAATAAAACTATACAAAGAGTGTTAAAGATTTTGGACCTCCTTGTCATTTTCGTTGTTCAGGACGTTTCAATATTGGTAACCTAAGATTCGTATGTTTACACTGACACCAGACAAATATTTAATAGGGTTCTCTCAGTTGTGTTTAGAATTTCCTCCCCTCTGACCTGCTTCTCTCCCGCGGGACCTGTCTAGCTCTTTCTAAAAATTTCTCAAGACCTTCCTCCTTGGGCAGGCCTGGTTGTGAGCGTCTCTGAATATATTACTCAAAGGGGCGCTGTCTGAATTACATGAAT
Organism: Bimastos eiseni; assembly: GCA_959347315.1. Classification (NCBI taxonomy): domain Eukaryota; kingdom Metazoa; phylum Annelida; class Clitellata; order Crassiclitellata; family Lumbricidae; genus Bimastos; species Bimastos eiseni. The sequence goes on from OY365810.1 coordinate 44,827,361, forward strand.
AGATAGGTAAAGAGATGGATAGGTGAATAAATAGATGGGTAGATAAATAGATAGATGGAACGATAGACAGACAGACAGACAAGCAGGCGGACGGACGGACGGATAGACAGATAGACAGACAGACAGATAGACAGACAGACAGATGGATAGTGGATATATGGGTGGATGGATGTTTGGATGTGTGGATGGGTGGATGGGTGGATGGATAGATATGTTCATGTTCAGTTTGTTTTCATACTTACGGCGTTATTATATTTCTGAACAATCAACAGTGTTGCTTGTCCTTTAATGACTCAACAATTGACATGCAGTCATTTTAATATTTTCAGTTTATATCGGCCTAAGCAGTTGGCGGGGGCGGTGGAGATGATGATGATGATGATTAAGATAATTATGTAGACCTAGTGATAAAATGTATTGTAAAATTTATTGTAACTTGGTTAGTTTTTACCTAGTTAAAATACTATAAACATCGAACAGCTATGCACAGTGAGTTGGTCCTACCGTCCTATTCGTTATTGTTTTTATTATATAATATTATAACCTCCATAACTAAGTCGTCAGTTTGCAAAGCATTGCGATTAGCTACCACTTTTAGTGGAAGATTATGTATACAATTCACCTTGTCACCTTGTGCTGTCAATTCTTGGAACTTTATCAATCGCAACGACAAAATATGTACTCTATTGTATTTCCGATAAAGTCATTATCTGACTTGCATCTAAATTTAATACGTGTTGTGAACTACGATGAGCTACATTGAACACTCATTATACAATTCTGGTTCAGAGTCAAACTTTTTTTTCCAAACAACGCATGCAGACAAGTATCAAAAGCACGATCCATTTCACAGAACGAGTTCAACATTGTGAAATAAAAAGTTATTCAGTGAACGTATCTTTGTAAAATAGATAGGCAAATAAGAGTAAATAAGATGTGGCAAATAAGATGTGGTCTAGGCCTATTTATGACGTTTATTAAAGTGCTTTTCATTTCGCAGTTCTTGAATCACAGAATATTTTGTGAGTTCTCGTCCGTTGATTTGTAGCAATCTCAGTGTTGTATGCAAGACCTTAAACTTCAAGACCAAGACGAGACCAAGACAGGGAGGTACCGAGACCGAGACACTAGGTTCAAGACAATTCAAGACAGTAAAAAACAAGTGATCCTATATAAAAGGCTGTAAAGTACTAATGTATCAGTTTTCGGGAATAAGATTCATTAGTAATTTCAATTTGAAACTTAGTTATAATGTATATCGTATCAATTCCCAAGAACAGGTTGTATATTGCCGAGTTTTATTTTTTATTCGATGTTTCTTCTTCGGCCTAGCGCAAAATGTTAAGACAGTTAACGCGAAACTTATCGAGACCGCTTGTTCGAGACAAAACAAGACTTTCACTTCAAGACAGTCTAAAAAAATTCGAGACACTACCTCGAGACCGAGACCGAGACAGCAGGCTTCCGAGACCGAGACCGAGACACTAAAAAAGTGTCTCGAGACCGAGACACTGTCTCGAGACCATACAACTCTGAGCAATCTACACAATTTCAGATTGTTATTAACTAGTAAAGCGAAACTGGTGCATGAATATGTGGAAAAACAATGTGCCATTCAGAAATGTAATTGATTAAAAATTAGAGCGCATCATTATTGTTAAGCAGATTAGTCTTTGGCGTCACTTCGGGTGAATCTCTTCGGCTTGGTTCCGTTGCTACGGCAGATTCATCATTATCTTACACGATTCGCTGCAATCGGTGATACTAGGATCACTGTAAACGCTATCTCTCACTTGCAGGTAATCACCCACTTTAGAGACTGTAATCTTTCTCTCTGCCAACAACTTCCAATCACTGGATATACACGAGGCATTGACGACAGCCATTTGGCATCTATTATCATCGCAAAGAGGATCATATATCAACCAACGACTGTCGTTCCTTAAGGTCATAATAACTCCACAGATGAAGTCATCTGGACAACAGTTGTCGCTTCTTACAGACAACTCAGCCTTCACAACACATTCGTCGTAGACGCCTGTCAGACTCGATGCATCTGAACAAAAACGCAAAGAATCGATGATGTTATAATGAAGCAGGTTTAAATGAAAGAGAGCGAATGGTATACACATCGAGTGAGACACAGCGCTCTTAGAGTTAGGCTCATTGTCTAATTCTATACAGGTGTAAATACGTTTTCCATATCTTAGAGTAGATTATAACAGTCTCACCCGGTCGACATTCGCTGGTCATTGTGTAATTTGGGTTGTTGAAGGACAGGCTGTACTCTGCGCGCAGTTACACCCTGTACAGTTTCAAGCAAAACAGGTGTAACCAATGTTGTATACGTATTTATGAGAGACGTTGACACAGATAATACTATCATAATAGTGTTGATCATCCATTCAGTTACAATATAAATTATAGTCAATTGAATATGCTCGTTTGCAGTGCAGAATGCCCAGCGTTGAAAATCACATGATCATTTTAACACAACTTCACTTTAATTTCAATTGAGTTGATACCCATTAAACTTTTGCCGTAATTGTAAAAATAACTCGACATTTTGCGAATTAATATAGGGATAAATTATGAATAATGTTTTCAAATTACCTAACATTAATTTTATCCGTAGAGTTCAAAATTATGCACACTCAAATTTCGACAAATACATTTAGAATTTTTCAAAATGTTCATTACTTTTCAGCAAGGGCCAATCCTGGCTTTAAACAAACTTCATTTCCACTTAAGCATACAAAAAATATATAAAACTTACGGTGGCAATTTTGAACTTCAGCTTTAGTTGACCGATAGCTTTGAAGAACAACACTTGCCTCAAATTATTTTTAAATATTGATATCTTCATGTTTTGTCGATATTTTAAGTTGAATTTAGGAAATGGAGATCAATGTTCATAATGTTGAAAAGTTTTGAGTTTCGTTTTTACTTTTGAATATGCATTTTTGTTGTACCCTTTGGTAAAATTTGATGCAATTTTTGATATAGGCCTACACTGATTCCTCGTGCATTATTTTAATTTTGAAAATGATTGATTCAGCTCCAAAACAAATGATTACAAGTTCAACCAGTGTATATTCAAGAGACAATGCACAGTCTCTTGTAATTATGATAATGACCATCTCACTGGTGTCCATTCGATAATCCGAAGGTTCGAGAGTCAGAAAATTCTACACTCCGACATTAATTTAACTAGAAGCTGAATTGATTGATGAAAAGAATGTGTACAACTGAAACCTGCCTGAATTGATTTGAAAAGAATCATGCCCAAATGGAAGCTGGATGAATAAAAAGAATGGTGCAATCCAGCTTCTAGTCAAACATAATTTTCTATGCCAATCCAGCAACCATTAAAACTTAAATCTTAACACCTATCGACCGGACACCGTGGAATCTTTGGACTATATGGAACCTTCGGACTATATGCACAGACTCATCTTACTAGGTTCACAAGTCTACATTGATACCGGGCTAACACTAAGAGCCTTTAACAGACAAATTACTTCAACCAGCAACATTCTACTGAATATTTTGGACTACGTTTGAGCCAGTAATAATTAAATAAATACAGGGTAACTTGCCGCGATTAATTTTGAGACTGATTTTCTTGTCTACTATGTACCTGTTAAGGTAGGAGACGCATTTGCTATTGGAGGAATGGTAGTTGCAGTTGGTTCGCTTGATGATGTTGGCGTTGTAGGAATAGTTGTCGTAGGTTCCTTTGTTGAGAATTGATCAGCAGTATTTGATCCGGCGCACGCTGAATATAAACAAGAGCATAAAATTGTCTGGGCGTCGTTATGAAGACGACGCCGATTGTGATTGTTACAAAATAGTAAGAGTCAAATCCTTCCTGAATGAGCACTGTCGACTGTAGGCTATCATTGAGTCAGAACGTGATCATCCAGCAGATGTCACTGTGCATCGATGTCCTGATGGATCACTGGTTGCCATTGAGACGAAATACGAATCAACTCATTTTCTCAGAGAATTATCGTCTTTTTAGAAACTGCAATCACGATCCGATTAATTCGAATATGAACTGGACATCCAATGCACATGAATAGACCTACGTAGGCAGTACTAAAATGAATGTTATACTCACAAATGCACATACACAATTTACACCATATTGAAAAATAAGCATCGGTGATAGCCTATCTTTCAAGTCTTTGAATAACATTGATATGTTATTTTATGTTTTGTTGATATAAGCTTATATGGTATTAAAAATTTAGTTACTGCTGCATTATACCCACATGGTGTTGTGCAGGTTTCGGAAAACGTTGGTGCATTTGTTGCCAAGTAGGCATAGGTGATGCTCGTCGGTTTAGTAAATGTAACAGAGCAGTTGTAGATTGCTGAACTGCTGCTGGAATTGATTGTGATGACTGATGTTGATGTTCAATATCCTGATGTTAACTTCCTTACAGGAGTATCGTTTCTGAAGAAATTGCCATTGGACATCCATGTCATCTCTGCATTGATCGGATTGTAACTGCTGTCGGCATACGTGAGGCTGCAAGTCATGTTAATGCTGGTCGAATTGACTCTTGTACAATTAGATGTTGGAGGTGTACCTATGGAAGACAGAATCAGCCATAAATTACCATATTATGCAGTAAGAAATCGCACGTGGTCTTGTTTGTTTGTTACTGGCATTGAAACAAGTTATTTGAAGTGAAGGCGAAGAGAAGAATGTTATCGCTGTGTAGTTTGTGTAGGAGTTGGATCTCAAAAAATTGATTCTCAATCCATTAGTTAAGAACATCCCACGTTTGAGTAGTTAATTGTGGATATTTGTAGATGGAAGCTCGAAATATTTTAGGATTAGAAATCAAGTCATAATTGTGGAAGCTGTGAAAAAAGCAAAAGGAAACCCTCACGTTGGCATCGATATTCGCAGGAGTATAATTATTATTGCTTTTAAAGCAATTATATTGCTTTGAAAATTCGAATCTATATTCAATTGGCGAGTCTCATATTGTAGAAACTGCCCTAAATTGAATTTAGGTTCGCAATTTCAGTTGTTATATTGTGAAACCAGTTCGTCTAATTTCATAGACATCCGTCAATTGATGATAAATGACGTTGTCAGAACTTGCAGTTCGAAATTTAACACCTTACATGAAGTTGCATACATGTATAAATTATACACCATCCTAACATGAAGGAATGACCCGTTGCTATTACAATCTGGATTTTTTTGAGACAAGGTGGCAAATAACGCCCTATAAATGATAGTTTCGTGCCAACCGCTTTCCAGATAAATATTATTATTTTCATAAGTGTATAAGTTTCTGTTACATTGATGATGTGCGTCTACTTACGAACGACGGTGAGTTTGGCTCCGAACTTGGTGTTAGATCCATTGAGTGATATGAAATATATACCAGAAGTTGATTGCGGAGGTAATGTTGCCAACCCTTGACCAGTCTTTATGACCAGCTGAGAGGAGTCGACGGCAAAGAGGCCTTTAAACGTATAAATCATCATAGCTTGTGATTTTGTAACTGGCTACTTCATCAGTGGTTGGCTTAAAAGCCCAGGAAACTTTTGTAGGACTGTTGCATGTCATCGATAGGTTCAGAGCTGCCTCGTAGACAGCCTTATTCGTTGGTTCGCCGGCACTACACTGACCAAGGGCATCTGCAAATAAAAGTAATTGTAAACAACTAAGACCGAGTCAAATAACGTCTAAATTATTACTTGTTAAGCAAACACTTTGTTGGATGTTTGGCCTGCCCGTAATCTACTGTTACTTACCTCCAAATATCTAGCATAGACTATGGTCTATATATTCATCTTATTGTATTGTTCAGAGGTGCTAACTTGGACCATCTACAGTTTTACAATATATTCGTAGACAGGATGGAATGTTTTTGGGAGCGTTCTCTTGGACTAAATAGACGTCTGCTCTGGATGAACGACAGACAGAGTTGGCTTAGTTGGTTAAGCATTGATGTATGCGCGCGAGATCGTTGCCTTCTTTTGCGTAGGCCTAAAGGTCAACACCTGTATTTACTTAGCTAAGTTGCTTAAGAATTTCTACTAAGTGCTCCTTTTGCTGCTGGTTTCGAGTCTTTGCTACCAGCCAGGTGGCGTTGCTACATTGCATACATCCGTCAACCCTTCCAGTGGAAGTGGCCTTTGTGACGTTTTCTGACGGAGTCTTTTGAAGGTTGCATGTTCCAATGATTGTATACTAGGCCTATAGTATTTTTTGGAAAACCCTAGACTTTGGGTGCTATTTGGGTACTTTGGCACATGCTACAACTTATACAACGCCACTACATGAAACTAATCAGAGGCACACATAATGCGAACTATCAATTTCGTCAAGTGGGTCTCGTGGGGAGGTCCTTAGTAGTTGCTTACTCGAACATAGCCTGATGACTCTGAGGGTGAAGGCGAAAACGCCAGTCAGAAATTAGGGTAGACAATAAAAGATAATAATTGCTGGGGATTTATACTGCCAGAGCGTAAGCCTCCATGTTCTTAGTTAAGCTATTTCTTGCCATTTTATTGTCTTGAGCCACATTTGGAGGCAACGCAGCCATAAAGATTGACTGAGTTACCTCAATAGACCGCGATCCACACCGCATATTGAATTTGTAGACATCTATTGTAATTGTTGGGAGATCAGGTCCGTATCACCGAGATAACTATGAGGACCATCAATCAACTGTGTTCTAAGACTTCTGTCATTCTTTTATGATTATAAGAAGCAAGTAATAATTTTACTGATGAGTTTAATTCTTCAGATTATTTTCATAGCTGATAAATTTTTTGAAGGTTTTCTGCTTGATAGCTGTCGATTATTGTGTCAATAATTCACCTTTTATCGCTTGTGATTGAAGAATGCAAAAGAACAGACACAACTTAGCCTGAACATTGACCATCGTTTATCTGCGTCGTATCTTCAGATGAAAAAATTTCGTTTCTATTAACAGGTGGCTTCATCCATTTTTATACTAGACGCAACCAACGTTATTTGCATAGGACATACGGTCACGAATTTAATTATTAAAATTGTACTGCGATGGCTGTCAATCAGAACGTTTTCCATTTCAAATACTTCGAAAGATAATAATTTTCAATGGTTTAGCTTTAAATCATTATGCTAAAACAAAAACAGTTCAAAGCGGTGGCGTGGAACCTACGTGTAGGTAAATGAAGGTTTTGGGGCAAACATGACCATGACAATTAGACAACAGGAACCACGTGGTCTATTAGAATATTTAAAGGTTACCAAAAGTCCCCGTTATGATGCCGGAATTAGAGGCATGAGTGGAAATCAAAAGAATAACTCATTCGATTACGCTTAGCTCCATTATATCTCATAACCTGATTTTCATCATGAAGATTATGTTGCTCCTTAGGTTTCTGCGATTTGCGAGATTTGTGCAAACTTCTCGATAAGTGGCACATCAAATATGAAAACTAACATTATGCTCGTATATATATGATGTATTTTAAGATGAAATAATAATAATTTCTATGGCCTATGATTATGTCTGCAGAAGATTCCTTTATCGTCCACTTCGCTTAGGCCTATTCAGTTGTGAGTAGGCCTACATGCAATTAACTTAGACTGATGTAGGCCGAAACGTATGCAGAAGTGTGAGACATCTTTCTGGGTGCATAAGTAACTAGCTCCAATTATTATTCGGCATATAAAATTAGATCATCGAAATCAGAATTATTCTGGCGTTCGTCTTCAGTCAGAGTGGAAAAAATACAATGCAACCGTTTCATCATTTGGTGCGGAAGATGTCAAGCTTAAGAACGAGGTTAGCGATCACTATCGTTTCCTCGATAGAGACTTATCGAAGCCGTCACTCGTCAAAGGATTTGTGAAGAGTGTCATCGCGATCCTGAGACAGCTGACGACGTCTTTTCATCGGTCTCTCGCACGGGATGCAATTCACCAGTTTAAGTAGTTTAATCCAGGGCATACTCGATTACAACATCGTCTTCTGTGCCTAACAGCCAGAGAGCAGGCGTCAATATCATACACCGAGTGAGGAAAGAGGCCTCGGTCTATATAGTTGGGTATATTCTTCATTACTCGCTTGCCCTTTGATGCTTTCTAATGAGTTTCCAGAAGAAATTGTTTTTCTCTTTTGCCTTTGCATCGCTTTGATGGTTGCAATGGTAGGCTTAAATGCGCTTCTCTAACCGTCTCAGTTTCCTCTGTGTTAAAGTTGTACGTGTAACTGTGTATGCGTTTATTTTACGACGCAGTCATGACGAAAATGATAATAATTATGCGTCTCTATGTTAAAGTGAGTTGTAAGGTTTGTTTAACGACGTTATTCATGTCGAAGATGACAAACGTCGAAACAGTGTGTGTAATAAGTTTATTTAACGACGCATCCATGACAAGGATGAGATGCGTACGTCGAAAGAGCGTGTGTGTAGTAAGTTTATTTAGCAAAAAAGTATAATTGATATCAGTTTATTTAACCACGCATCCATAACAACGATGATATGCGTTAGCAAAAAAGTATTTGGTTTCTCTTTAAAATGAAGTATGGTCGTGAGCACATGCCATCTAGCGAATGCAGTAACAAACCTCTTTGAGCTGTGAGTAACTTGCCTCAAGTGCGCACTATCAGCGTCCGTGCTGGTTCTAATAGCCCCATTTCCCATTCGAAATCGCAATGGTGGATTTATATAGCGCCATTTCATCCTGACAACACAAACCGCGATCGAAATTAATTGTTTTCAAACTCTTGTGGAGATGGAAATAAACAGTGGAGTCTTCACGCCAACCAGATATTTCAACGCTTTGCTGTCAGGCCACACAGGCGTAACACGTCTGGCTTCATCCACTCATTGTACAGCAGATATTATAACATATTAGATTGAACTTAGTCTTCAAGCTTTGCGCTTAATTGCCTGCTTTTCCTGTTCCTCGTGTATTTTAACTGCTATGACTGAACTTCTTCATTGGTTTTCTATGACTATTCTGATTCAGTTCAAGCTTTTCTTTCTTTTGGGTCGAGCACCACGCGACCTCTGTGATCTTATTAGGCGACCTAGCTCATCAATCCGCTCTTTAGACGACTGTCAGTACCTCGGTCTAGGACTGACATAGTTCAGCATTGTGCCTATGTTGGGCCTTTGCTGTGGAATGACCTTCCCGTGGCACAAACCTCTTAACACAAATAAATTACATTCTAATATTAGCCTCAGAATCAACGCCGCGATTTTAAGCCACTACGTCTCGATTGAGACTCCCGAGCGATAGACAATCTTATCATATAACGCAATAAATAAAGAGTAGGCCTACAATACACGTAATATTAAGTAAATAACATGGTATGACGTCACACACCATTGCTGTCATAAGACATGTTGACTAAACTTGTTCTTTATATAATATTGAGCTCAAACACAAAGACCATGGGTCTTACACTTGACCTACTGACTGCCAACCAGCAAACAGTTTGCCGATATCAACAACTGTCACCGTTAGATCAGGCAACATGTTTCCCACTACTATTGTGAAGTTTCTTCCGCAGGCGAACCATTGCTGCAGTGGCTCCATTAAACATTGAAAGAGTTGACCGACAACTTCAGGCAATATCTTTGTAATGGCTTAGCGAATGGCATTCTTAGCAATGACGATCAGGACTAAATGGCGACAGAGTGACGCCAATCAGGTAACTACGTTTGGCCTAATGATACTGCAATTGCGCTAAAGAAATGCCGTTGGATTCAGGCTTTGGTTCAAATTTTGGATACACGCATAATGCACACATTTATTTAAGAATGTCCTATCTACGTAGTGTCGGTAATCATTCGCTTTTTCGTAATAAATTACATTTTTCAAACATCCACTTTCGTTTTAGCGTATTTAACTATTTATTAACAAATAATTTTTTTAAATTTGGAACCATACATGCTCTATTCTCCTCGTCTCGAGATCTATGAAGCTGATATGATAAAAATAAGCATTATGCATACTTAAGTACATGTAGATGCTTGATTCTTGACAAGAACTATGTTTAAATGGACGCTTGGTCGATGAAAAGACTCATGTTTACTTATAAGTTGGATGATGATGAGAAAATTAAGCTTTCATGGAACCACGCGGTTGATCGAGAAAAAAATCTGCAAAGTAGGCGATGGATCCATGAAAAGAATCATGCTTAGGTAGAAGCAGGATCTATTAAAAGAATCATGCTTAAGTAAAAGATGGATCTATGAAAAGAATCATGCTCAGGTAGAAGCAGGATCTATTAAAAGAATCATGCTTAAGTAGAAGATGGATCTATGAAAAAAATCATGCTCAGGTAGAAGCAGGATCTATTAAAAGAATCATGCTTAAGTAGAAGCTGGATCTATGAAAAAAATCATGCTTAAGTAGAAGATGGATCTATTAAAAGAATCATGCTTAAGTAAAAGATGGATCCATGAAAAGAATCATGCTTAGGTAGAAGCAGGATCTATTAAAAGAATCATGTTTAGGTAGAAGATGGATCTATGAAAAGAATCATGCTTAAGTAGAAGATGGATCTAGGAAAAGAATCATGCTTAAGTAGCAGCAGGATTTATGAAAAGAATAATGCTTAAGTAGAAGATGGATCTATGAAAAGAATCATGCTTAAGTAGAAGATGGATCTATGAAAAGAATCATGCTTAGGTAGAAGATGGATCTATTAAAAGATTCATGCTTAAGTAGAAGCAGGCTTTTTGAAAAGAATCATGCCTAGGTGGAAGATGGATCTATGAAAAGAATCATGCTTAAGTGGAAGCTGGATCTATGAAAAGAATTGTGCTTAAGTAGAAGCAGGATCCATGAAAAGAATCATGCTTAAGTAGAAGCTGGATTTATGAAAAGAATCATGCTTAAGTAGAAGATGGATCTATGAAAAGAATCATGCTTAAGTGGAAGCTGGATCTATTAAAAGAATCATGCTTAGGTAGAAGCAGGATTCATGAAAAGAATCATGCTTAGTTGGAAGATTTATCTATGAAAAGAATCATGCTTAAGTAGAAGCTGGATTTATGAAAAGAATCATGCTTAAGTAGAAGCTGGATTTATGAAAAGAATCATGCTTAAGTAGAAGCAGGATTTATGAAAAGACTAATGCTTAAGTAGAAGATGGATTTATGAAAAGAATCATGCTTAAGTAGAAGCAGGAGTTATGAAAAGAATCATGCTTAAGTAGAAGCTGGATCTATGAAAAGAATTGTGCTTAAGTAGAAGCAGGATCCATGAAAAGAATCATGCTTAAGTAGATGATGGATTTATGAGAAGAATCATGCTTAGGGAGAAGCAGGATTTATGAGAAGAATCATGCTTAAGTAGAAGATGGATCTATGAAAAGAATCATGCTTGGTTGGAAGATTTATCTATGAAAAGAATCATGCTTAAGTAGAAGCTGGATTGATGAAACATTCCTTGGGTGAAACGGTTACAAACGGGAAACGTTCATTGATAACGATATTTATTTCTGCATAAATTATTTTGAATTAAAATATATTACGCTAAAGCGAAGGATTACCAACATAAGTTTTCTATGAGAAAGTCTACTTTAGTTGTCATAATAATAAAACCCATTTTGATGGGTGCCGTGGCGTACAGAGGGGTGCTCGCCTTTGCTCGGTGCGTTGCATAGGAGTCAATGTGCAGCGACCTTGGACAAGTTGCTCATCCATTATTGTCTACTTTGCCTCTGTTTACAACAGCAGAGCCAGTCCCTATTCTGGAAATAAGATTAATGTCGGTCGAACGGATGCAGATACGCCAATGGCAAAGGAAACAGACTAGAGAATTCCTATTATAATGACAATTACACAGCAGCTAGAACGTTACACAAGCCAAGTCCAGACTGGAGAGTATGGAGAACAATCGGTCAAATGTGCCTCAAAATGGACGCCTTCGGGACTTCCGCCCTTGGACTAAATTATTATTATTATTACCCATCTTTGGGGTTGTTCTTGCTGAAGCTTCAATGCGTGTCCATACTGTGCGCTGCACCTAAGAAACCTGCCGCTTTAGCAGCTGATCACACTGAGTCTCGTTCACACATCTACACATTTACCGTAACACTGCGTGCCATGTGTATGTAACCTGCGAAGCTGTAGCTCTGTCCATGAATACAAAAACACATTAAGTAATATTGCTCGAATAAGTCAAAGATCAGTTAATAAATTTCTATTTCCGAGATCGCCCGTGATAAAAAAGACACACACACACACGTCAATCTGTTGTTATAGTCGGGTGAATAGACATAATAAAAAGTACAAATACTGTCTTGTTTTGTAGACCGTCCTATAGTATGCCTGCAGCTACATAGGCATACACCCTTTGCAATCAGTCATCTTTAATGTTCAGAGACCCTAGAGCATGTTGCAAAAGAACGATCAAATTAAATAAAAGAATTTGTGACAGGACGTACCCATTCCACCAAAACCCCATTGACAGCAAACGTTGATAACTAAATTTAATAAAAAAATATTTTTGATCGTAATAGAAATTCTCTGTGGAATAATTGATGGTAATCGTAGACGTTTTTCAAGTCCTTGAGTCCTGGATAGCTTAACCAAATCGTCCAACTGACCTAGATCTCCGACAAACGCTCCATTCTCGACCGATTCTGAAAGGAATTCATACTTCAACTTTAAACTGGTCAAGATAGATTCTACATTTATGTCCACAGAGGATTCAACTCCTACTGGGAGGGTGCTGGTTTCTCCATAACTTCAGTTATCATCTCATCGTCGTAGCCTCTTTAACCTGCTTTCTCCACTAAGTCTTACTAGTCTACTCAAAGTCGCGTGAACTCGACATACTTTCTTCCTTCGTAATAAAGAAATCTATTGATGAATTTATCCGTTGTTGTCATTACTCTCTAACTCATCACTTACCAATAATATCCACTTCGCGACCCATCAAAGGAGCGCCCGATAAAAGAGCGCCGACAAAAAAGCGCCCGACAAAAGGGGCACCTGTATTGAAGAAATATAAATCTTCCTAATATGGAAGTTAGATTGATGCAAAGATTCATCCTTAAATGGAAGCTGGATTGAGGAAAAGATTCTGCTTAAATGGAAGCTTGAACGGATAAATAAGCTGCATTAGCAAAATTATCAGCGTTGATTATTGAGCATAATAATTATTAAAAGAATGCTTTAACGGAAGCTGGTGCGATGAGATGATTCGCGCATAAGTTGAAGCTGGATTGATGAAGGGTGATGTACTTCAGTGGAAGCGGGGTTGATAAAAAGAATGCCGTTCAAATGGAGGCGGGATTGATGAAAAGAACCCAGTTTAACTAGAATCTGGATTGTACGACTCCTTTCATCAATCCAGCTTCCATTTAAGCATGATTCTTTTCATATCAATCCAGCGCCTCTTCTAACGGAATTCTTTTCATCGATCCAGGTTTATTTTAACACCATTTTTTTCATCGATCCAGCTTCCAATTAAACAAGATTCATTTAAGTAATCTGGCTTCCATTTGAACTAGAATCGTGTCATTAGTCCAATTTATATTTCAAATTGTCTGTGTTCTATCGTGGCCGGGCTCTAGCTTGTCGGCGCTCTTTTGTCGGGCGTTCTTTTGTCGGCGCTCTTTTGTTGCGGTTCCGACTCCGGTGATTTTTTAAAAGTGCGGTGGTCTTTCCTTATATCTAGCACCCAGGATCCCTTCCAAATAACCGTCCTGTCACAGACCTCTCTTTCCTCAAGAAGCTTCTTGAGAAATATGTCTTCTTGCAACCATTACTTATCAATGCTCTTTCCAACTCTGGATTAGGAAATAACTCCATTCCTCGGGATACCGTCCACGTATGGTGAGTCTTCTGTCATAGATGCCATAATCTCTTTGTTAGATTACTCATACAGTGTCTCTCGCTAGTCCTTCTATTGTTTAGGTTATTTCCGTCTCATCCGCCAATCACTTCCCACTCTGCTCCATGTTCTGATCTGGGTTGGAATTGATCATGGCAATACAGTCTACATTGGGCTCCCTTCGACAAATGTGAGCAAACTACAGGCCATCCTCAACGCTGCCGTCAGCCTAATAGGGGCATCATGATTTTTGATCAAGTGTCATCTTTTATCAAAGACTCTCTCCACTGGCTCTCCATCCGCTAACGGCCCAACGTATTCCATTTAAAGTCTACTTCTTCACTTGAAACTGTCTTGCTGGCTCTGATCCACTCTACTTCAGAACTATAAGGCCCCTCTTTTGGTGACGTTAGACATATTACCTTTGCTCTAACCATAAGATATCTTTGCGGGATAATGCCTTACTCAGGATTTCGCACTTTCATAGGATTGAACCATTCAACTGTTAACCTTGCAAGTATCTCCAATCGTTCCCGGCCGAAGCTGTATTTGTTCAACCCTAGTTAGTCAAAATAGACTCTCGGAGAGATAATATATTACAACCAACTTTATTACTAGGAATACAAAAAGGCGAGAACTATATGACTAATCTACATACGTCAGATATGTTCATATTCACAATCAGAGCACCAAGGATTTAGATAATAACCAACGTATAGGAAAAGTAACCGAGTACCTGAGGATAATTGATTACCGAGAATATCGTCTAAAGTAGGGAACGGTAGTACGTGAGACAGCCTTCTCTGTTCTCATCAGTGTTGATCGACCGCAACCACTCACGCTAATCCCATACCTCCTTCCTCCGTTTCGTCAACTCCTCACGTTCTTCACCGTCCCCTTCCTTGCTCCAGGCCAACCAAAAACCAACCACCTTTCTCTCTCTTCTCACTTCCTTTATATATCATCCGTCCCACAGGCGAGTGTCTCTCGGCCACTGATAAGGATAGGGCGTAAGGGAAGGGAAGGCCCGCACAGAGCAGCACCCAGAAGGACCCAATAACTACTCATCTTAAAACAAGGAACTAATAATATATATATATATAGATTATAGGGTTATGTACCCCCCGACTGTAAAAGAGAGCGGTCGCCTGATGGCTTTAGGAAGGATACCAGACAAGGAATGGGAAAACGGAAGAAAGGAGCGAATAGACCATTGACAAAAGGCAGGCAAGAAAACCTCTACAATATAAACGACAAATATGCGAAAAGTAACATGTGTAGTAAAACTAACGATCGAAGAATATAAGGAACAAACACAAACAATGCATAAAAAAAACATCGGAGGAAAAACGCGGAGACAGAGGGAAAGAGGCGCAAGTGCACTCGACTGTCTTCAGCAATCGACGAATGTACAAGTGTCAGAAAGCCTCTCGCGAAGATGATCGCGAGGGAACAAGGGTAGTCGTATGTAAGCGACACGACAACGAGGATCATAGAAGATCCCGCCCTTGTCCAGCGAGACAGGATCGAGGCGAGACGAAGACGAGCACCATGGGAGAGCGTAGACAACGAGACGCACGTTCTGCGGACGACAAAACGGACCGGCAGAACGCCGTACGTCCAAAATCGTAGAACACGTGTGAATGAGGCTTGTCCTGATGAACGGACAGCAGCGTCCCGAGTTCCACGATGTCATAGCTCGTCGCAAAATCCCGATTACATGAAAATGATACAAGAAAAACACATATATGAATAAAAAAACGTAAAATGAAAATCAAAGCGAAACAACAACAAAAATAATATGTTCAGTAATGTAACGACAAAATAACGCTAACAAGGCCTGCGTATACTAAATAAAGGGAGGATAAAAGCTAGGACGCTCTGAAGCAGTACATCTAAATTCGGCTGAACGTTAAATAAACGGAAGCAAACGAAACTATGCGGTTAGAAGCCACGACTAATATAGAAAACAAGCTAGCCCCGGGATCCGACAGAAACTACTGTGAAACATAGAAAGCCTGGCCGCCATGTTGCATGAAAAGGACGCACAAATACTCAGAAGCCAACATGGAAGCCAGTTGAAAACGTTGCAGAATAGTGATCCTAAAGCGAGAACTGAAAACCAGAGGACGATCAGTGGATTTGTGAATCATGTGGAAGTCTGCCCAGTTAATGACCAATGCTGGTCGGAGCCAACCTGATAAGCGCAGAGCAGTACCGTCCAAGGATCCGGAAATAAGATACTGCGCAGGGCAACCAGTAACGGACTGAAGCTTAAGACACATGCAGCGATCAATACGTTGTAGCTCCAGATAAACGCCCAAAAGAAGAGTGAGGGCGGAACGAAACATGTCTACACATCCACAATTTTTGAACAATGTAAAGAGAAATAAAAAAAATGAAAAGGTAATTATAAAAATCTGCGGGGAGCACTGCCTGCAGAGAAGGGAAGGTAGGAAGGGGGAGGTCGGGTGTGCAGTGGCTATCAATAGGGTCGGCAGATTACGGGAATGCACAGGGGAGGCATGGCTGGTGAGTACCGCCAAAGCCGCTGTAGTGAAACGGAATTTGTAGAATAACCAGAGTGAAAACAAGAGATTAACGATCACAGCACTGACAGTGGCGAGTGCCAAAAGCCCGGGCATGGAAGCAAAATAATCTGTAGGGACAATCACGTCTCCGGTGAGAAGGGGGTCGGCAATGGAGCGAAAAATAGTCTCGTCGGCTTTGGTGGCATTAATAACTTTGTCTAGCTGATAATGAAGGTTCTGGGAAAGAGCCAACTTATCGTCGTAGGAATGGTTGAAAAACTTCATGGGTGGTAATTGAACAGGCAGAGGGGAGGAAAGAAGGGTGTCACCTAAAAATGCGCTGAGAGTATCATTATCAAAAAAAATGCTGAAGGAGTGCAAGATTGACAGGAAATAGAGTGGCGTTGGTGGGTGAATCATGAATGGAAAAATTGCATTGAGAAAGACGTGGAGGCAGGTAAGTGAGGGAAGTGGAGACAGAACACGCGCAAGGTACGGTGTAAAAACAGAAGGAACAAGAATCCGGTTGAATGATGGAATAAGGACAAGAAACATTAAGATGCTGGGCGCGAAGCAACAAAATGACAGGGTAATCAAGAATGTATAAATCCGGCATGGTGGTCAGATATGGAATGACAGTAAATTGACACAAGGACTTAATCAAAATAGCATCGTCTCGAAATATGGCGTAGAGACAGGACGGAGAAATGTGCGACGTAAGACTATCAGGAGTAATGGAGGTAACAGGCGGGGACGAAGTGGCCAACTCAGTAAAGTAGTGGAAGTCGGATGAGATGAGAAAATGAGATGACTTTGAAGGTAAGACAGTAAAAAGAGAGGAATTGTCATGAAACGGAAGGGGAAAGAGAATGAGTTTGTAAACCGTAAGTGAATTCAAAGACACTGGAGAAAGAGGAAACTTGACTGTAACGTACAAATCTGGACCCTGACGGGAATAAAAGAAATCACTGTGGCCATAATAATATGCGGGATCTCGAAAGGCAATCTGAAGATTAGGGAAGCGCTGAAAAAGTCGGTTGTCGATGGCCTTAATAGTTTGTTGAATCATCTGAGCGGGAAACAGGGAAGCTGGCAAAAATCCCAGAGATAATAATTCGACGGCGCCATATAATTCTTCCATTTGAGTCTGCAAGAGGGAGAAATCATAAACCTTTGAAAAGAGACGATACAATAAGAAATTCAAATGTTCTTCATGCAATTTGACCCATTGACGATCACTGACTATGGTGGAAAAAAGATCCGAGTATTGTTGTTGAAGACGGTTGTCCAAATTAATCATGCGCTCTTGTGACAATGACATGAATGAAGAAATGTGATCAAATTCAGATTTGAATCCAGATAAAATTTGTGATTGTGATTTACTCAAAGCCTGGATGTGCGCTGCCAGAATATTAATATCATCCTCAGAAGCTGTACCGAAGAGGCTCTTAGAAATAGCGCCGATAAAGGGCATTAAAGATCGCTTGGGTTTAGAGGCAAGGGAAGGAGATGGTGAACCAGGAAGCAAATCATATGCAGCCTGCAAAATACGTTGAAACTGCACATGAGTGGTGTTAGCAAAGGATACAGCCAGATCAATTAGGTATGGAAAATCGGCACACAATGGTTGGTAATGAGGATGAAAACACCAATTGACTGTGGGTGTCCAGCGTCGCATCGAAGGCATCGTGTAATGGTAAGTGTGTAACCAGGCATCGCTGACGACGCTCGTAGTCCCCACACGTTGAAAAATGAGCCCGTAGTTGTGTCTGTTGACGGAGGAGGGAGGGACTGCGTCAGAAGGGATGACTGTCGCTCCACAACGACCAGCAAGCCAGTAAGAAGAATAAGTCCGAACATTCTAAAGAACCAAGAACAAGAAGTGTGAGATGGCCCAGGAATTAATTGTTAAAAGAGCTAAGCGCGTGTAGAAGGCTAAGCTTTAAATAAAAACTAATGATAAAATAGAATTAGGAACATAAACCAAAAGAGAACCGGTAACACAACACCAACCGGCGCTAATCGGTCGGTCCTGACAACGCTAAGGAATAGTTGGCGGACTGCCCTAAAACACATTAATCCAACGCTGTAATCGGGGGACAACTGGTAAGAACACATGGCGAGAGATATCAAAGCAACACGTTAATAATCTAGAACAACAACAAGCCGGGGCGATATGCTGGAAGCACTTAAAGCAAATAATTTGAACCCTAAGGTTCGTAAGATGATAAGGACGACTAGAGGAAAGATGGCAACAAATGATGAAACTGATATACACAGCAGACAATAATTAAACTGAGGAATGAAACCTACATATAGCCCGTGTATATATATATAGACGCATGGAAAAGACCATACTATAACACTGAGCGGAATAGAAGCATAAAAGTAACGAAATAACGAAGCAACAAGTTAATCATAGGAATACAAACCAGATAACAACAATTAGATGAAAACTCTAGACATGATATGTTGTGAAGATGTAAACTCTATGATCAAGGCATATATGCCTCATGACACTGATGTTTGGTGACCGAAATAACTCGACTCTCTGACGTAATAATCTGTCTGTAATACTACCGCCCATCCAAAGCGGTAGGCCTACGCCCACGTGACGCTGAATAAAGGACACACTCGAACGAAGGTTCATGAAGCGACTGAGAAATCAATCTCGCAATAAAGCTGCAGTAGAGGCTAAAAGACCATGTAATTACTATACCGTTACAACTGAACTTCGGAGACAAAGCTGTCTGCCTTCGATAACCGTAGCCCTAGCCTAGGCCGCGGCCATATGAGGCAAATATCGTGATTGAACCTAAAGGCGTGGAATAGAGTCATGACAGAACTTGGCGTTAATCAGCCCTACTGTGAAAATAACCAAAACAATGCAGTGGCTGAGAACAGAAATTACTCGTAATCCGAAAGGAAAAAAAAAACCTGAAATTATAATCAATTATAAACGGTAACTCTACTGTTGCAAGCGTCTTAATCTGATCGGATATATACCGATATTCCGAGTTTGATACTCAACGTGTAGAGATAAACCACAGGGACATATATGAATGTTTACTGTACTTCAATGAGCTTAAAATAAATTCTCACTAATAAGCGACATGACAGCATAATAACGAGAAAATCTTCAGACGTTGTCACAACAGCCCAGGAGCGCAAAGTAGTCAAGAATAATATAAGTAAAATAGATAAGAAATGATGGAAATATTATGAACAATAATCGGCCTAAAGGGAGGACAATTTGGAGACGGTGGTCTGTGTTAAGAGAAACCTGGCAATCAAAATAGACAACTCGATTACGGCCGATAGTCGAGCTGATTAAAGATTACCAGACGTAACGTAAGACAGATAAAATTTAGAGTTGCACGTGCACGTGACTGAATAAAAACATAAAATGGTGGGAAATAAAAACTTAACAAGAAGTAATGAAAAAGTAAATTAATAACTAATTAATATAAATGACTACTGTTTCCAAACTGGTCTTTTGCGGCGTTTACCCTGAAGCGTGTAATCTAGGTGGTAAGAATGCTTAAGCGCAGTAGAAATATCATGCTCCATCTGCCAAGATGGGGGAGAGGCAGAATCTTCCCATTGAACCAAATAATGCCTCTGGCCATTAATCATTTTACACCCCTTGAGTCGTTTAACGGGATACCATTGGGTATCGCTGAAAGACGGGCCAGTCGCGGGGACTGGAGGAAGAGGGTCAGGGACGGGAGTGGGCCCTGGGGAAGGAGGGACGTCGTCGAGGAGGACCTGACGAAGCGGGTCCTGGGAGGGATCGATGGCGTCTGTAGCTGTCGGAACCGCGTGGCTGGGTGTAGACTCCTCCGTTGGCGTGGAAGAGTCTGCTGACGAAGCTGGCGCCACGGGCGGCAAGGTCATAATGTCTGGATATTTGGCGAAGAGGAGGTCAAGACGATCCAAATGTGGTTTCAAACGGTCAATATGGACCGGGGCTCTGAGAGTCTGATTGGTACGTGCGTTGCACAGAAGATACGTATCTCTGGGTCCGCACTGTACGATGTAGAATGGTCCGATGAATTTCCTTCTGAGCTTATTGGATGAGCCGGGTGGATTGTGTTCGTCTTTGAGCCACCCAAGGTCTCCTGGCACATAAGAAGCTGGACGTTGATTGACATCGTAGTGATGCTTGTAGTGAACCTGCGCGTCTAGGATGTTGTCGCGAGCTATCTGACGTGTGATCTGAAGCTTGGGGAGAAGTTGGGTGATGTAAGAATCGGCTGTCAATCGACCGGTGGAGGGAGGGATCATTGCTGTTTGAAGCGGAAGGTCCATCTCTCGGCCATAGGCCAGAAGACTCGGAGAAAACTTTGTAGATAGTGAAGGTGTAGCTCGGAGCGCGTGTAAAACTGCTGGAAGGAATTGGTCCCATTCTTGCTGATGGAGACAGTAAGAACGTAGCGCTGCCCACACTGTTCTCCAATAACGTTCACATTGAGAATTTGCGCAAGGTCGGTAAGAAGGAGTCAAAAGACGAGTAACTTTGAACCTCGCACACAAGTCTTTGACCACCGCTGCCATGAAGGCTTTCCCGCGGTCACTGATTAGCGTTTGTGGCGCTCCGTAACGAGTGATGATATGGGTATACAATGCCGTAGCGACGGTCGGAGCTGACTGATCTTTTGTAGGGACCATTTCTGTGAATTTAGTCAGTGAGTCCACGAACAAAAGAATGTACTTATGACCTTGTGCCGTCGCAGGCAATGGTCCTGCGAAGTCTAGATGCCATTTTTGAAAGGGTCCACAAATCTGTAATGGATGCAGAGGAGCCCTTGGTCGCCCTGGGTCCTTGTTTAGCTCTCTGGCAAACGTCACAGCTGGCAATAAATTGACTTAGGTCTGAATACATGGCGGGCCAGTGAAATCGGCTACGTAAGACCAGGAAACAACGGTCAATCGCAGCATGGCCTGAATGTTCGTGGCAGTGTTGAAGGACCATCTTGCGCAACACAACTGGCACGGCTACTTGATGGATCAGTTCGCCCTGAGTATGTGCACGCTTAGATCTAGGTTGGAATAGACGCATTAAAACGCCGCTGTCATTTATAATAAAATGTTCAGCTCTGAGAAGCGTTTTCCTCGCTACACTGGTATCGCATGGCAAAGTGCCCGAAGTTAAATATTCAACTAACGGCTTAAGTTCACTGCACTGAGACTGGTATTTGCGAATGTCTAGATCGTCATTAAATAATACGTAATTTCTACAATTGTCTGCCTTGTCGATTAACTCCGAATGCACCTGATCTGCCATGAGACTAGAATCGGCGTTAAAAACGTCAAGTGATTCGGCGGATGGCGCCATGGGCCTGAGATATACACTGTCATCGTGAAATGTCGGATCTGCTGGGAATTCGTCTGGCATCATTTCTGGGTAAGTACATCGGGACAGAGCGTCAGCGGCGCCGTTTAAACGCCCTGCTCGATGGATGATCTGAAAACTGTAGGGCTGCAACAACAGGCTCCAACGACTGAGACGAGAACTGTTGATTTTCATCTGATTTAACCATTTTAACGAGAAATGATCGGTCACAACTCGAAATGTGTTATTTATCAAATAAGGATGAAATTTTTGAACCGCAACAATTAATCCCAATCCTTCTAATTCACTGATGGAAAAGTTATACTCCCCTCCTTTCAGCGCTCTGCCGGCATACTCTACGGGTCTCTCTGCCCCATTTGGTGCTGTTTGACTAAGGATGAACCCAATCGCCTGTCCGCTTGCGTCGATGGTGATCGTAAACGGTTGTGAAAAGTCCGGAAATCCTAAAACTGGCGTAGAAGTCAAAGCCTCTTTCAAGGTTAGAAAAGCATCATTGCAAGGCTCGGTCCAGATGAACTTTGTATCCTTGTGGAGCAACTGGCTGAGTGGAGCTGCTATCTTGGCGTACCTCTTGATGAAACGACGGTGGTATCCAGTGAGGCCGAGATATTGACGGACTTGTGTGACGTTCTGAGGTTGAGGAAATTCAGTGACGGCTTTGATCTTGTCTTTATCGATCGCTATTCCCTGTGAAGACAACACGTGACCCAAGAACTTGATGCTCGTCTTGGACCACTGGCATTTACCCGGGTGAAGGCGAAGACGTGCCGATCGGAACCTGTCGAAGGCTTGACGCAAATGGATGAGGTGCTGATGAAAGTCATGTGAAAAAATAATGACGTCATCAATGTAACACAAGACGTGAGAGTTCAATTGACCGCGAAAGACCGTATTCATGAGGCGCTGGAAGGTCTGGCATGCTCCAGACAAGCCAAATGCCATTCTATTAAAATGAAACGACCCTTCGGACGTAACGAAGGCCGTTTTTTCTTTAGAGGACTCGTCGATACATACTTGGAAGTATCCCGACTTTAAATCAATGGCCGTGAAAAACCCTGGCTTTTTTCTCGAAGTAGATCGAGAATGTTATCGAGATTTGGTAATGGAAAAGCAGTTTGAGTTGTAACAGCGTTCAGTCTGCGATAGTCTACGACGAAGCGCGGAGAAACTTCACATTTTTTGACACTAAGATGACTGGAGCCGCCCATGGAGACGAGCTGTGAGACACAACGCCGGACCTGAGCATGTCCTCCGTCTGTCTCGAGATCTCTGCACGAGCGGCAGGGGAGTGACGATAGGCTCGTTGTCTGGTAGGCGGACCTGTGGTTTAAATGTGGTGAAAAACTTCAGTTATTCCTGGTAATTGCGCTATATCAGTTGCAAAGAGGTCATTGTTTTGAAAGATTAGGTCGGAAAGTTGGTTGAACTGGTCGCTGTTGAGATGATCCCTTTCTATCTTCAGTCCCAAGTCCATGAGAATCCGGTTCCGTGACTGCGAATCAGGAGGAAGGTCTGGCGACGGCGGCTGAGGTACGATCGGAGTTGTTGCTTCGGGTAACGATGATGGATCGGCGAAGGAAATGAGCCCGATGGGGTAACCCCTGGGTAAATCTATCTCATTGTTAGTAGGGTTGAGGACATTAATCCTAGATGTACCAGAATTGGGTTCAATTAGGATATTAGCTACCAGAAACTCCTGTTGTGGGGCGGGAGGCAATGGTTGAACCAGACCCGGGTATCCCCTATAAGCGGGTGGAATTCTTACCGCTGCTAAAAAAACAGAACGTGCTGGTATTTTAACTGGGGCTTGTAGCCTTAAAAGAGCAGTTTGGTCTTTTGCTGATTTAACTCGAAGACCTATTGTGACAAAATCTTTGAAGAATGTAACGGTGCGATCACTGTAGCTAATAACGGCCTGTGTGAAGTTTAAAAAATCTGAACCAAGGATTATACTGTTGACTAATCCTGGCATAACAATAAAATCGAACTGAAATACCAGGCCTTGAATTTGCAAGGGCAAGGTCACTTTGCCAAGCAATTTGATAGGGAGCTTGTTCGCTCCAACGAGCCGCAAATTGTCAACGGGCTCCAATTTCTGATAGTTCTTAGGTAAATGATTGTAGGTGTTACTGTCAAGAGCGGAATGAGCCGCTCCGCTGTCCAAAAGCGCCCCCTTGGGGCGGCCGAGGAGATGAATTGTTATTTCGCCCATTTGATTAAATTGCTGAGACACGATGTGCCTCGGAGATTGCGATAAGGCTGAATCTCTTGGCGCGTAAGACTGAGAAATAATCTCTGCCTGCTGCGATGATAGTGTGGATGCGGAATGATTAGCTATATGATTATTGGCAATGATGTCTGCTCTTTGATTAACAAAGTCGGCGGCTGATGAGCATGAACGCGGATGACCCTGATGAAAGCGACGGCCGCTAGGTGGCGCGCGCGCTGTTGTTGATCTGACGGGCGCGGCTGCAGCTGCCGTGTCGGCTGCCAAGTTAGCTGCGGCGGCATGTGACGCTGAGAGCAATGTCGGCGAGGGTGATGATGCTTGGACTACTACAGAATGTCTGTTGTCGTGGTTGTGTGAGAATGTATGATGATGAATGCTTTGGTTGGTGAAATGATCGCTGCGGCCACCTATGGATGGTAGAGAGGTAGCCTGTAATTGCTATTGGGAGTGATTTTGAGGTCTCCTGCTTGATCTACAAAGCTTGGCCACGTGGTTCTGACGGCCGCACGCAAAACAGGTCAAACCCCTAGCTCTGCATTCGAAACGTGGATGAACAATGCCACAATTTGAACATTTAGTGCGCATATTGTCTTGCTGCGCAATGGGAAAGGGCTGTGCAGACTGGTCTGCCTGTGGCTCCCTCTGTTGTGAACGAGCGTATCCAAAACGAGGTCTGTATTGCATGTGGAATGGCTGCGTCGCCTGTCTGTATGCACGGTGATCAGCTTGTCCTGGGGGAGGCAAGTAAGATTGTTGGGGAGTTTGATTGTATGATCGGGTTGACTGTGGATAGAATGACGGTGTCCTGTTATAATACGTCGTGACGTCCCGAGGACGTGCTGATGACGCGAGTGGATGATCAAATGATTCAGTGTATGTCTGCGGTATAGACCGATAAGGACGATCGTCAGGTCTATCAAACTGGGTATGATTCGGCTGTTGAAACGGTGGTTGAGAATCCCGTGGTTGACCCTTAATGGCCGCTTGTGAAGACGCGGAGGTCAGTTGTCTGAGCTGCTCTTGCATGACTTGCAAAGATTGCACAATTTGAGATGATTGCTGGACGTCGGAGCCCATAGCGGACTCGCACAAAGTTGCGGCAGATAACAGCTGATCAACGGTGTTAGCCTTATTCTGTAATACAGAGTAACGGACCAAAGGTGGTAGGCCTTGAAGAATAGCCAAGAATGTCTGATGGTCATCCAGATTCAATCGGTTAGCCTGCGTGAGCATGCGAGTGGTCTAATCAGATACGGATTCAAGGGGACCTTGCTTGTCGGCCCAAATGTTGGAGAGAAGTTGAAATTCATGCTCTCCCAAAGTGAAGCGTTTAATAAAGCTTTCTGCGAGTTGGTCAAAGGTATTGAAACTGTCGAGCGGCTTTGCGTGGTACCAAGCGGCTGCATTGTCACGAAGGCTAAGTGCAAAAGCGGACCTAGCATCAGAATCTGTTAAATCGTGGAAATTTACCCATTGACGAAAGGTTTGAACAAAGGCGCGGGGATCATCAGAGGTCTTTCCTTCAAACGGTTGTGGTAGAAAGAGACCGGATTTCATAATATGCGCTTTAGAAGCTGGTGCTGCCGGTGGTGGTGCTTGGACTGAGTCGTTGGGCGCTATAGAAACTTGGGCGTCCGTTGTCGGTAACAGATTAACCTGCGAAGGCGGCGCAGTAGAAGTCATGTCTGCAGAGGCTTTTGTCTGCGTGAACGAAGTAGTTAAATTCTGAAGTGGTAACTGTTGGGTTAACGGAGTCTCATGTGCAATCATTGCGACCACCGACGGCGCAAGAGTCGTTGGATGATAAATGTAGGAGTCATTCTGATCCCGATTAAATTGACCTGGCACTGAAAATGCATTCTCAAAATGCCCGGAACGACGATGCCCCGGGTGTGGAGTCGGAGAGATTGTGATCACGTCATTTGTGCGTGACAACCCATTAACTCTTGGACGAGGGTAATCAGTTTGCAAAAACATGTGTTCTCTGGCGCTTGACTCGGGTAAGTTTGGGGCGATAAGATTACGACTCATGGCTGGCAAAAGTGAGTCCGCTGGAAAAACTATTTGTCGCTCTGGATTGCCAGAACTAGT
Organism: Bimastos eiseni; assembly: GCA_959347315.1. Lineage (NCBI taxonomy): Eukaryota > Metazoa > Annelida > Clitellata > Crassiclitellata > Lumbricidae > Bimastos > Bimastos eiseni. Next base: position 44,853,397 of record OY365810.1, read on the forward strand.
TGGCATAGCCTTCACGTGAGACTGGGGAAAGGCCTGGCGTGGGGGATCCGACCGGAAGACTAATGTGTTCGGCAAAACAGACTGCGCATCGGTCCTAGGACTGTGCCAAATGATCGACGCCTGTGGTTCTTGGATTGTGCGGGGGATTGTGGGAGGGGAGTGAAGGACACGAGTCTCAGTGTAATGCAGTGTAGGTCGGTGGGTGGTGGGGTGGGAGAGTGGTTGGTAGGGTGACATCGGACCCGGTCTGATAACGGTGCGTGTGGTCGACGGAGGGAGAGAAGGAGAAAAGTGAATTGTAGGAATAGGAGGCGAAGGTGTAGTGGGGGGAGGGCGTGAAACACTCATCTGAGATGGCTGTGGTGATGAGGATGATTGTGATCGATGAACGGTTGCCTGAACCCGCACTCTACGACCATCGGCTCCGTCCAAACCAGGGGAAGGGGGTTCGAACCCCTCCTCTCTTGATTGAGCTGGGGCGGGGGATCCGAACTCTTCAGTGAAAAAGCGAACTGTAGGAGACAAAGATGTGGATCTGTCTGTGTTATGATCAGGGGAAGCAAAGGAAGCAATCTGGTCAAGTGTGGTAGGGGAGGATTGTGCATGCATCTTAGAACGAGTTCGGTGCGCTGGACCAAACGAAACAATTCTATCTGGGTCCTGCAAAATCCTCGAGGCACTGTGCAGATCCATTGTAGACTGTAGCGCGACGTATGGCGAAATAGAAGTTACAGTACAATACCCACAGAAATACTCGTATGACTGTAATGTAAGCTGCTGTCTGACGATTACGAACAAAAACAAGGAGACACAGTTAAACCACAGTTAGGCCGTACAGAGCAACCAACAACAACAACTACAATGAATAAAACAAGGCGCTACAGAAGTGAAGACAAAGGTCACCCGTAGACTAGGTTAAAACGAACAATGAGAGAAGAATAAACTCACGCAGATGGGTAGGACGAGACCTGTAGTAGTCCACCCGAATGTGTCTGTGGTCGAGAGAATACAACAGAATCGTCGAATCGAATGATAGGTAGATTGACGGTTGAAGAGTATTGCACGATACGGAAAATGCTCAAATAATACACTGAAGAGACAACTGTCAACAGGCAAGTAATGATTAGCGCAAGTATGAAACAGACGTGCGACCGACGATGAAACCGGCGATGGTTATGCAACCAGCGACCTGACTAACACCTGCTGCTCGAAGACAGCCGGCGGCTAATCGCTGTGATGTGGCGAGGATGAAGGGTAGAGAAGGTAACGAATGAACGACAGAATGATCAAGACAGAAGGAATTGAGACAGCGGAGATTATGAGGAAGAGACAGGAATCAGAACACAATAAAACTAACTATAGCGATATAAGATAGAAGGACACGGCATTGACGACAAAACCCAACTGCTGCGGGGATTGAACTCTGTGGCCCCGGCCAATTAGTCAAACGCGAAGGACGGGCAATCTAAAGGTTCTCCACCATTATATAAGGCCCCTCTTTTGGTGACGTTAGACATATTACCTTTGCTCTAACCATAAGATATCTTTGCGGGATAATGCCTTACTCAGGATTTCGCACTTTCATAGGATTGAACCATTCAACTGTTAACCTTGCAAGTATCTCCAATCGTTCCCGGCTGAAGCTGTATTTGTTCAACCCTAGTTAGTCAAAATAGACTCTCGGAGAGATAATATATTACAACCAACTTTATTACTAGGAATACAAAAAGGCGAGAACTATATGACTAATCTACATACGTCAGATATGTTCATATTCACAATCAGAGCACCAAGGATTTAGATAATAACCAACGTATAGGAAAAGTAACCGAGTACCTGAGGATAATTGATTACCGAGAATATCGTCTAAAGTAGGGAACGGTAGTACGTGAGACAGCCTTCTCTGTTCTCATCAGTGTTGATCGACCGCAACCACTCACGCTAATCCCATACCTCCTTCCTCCGTTTCGTCAACTCCTCACGTTCTTCACCGTCCCCTTCCTTGCTCCAGGCCAACCAAAAACCAACCACCTTTCTCTCTCTTCTCACTTCCTTTATATATCATCCGTCCCATAGGCGAGTGTCTCTCGGCCACTGATAAGGATAGGGCGTAAGGGAAGGGAAGGCCCGCACAGAGCAGCACCCAGAAGGACCCAATAACTACTCATCTTAAAACAAGGAACTAATAATATATATATATATAGATTATAGGGCTATAGAACCAACTGTAATCCAGTGTCTTCCTTACCCAGTCGATCCTCCCTGCATACCTCAGCTGTGGGCAATCTGGTCTAGCCGCGGACGTGTATTTTTATGGTTTTTCGTCAACTTGAAATCAATTATTGCCATTAACCGTTGACTCAGGGACGACTAGTTAGTCGTCTGAAACATAGAAGCATTTAAAATCAATCATTTTCAGCAGTTACTAACACCCTGTTAGTAAGTGTCTACTCTGGAGTCAACTACTTCACACCTATTCAGGATACCCTTGGGCAGTTACACCCGAGTGATTCAGAAGTGGGCCTATGTACTTTAGCTCAGCCATCACGGAACCTAAAAGTAGAAATAATTGAAGCAGATAACAAAGCTGGATTCAAAAACTTCAAATAAACTATCAATGACAGCTCGGCTATTACCAACAGCCATTAAATCTGAAATTATTGCAGATCTTCCAATTCTTTGGAAAGTCCAACTAAATTGCTTCGGGAAAGAGCGGATACTAATAATTCTCTATGCCATGAGTCATGTGGATGGACTTCAACAATGAACAGAAGCCTTGGATACCCCTTTGTACAGTTTCTACGCATACCAATGCATAGCACGTCATTCGTTAATATAGGGCGTGACGTACAAGTATTGTGTTAATTGATATTGATTTGAATGCAATAGAATGGAGATATAGTTATCGCATCTGACTTATACACGCTTGTCTAGCCTCCAGTAAGCACAGGGCGTCATCTAAAAGCTATCGAGCAACTGGTTGAGTCTTTTTTATTTTGATATAATTATATGGTAAACAGACGGACGTCTCACAAAAGATTCACTACGCTTCACTGCGCATAGTCCTGTCTCAACGCCCTCATTGGTATCTCTGCTTGCATTCAAACTGTTTGCGATGTATTCTATTCATTTAAGTTTACAATGATTTGTCAACGACGTTTAGGATGAGTGAGAATGCAACTGTTGGTGAAGTCAGGTCGAGTAGGTATATTGAAAAGCACCGTTGCATGTCATTATGTTCTGTAACAGAATGGCATAATAATATTATTATTATGTCTGCCTAAATTTCGTTGCGTCATACGCCTCTTTGTACTGTTGTGTCATCATCATCTCTAAAAATAATAAATAATATTATTCGTTTCATTTCAAATTGATAAACAGCAGTATAATTACAAGCGCAGTATGAAAGAATGATGACAAGTTATAACTGTATTAGAATTTAACCGTCGGCACTCGGAAGCCACGCCAGGCTTCATTACGTCATACAGCTCATTTTAACAAACGACGCCGTTTAGCGAAAGAAGGACTAGTCAATACGGATACGAGTATCGAACTCGATTCATCAGCTCTGCGCACTAGTAAGTTCTCCATTACTCTACGCCTCCCTCGAATTGGTGTACGACTTATCAATGAGTCGATGATGCAACACAGTACCACCGTAATTAGAAGATTCTCTCCTTAGTTCAGAAGTTCACATTGAAGGCATAAAGACCATTAAACAGAATAGAAACGGACTGAGTTAGTTGCGAGAATGAGAAGCTTAAGGTTTGCAGATGGAGGGAAACGGTAACAGCGATGGACCGAAGACATGATGTTATTAATAACACACTTTCTGACAGACACTGATCGAAGAGAGAAGCGGCCTTTGGGAGACCTGTAAAGGTGACCATGAAAAAAATGAAAGAGGGAAGATGATCTGTGCGTGCACTGTATGTGAAGAGTGCCAACTTAAAGCGCACGCGCTCACGACAGGAAGTCAGCGTAGAGAGCGAAGAGACTGTGTGATTTGGTATCAGTAGGAGAGTTCAAGGTACAATCTTTGACCTGACGCGATGTCATAGTTCAGTTCAGTTCAAGCAAGTCTTAGGAAGGAGTACCATCTTACAGCTTCATTCTTCTCTCCACTCAGCATCTAAGAAAAGACTGATACATTGCCTTTCTATTACAAGACTTGACTACCACAACCGGGTAATCTGTAGCCTCGCTGAATGAATACCAGCAAACGTTATCATTCTATGTAGGCTGCATGTAATTCGTCGTTATTGACTAGCTACATGTAGCTGAGACACCCGGTCTTGCCCGGGGTGAGACAGGTTTTTGACCCTGGAGACCAGGAATAGAGTTACCGCGGGATTCACCAACCAATCTACTGGGTGTCCCAGGTCTTCCCCGAGCGAAGGTTTCGAGTGAATAGCTGTAAAAGTGTGCAAATACATAAACGGACAGAGAGACACAGACACAGAAACTAGATAAACATGTAAATTAATGGTGGTTTTATATATTGTGTATAGACACTGATACGTACAAAGTAGGTATCGACTGTGATCGACTGTGCAAACGATACTGTATACCTGCTACCTGTACGATATCTCGAGAGGTGTTTTGTCAACACGCTTCTGACGAATGAGAAAGAAACTTTGCCTTCATGGGTATGGCGAAGGTGTGGCGTAGGTTTTTGGCCCTAGAGACAAGGAAGGGGTGGCCGCGGAATTCACCAACCCCTCGCCTTTCGTGTCCCAAGTGTTCCCCGAGCCAACGGCGAAGGTTTGGAGTCAAAGGGACACACAAACTCTTCTCTTTATTTTTAAGATTTAGATTATCATTGAACAGTCCGCAAATTTGAAATGAATTCAGATTAAGGTGTTAGCTGAATATCCTCGGTGAAATGTGAAGAACGAGACCCATCATCCAGTGGTGCTGACTGTCGGGATGTGGGCGATTAAGTCAATAAATTGATCGTTAAAAGACCATACTAGACTTCTCGTTGGGTTAAAGAGAACATCAGGTGAGTTGTAGGAACATGACTCAACTACTACCGCCTCTCGTGAGAAAGTCACGAACAATATTTGTCCAATTCCATAGAAGTCTCTGTCAATAATTGTATTATCACGTCGGGGTAGAAGTAAAGGGTGTGCCCCAAGCATTGGTTCTTCGAAACAGGGAGAACCTCTACTGGCAGTCCACCGTAATCGGCGTCCATGAGATGAAATGCCTAGCCCGCTTTACATTGAACCTGTGGCACTCGGTAGCTAGCGGTTGGCTAAGTCCATGGCTAGCTGGTCTATAACATCGGATCTTAGTTCGCCACAAAAAGAAGAATCTCAAGGTGAATAGGAACCTAGGAGAGAATGTCCTGAAAAATATGCGAAATTTAACAGCATGGTCCATTCCTGGTCGAGAGGCACCACCAGAGATCGCGTCTCTGCCTATTTGGAGGTACGGTAAAAGAACAAGAGGGAGGCCCTGTTCAGATGAGCGGAGGGAACAAGATCCCCTAGTTACAATGACGCACTGTCGCGAAGATAGGTGAGAGTGAAACCTAGTGAACAGAGCCCTTATATGTTTAGACTTCATAGTTAATGAATGAGCTCCTTCAAGCATGATCATAAAGATACTGTCAGTGAGTGTCGACATAAAAAGCGAGCTCAGCGCCCTTTAGACTGGGTTGTTGTCATCCAAGGCTAAACGCATTGAAGAATTGGGCCATTTCTTTCAAATACCTTTCAACCTCAGACTTCTTTTGAAATGTACCAACAATAATGCGACTGTTGGTGTGCAACAGCTTGAATAACTTCTGCCGGCTATTCGTTGACTGTCCCAATTATGCTGCTTCTCGTAACTCAAGCGAATATCCTTCAGTTAGAATTCTGAGCCTCGATACAGAATTTCTTGTTGGGACTACTTTCAACTGACGACATTGAAGCAGTCACAAAATAAGATTTGCTGTATATGTTAGCTAAGGAATAGTATGTGTGGAGTTCGGCATTACGGGTAAAGTTATACTCGCTAATACGCAAAACCTAGTTCATCGTCTGTATTCATGGGCTTAACATGTAGTTGGCCTCAACACATATACTTAGCCTTTGCATTCATGTGTGTCTCTGCCAATTGTTGCTCCCTGTTGGCTTCTTTTGCCAACTGTTTAAAACGCTGGTACAAGTGTATGCAACTTCTTACGGCAAGCAATAGTGAAGTCTGTTGATGACTTGTTGCTAGCAAAATCTACAGTTGCATCTTAGTGCTTAAGAATATTTCTGGAAGTAGAAATGATTGATTCCGGAATATTTTATTTTGCTCAGTAAATGCTTCGACTCTAGATAAGGCTAGTGGGCCTAATTTTTCTAACTCGGTTCTCATCTTTAGCTTCTAACAAGTTAAAATAAATTGTAAGCTTAAAACCAGTTAACAATCCCTTTTCTGCGAAGCATTGAAGTTCCTCGTCAGTTGTAGGCCTATTGATGCGTTGAAGCATCTGAACAGAAATATATCGCGTTCATAGAACCTCTCACTGACACAGTGACACCACCATCAGATTGGAAAGCACGCGTTCTAAATTAAGATGGAAATCGTTTCTGTGCTATTTATGGCTCCAATTCGAAGTGGAAAAGACTGTTTCATGAAAATGGTCCAACGCACGAGAAGGGTAGATGTGTAGCAAATTGCTGTGCGGTCAGGCGGAACCATGCGGTCTCATACTTGTGATACTCGTGATATGTGCAAACTCACTTTGATTTGTTTACTCATACACTCTCGAAGAACACTTACTGGTCACACCTTACTCATAAAGTCAATTCTGATTAAGTCCAGTTCGTGATCATTGAGCACTCAATACTTAAAATGAAAGTCAGTGAACCATCATGAGTGATTCAAGTCAAAGGCTCACATATAAGGCTAGCCGTATAATTTATGGACTTTTTGGCAAGGATCTGCAGGTTTCTCTTGAGCTTTGAATATACACGTCAGTCGTTCAACGGAATCAATGGCAGGGCTATAATTCATCAGACAAAAGCGTGAAGCAATGACTGGATAGTTACCAAGCAACACGTGCGTACAACGCCCTTGACTTGTGAAATAAATGAATTGGTTGCAGTTACTACACGCTGTTCACCCAACTTCGTCAGTTCCGAAATGACTTTGAACGCGAACGGTAGCCATTAGAGTTGTCATTTACATACTCAAATACGTTAATCGACGGCTAAGATAACGAACAGCTGAATGGATATTTCATTTAATTTTCACACTAATATCTGAAGAAAACTCTTTAAATGCTGAGGTCAAAACATCTTTATACGACTTTGTTTAAGAGTCGATAGATGTATTTATGTGTTTGCCGTTAATTAAGATGTTAGTTATAAATTGCGACTTCTGTATGGTCTATGACACAATTTTGTCACTGAGTTGAGCTGTTATAAGGGTGGCTCTACTTGGTGAGTCTTACGATCATTCAGGGTAATCGGCTGATTATCATATAAAATTGTCGACCTGTTACTTGTATATAATGATGAGCGTAAACAAAAGGATTGGATTCAAACGTGTAGAAGGTTAAAGGTGGAATGCTGCGTCGCTCCATAACCAGTGCAATAAATCTCGTTTGTTAGAATATTTAGTGTAGGTACAATATGTATTCAGTAGCCTACGTTTTGCTATATTATTATACTTTTCGTGTATTACTTGTTGTTGAAACATTGATTGATCCTTGTAAGGCTTCCACTCATATACGTTGATTTGATTTTCATGTATTGTCTGCACAGTGATAAAACACAATCGAAGAACCTGCGAGCTGAACAACTGAATCAACATCAATATGACTGACAATAACCACGTGGAATTGATCCTTAAAGTGACCTTCAGTCTCCTAATATTCTCTTTGCCGGGTTAGTATAGTTCTACGGTATCTCCAATTCGCCATTCTTAACTATGTCTACTACCGTTTGCTCACACAATAGAACAGCTCTAACACTAAGGTGCGAGACTATCAGGTCTATGTTTTGTAGTAGGTTATGGTACTTCATTTATTGCCATTTACTGTAATACATTCACTACAGTGCACCGAACTCTGTTATTGAGCAAGTTAAAGTAAGGCAAAACAAGTTAAGTGAAGTGAGCCACGCTTTTGTAGTGGCTGAATGGAATTCAGATCTCAGCTGTGACGAGCTTCTACAATGCCGAAAAATACCAACAAACAAATTTTTCGTTTGAGCGAAATCAATTTCTCTAGTTAAACCTACTGTCACAGTCATATGAACTAACGTTATCAGCATAATATTTCTGATGAGCTGAAATGAATGTACTCTGGGTTGGTTTAAAATCGCAGGACCCGCATTCGACAAAACTGAGATTGGGCCAATTGTATTTGACGTAGTACCAACATTATTTGATCTATTCTGTCTAAACCATCGTCTGTTTACTCGCATGCCTAGTCTATAAGTGAGAAACCACGATGTGCATCATAAGAGTTGGCAACAATACACCGTTACAAACATCCTTGACGAAGGGAGTCGGACTAAACGATCATCACTTTCTTAAAATCGACAATGCAATACAGTTTGATAAATCCTCTTCAACAAGACCGCGTGAGTCGATATTGAAGTCGGGAAAAGCAGACTTTCGTGATCGTAACCTCAACTTATAAAACGCCAAGCGATATCCAAGCGCAGGCAAGGCTCCAGCTAACTCACGAGCGAATCACTTTGATAATGTGGCTATCACTCCAATAATAGTCTTCGACTTAGTTGATATTTATTCTTAGTTATTAAATGTTATAAGTTGGCCGATCACAGTTGTCACAAGAAATAGATGTAATTGAGTTTGATTTCCTTTCAGGTGTCAATGGTCAATGTGCAACTGCGCTACTGAATCTGGCCGTTTACGAAGGAGTTCAGAATACGATGATGATTTGTAATAGGCAGACAAATGTGTCTTACATTGTAAAACCAACTACAGACCCACTGGGTACCTATCCAATCACAACAAATAGTGATGTCGTTGATCCTAGCTTAACAAATCTCTATTCCGCCAACCAGACTGGTCTGCTCATAAAGGCTGCACAAGGAAATGCAGCAATATCTCCGATATCAACTGCTGGCTTGTACGTCTTAAACCCCAGCTCTACAACCAAGACCGGCGCAAAGCTCATCGTCGTTCGTAAGTTGTCGTCTTTATCGTATTGTGAAATTATCAAAATCATGCTACATTAGTCATCTTCTACTTGGCTACGCATGAACCGTATTCGCTAGGAGCAAACTGCAATTACTTAAAGGGTCGTTGTTGCTTTGTCTCCTTAGCTTAGATATTTATTTTTCAAAGACTTCTGCATTTTTTCATCTATATAAACAAAGAGAGAATTTTCTCTGTCTGCCTGTGTTTCTTTGTCCGGCGATGCATTTGCACAGTTTTAGAGCTATTCACTCAAAACCTTCACCGTTGGCTAAGGGAACACCTGACACACGCAGTCGAGGGGTTCGTGAAACCCGCGTCCGCCCTCTTCCTGGTCTCCAGGGCCATAAACCTGTCTCAGAACCTCCCCTCCCTCTCTAAAGAAAGTCTTCTTCTCAGTCGCCAGGATCGTCTCGCCGAAATCTGCATGTCATATCTCTCTGCCACACCTTTTGTTCGGGAGATATACATTTTCAGAGTCGGTCAGCTGGGTTTGTACCTTGTACACATTTGGACACTTTTACATCTTTTGAATCAAACCCTTCGCCGTTCGCTCGGGGAACACCTCCGTCTTCCTCCTCTCCATGGCCAAAAACCTGTCTCAGGCCGGGCGAACGCCGGGTGCCCCAGCTAGAGTTGGTGGAAATGCAGAGGATTCAGGCAATCAGGAGAAGAAGAGGGGTTAGGATGATGAAGAGGGTTAGGAAAGGGAATGCAGGATTGTTGAGGAGGAGGAGGAGCTAGAAGTCGTAGGGAAGGATTATGGAGTAGGGCAAAGAAGAAATGTGATGATGAGTGCATGATGATGTGTTGAAAAGGATGATGAGTGTGAAAGGAAGGATGGGGTGGAGGGAGGAAGCAGTTAGGAAAGGGTGAGAAATAGGACAAATGGGAGGAAATTTGGAAAAAGTGGACCACCAAGGTCTAACGCATCGTGGGACAACTAGAGGTTCATATACCAGGAGGCTGATGACATACGTGTCCCAGGGTCAAACGTGGACTCAATTTGCTAGTGACTCCGGGTTCGAGTAGAGAGAGTTTGTGTCCCAGCCCTGATGGTAGCCCAATAGGGAGAAAGTATCCCGGCTTGAGTGGTGCCACCTTTAATAGAACTGTAACTCTATAACAATACAAATAACAAATACCTTCAAATGCAAACTGTTTGATAGAATGAATATTATAATCTTTTAATGATAATTACATACAATGGGAATGTCACAGAATTCAAACTAATTATAGTGAGATCCAAAGAACATAATATTGGCCACATCAATCGGCTCTGAGGCTATCATTTACCTCAGGTCATACAGAGTGAACCGTTGTCAAGTCTTGCTCCCTCTGCTTTATGAATGAACCCTGCTACTGTAAGTGAATCCAACCTTGTTGTCTTGCACCACTCAAATGTCTCAGCCCCTCTTGTAAGCCAACCCGCCTTCCTGGTCAATCAGGCGGTCATTAGCTGTCTCCCTTAGCCGTAAGGTGCACATTCCTTACCACTGGATCATTAGCCTAACCCCTCTAAGAACCGCTCAGTCTAATCAAAACCCTAATATTCCCAGGTATGCAGTCTAACAGGCGTCTGTCTCTGTAGTTTGCGAGGAACCAACCTGCTCGAAGAGTCAACATCCTAAAATAAACGGAGTAAAGCACAGCGCTTCATACCATAGTGTATGCCGCAAGAATGAAGCGTTCTTAACGAATGTATTTTGGATTTGCGAGTATCATCTGTTAAATCTTTGAACAGCGATTATGTTATTATCGTTGCGTTTAACTTACGTGGCTTGCACGCTTTAATTGCATGTTTCATATGTCTTCCATAGGAAGTCCTCCGACGTGTAACTGCACAGCGAATTCCACAACAATTAACATGACCTGCAGCCTGGTGTATGCCGACGTCAATTACCAACAAATAAATGCTGTCATGAAATGGTTAACGTCTAGCAATGTCGTCGTCAAGACCGACACTCCAATAAGGACCATAATTGATGGCAGTTATGTCGTGTCAACATCAGTCTTCACAGTTGATGCCAATGATCCAACAACTTACAAATGTAATGTTCAATTTGCAAAGCCAACCATTCAGTTCGCATACGTCGCAGCGAATGCGCCAACGTTCTTCGCATCCTGTTCAACGCCTGGTAAGTTTCATACAAATTTAGATCAGTATTGAATCTATACATAATTCTAACCAGGACAGAGGGCGCCTAGGAAACCTTTATAAAAGTGTTACATCACGATATTCTGTTAGAATTTACAGCTACAGATAAAACACGAATGTAAAACAGTTTTAATTGAGTGAATGATTTCAACATAGGATGATTCTCAGCCAATACTTTGTCATCGTTCAATTCGAATCCGATGGATTTTTAGTTTTTGCCAAATATGGTCCCATTAAAACGTACCACAAAGAATGTTTGTCCATACAAGACAAGTCGAAGTGCAATGCCATAAACGTGTTGTTAAATATTCCTTAGCTTGCCCTTTATCCACGACGAAAATTACGACAACGACAACGGCTAAAGCAACAACCTCCATGCAGACAACGACTAAGCAACTAACCACCACGAAGCCACCACCAACAACAACAACGCGCCAGACAAGTACAGCGACAACGACGACAACTCCAACAACAACGACAATTACTACCGTGCCGACAACAACAACAACTCGACCGACAACAACCACCATACCAACAACCACTACCACTAAAGCACCGACAACTACAACTACCCCAACAACAACGACTACAACTCGATCAACAACAACAACTACTCCAATAATCACAACGACGCCACCATCGACAACGACTACCACTCCACTGACCACAACGACACCATCGCCAACCACAACTAACACTCCAAATACAACCACTACATATTTGAAGACCACAACTACCACCCCAGTCACCACCACCACAACGTCGCCGACCACAAAACCCACAACAGTGACCACCAGTCCAGTGACCACGACAACAACACCTCCGCCTACAACTACCACCAGTCCAGTGACCACAACAACAACACATCCACCTACAACGACGACCAGTCCAGCAACAACGACAACAACCCCTGCGCATACAACAACCACCAGTCCAGTGACCACGACAACAACACCTGCGCCTACGACCACCACTAGTCCAGTGACCACAACAACATCACCTTCGCCTACAACCACCACCAGTCCAGTAACATCGACAACAACACCTCCGCCTACAACAACCACCAGTCCAGTGACCACAACAACAACACGTCCACCAACAACTACCAGCAGTCCAGTGACCACGACAACAACACCTCCACCAACCACCACCACCAGTCCAGAGACCACCACAACAACAGCTCCGATTACAACTACCACCAGTTTAGTGACCACGACAACGACACCTTCGCCTACAACAACCACCAGGCCAGTGACCACGACAGCAACACCTGTCTCTACAACCACCACCAGCCCAGCAACAACGACAACAACACCTCAGCCTACATCCACCACCAGTCCAGTAACCACGACAACAACACCCGCGCATACAACCACCACCACTACAGTCACCACAACAACAACACCTTCGCCTACAACGACCACCACCGCAGTCACCACAACAACATCACCTTCGCCTACAACCACCACCAGTCCAGTGACCACGACAACAACCCCTGCGCCTACAACAACCACCAGTCCAGTGACCACGACAACAACACCTGCGCCTACGACCACCACCAGTCCAGTGACCACAACAACAACACCTCCGCCTACAACAACTACCAGTCCAGCGACAACGACAACAACCCCTGCGCCTACAACAACCACCAGTCCAGTGACCACAACAACAACACCTTCGCCTACAACAACCACCAGTCCAGTGACCACGACAACAACACCTGCGCCAACAACAACCACCAGTCCAGTGACCACGACAACAACACCTGCGCCTACAACAACCACAAGTCCAGTGACCACGACAACAACACCTGCGCCTACGACCACCACCAGTCCAGTGACCACGACAACAACACCTGCGCCTACAACAACCACCAGTCCAGTGACCACAACAACTACACCTCCGCCTCCAACCACTACCAGTCCAGCGACAACGACAACAACCCCTGCGCCTTCAACAACCACCAGTCCAGTGACCACAACAACAACATCTGCGCCCACAACAACCACCAGTCAAGCGACAACGACAACAACCCCTGCGCCTACAACAACCACCAGTCCAGAGACCACGACAACAACACCTTCGCCTACAACCACCACCAGTCCAGTAACCTCGACAACAACACCTCCGCCTACAACGACTACCAGTCCAGCGACAACGACAACAACCCCTGCGCCTACAACCACCACCAAACCAGTGACTAGAACAACAACTCCTCCGACTACAACAACCACCAGTCAAGTGACCACGACAACAACACGTCCTCCAACAACTACCAGCAGTACAGCGACCACGACAACAACACCTCCACCAACCACCACCACCAGTCCAGTGACCCCCACAACAACACCTTCGCCAACAACAACCACCAGTCCAGTGACCACGACAACAACACCTGCGCCTACAACAACCACAAGTCCAGTGACCACGACAACAACACCTTCGCCAACAACAACCACCAGTCCAGTGACCACGACAACAACACCTGCGCCTACAACAACCACAAGTCCAGTGACCACGACAACAACACCTGCGCCTACGACCACCACCAGTCCAGTGACCACGACAACAACACCTGCGCCTACAACAACCACAAGTCCAGTGACCACGAGAACAACACCTTCGCCAACAACAACCACCAGTCCAGTGACCACGACAACAACACCTGCGCCTACAACAACCACAAGTCCAGTGACCACGACAACAACACCTGCGCCTACGACCACCACCAGTCCAGCGACAACGACAACAACCCCTGCGCCTACAACAACCACCAGTCCAGTGACCACAACAACAACACCTCCGCCTACAACCACTACCAGACCAGCGACAACGACAACAACCCCTGCGCCTACAACAACCACCAGTCCAGAGACCACGACAACAACATCTGCGCCTACAACAACCACCAGTCAAGCGACAACGACAACAACCCCTGCGCCAACAACAACCACCAGTCCAGGGACCACGACAACAACACCTTCGCCTACAACCACCACCAGTCCAGTAACATCGACAACAACACCTCCGCCTACAACAACCACCAGTCCAGTGACCACAACAACAACACGTCCACCAACAACTACCAGCAGTCCAGTGACCACGACAACAACACCTCCACCAACCACCACCACCAGTCCAGAGACCACCACAACAACAGCTCCGATTACAACTACCACCAGTTTAGTGACCACGACAACGACACCTTCGCCTACAACAACCACCAGGCCAGTGACCACGACAGCAACACCTGTCTCTACAACCACCACCAGCCCAGCAACAACGACAACAACACCTCAGCCTACATCCACCACCAGTCCAGTAACCACGACAACAACACCCGCGCATACAACCACCACCACTACAGTCACCACAACAACAACACCTTCGCCTACAACGACCACCACCGCAGTCACCACAACAACATCACCTTCGCCTACAACCACCACCAGTCCAGTGACCACGACAACAACCCCTGCGCCTACAACAACCACCAGTCCAGTGACCACGACAACAACACCTGCGCCTACGACCACCACCAGTCCAGTGACCACAACAACAACACCTCCGCCTACAACAACTACCAGTCCAGCGACAACGACAACAACCCCTGCGCCTACAACAACCACCAGTCCAGTGACCACAACAACAACACCTTCGCCTACAACAACCACCAGTCCAGTGACCACGACAACAACACCTGCGCCAACAACAACCACCAGTCCAGTGACCACGACAACAACACCTGCGCCTACAACAACCACAAGTCCAGTGACCACGACAACAACACCTGCGCCTACGACCACCACCAGTCCAGTGACCACGACAACAACACCTGCGCCTACAACAACCACCAGTCCAGTGACCACAACAACTACACCTCCGCCTCCAACCACTACCAGTCCAGCGACAACGACAACAACCCCTGCGCCTTCAACAACCACCAGTCCAGTGACCACAACAACAACATCTGCGCCCACAACAACCACCAGTCAAGCGACAACGACAACAACCCCTGCGCCTACAACAACCACCAGTCCAGAGACCACGACAACAACACCTTCGCCTACAACCACCACCAGTCCAGTAACCTCGACAACAACACCTCCGCCTACAACGACTACCAGTCCAGCGACAACGACAACAACCCCTGCGCCTACAACCACCACCAAACCAGTGACTAGAACAACAACTCCTCCGACTACAACAACCACCAGTCAAGTGACCACGACAACAACACGTCCTCCAACAACTACCAGCAGTACAGCGACCACGACAACAACACCTCCACCAACCACCACCACCAGTCCAGTGACCCCCACAACAACACCTTCGCCAACAACAACCACCAGTCCAGTGACCACGACAACAACACCTGCGCCTACAACAACCACAAGTCCAGTGACCACGACAACAACACCTTCGCCAACAACAACCACCAGTCCAGTGACCACGACAACAACACCTGCGCCTACAACAACCACAAGTCCAGTGACCACGACAACAACACCTGCGCCTACGACCACCACCAGTCCAGTGACCACGACAACAACACCTGCGCCTACAACAACCACAAGTCCAGTGACCACGAGAACAACACCTTCGCCAACAACAACCACCAGTCCAGTGACCACGACAACAACACCTGCGCCTACAACAACCACAAGTCCAGTGACCACGACAACAACACCTGCGCCTACGACCACCACCAGTCCAGCGACAACGACAACAACCCCTGCGCCTACAACAACCACCAGTCCAGTGACCACAACAACAACACCTCCGCCTACAACCACTACCAGACCAGCGACAACGACAACAACCCCTGCGCCTACAACAACCACCAGTCCAGAGACCACGACAACAACATCTGCGCCTACAACAACCACCAGTCAAGCGACAACGACAACAACCCCTGCGCCAACAACAACCACCAGTCCAGGGACCACGACAACAACACCTTCGCCTACAACCACCCCCAGTCCAGTGACCACGACAGCAACACCTGCGCCTACAACAACCACCAGTCCAGTGACCACAACAACAACACCTCCGCCTACAACCACTACCAGTCCAGCGACAACGACAACAACCCCTGCGCCTTCAACAACCACCAGTCCAGTGACCACAACAACAACACCTTCGCCTATAACAACCACCAGTCCAGTGACCACGACAACAACATATGCGCCTACAACAACCACCAGTCAAGCGACAACGACAACAGCCCCTGCGCCTACAACAACCACCAGTCCAGGGACCACGACAACAACACCTTCGCCTACAGCCACCACCAGTCCAGTAACATCGACAACAACACCTCCGCTTACAACGACTACCAGTCCAGCGACAACGACAACAACACCTGCGCCTACAACCACCACCAGCCCAGTGATTACAACAACAACTCCTCCGACTACAACAACCACCAGTCAAGTGACCACGACAACAACACGTCCTCCAACAACTACCAGCAGTACAGCGACCACGACAACAACACCTCCACCAACCACCACCACCAGTCCAGTGACCACCACAACAACAGCTCCGATTACAACCACCACCAGTCCAATGACCACGACAACAACACCTTCGCCTACAACAACCACCAGTCCAGTGACCACGACAACAACATCTGCGCCTACAACAACCACCAGTCAAGCGACAACGACAACAACCCCTGCGCCTACAACAACCACCAGTCCAGGGACCACGACAACAACACCTGCGCCAACAACAACCACCAGTCCAGTGACCACGACAACAACACCTGCGCCTACAACAACCACAAGTCCAGTGACCACGACAACAACACCTGCGCCTACGACCACCACCAGTCCAGTGACCACGACAACAACACCTGCGCCTACAACAACCACCAGTCCAGTGACCACAACAACTACACCTCCGCCTCCAACCACTACCAGTCCAGCGACAACGACAACAACCCCTGCGCCTTCAACAACCACCAGTCCAGTGACCACAACAACAACATCTGCGCCCACAACAACCACCAGTCAAGCGACAACGACAACAACCCCTGCGCCTACAACAACCACCAGTCCAGAGACCACGACAACAACACCTTCGCCTACAACCACCACCAGTCCAGTAACCTCGACAACAACACCTCCGCCTACAACGACTACCAGTCCAGCGACAACGACAACAACCCCTGCGCCTACAACCACCACCAAACCAGTGACTAGAACAACAACTCCTCCGACTACAACAACCACCAGTCAAGTGACCACGACAACAACACGTCCTCCAACAACTACAAGCAGTACAGCGACCACGACAACAACACCTCCACCAACCACCACCACCAGTCCAGTGACCCCCACAACAACACCTTCGCCAACAACAACCACCAGTCCAGTGACCACGACAACAACACCTGCGCCTACAACAACCACAAGTCCAGTGACCACGACAACAACACCTTCGCCAACAACAACCACCAGTCCAGTGACCACGACAACAACACCTGCGCCTACAACAACCACCAGTCCAGTGACCACAACAACTACACCTCCGCCTCCAACCACTACCAGTCCAGCGACAACGACAACAACCCCTGCGCCTTCAACAACCACCAGTCCAGTGACCACAACAACAACATCTGCGCCCACAACAACCACCAGTCAAGCGACAACGACAACAACCCCTGCGCCTACAACAACCACCAGTCCAGAGACCACGACAACAACACCTTCGCCTACAACCACCACCAGTCCAGTAACCTCGACAACAACACCTCCGCCTACAACGACTACCAGTCCAGCGACAACGACAACAACCCCTGCGCCTACAACCACCACCAAACCAGTGACTAGAACAACAACTCCTCCGACTACAACAACCACCAGTCAAGTGACCACGACAACAACACGTCCTCCAACAACTACCAGCAGTACAGCGACCACGACAACAACACCTCCACCAACCACCACCACCAGTCCAGTGACCCCCACAACAACACCTTCGCCAACAACAACCACCAGTCCAGTGACCACGACAACAACACCTGCGCCTACAACAACCACAAGTCCAGTGACCACGACAACAACACCTTCGCCAACAACAACCACCAGTCCAGTGACCACGACAACAACACCTGCGCCTACAACAACCACAAGTCCAGTGACCACGACAACAACACCTGCGCCTACGACCACCACCAGTCCAGTGACCACGACAACAACACCTGCGCCTACAACAACCACAAGTCCAGTGACCACGAGAACAACACCTTCGCCAACAACAACCACCAGTCCAGTGACCACGACAACAACACCTGCGCCTACAACAACCACAAGTCCAGTGACCACGACAACAACACCTGCGCCTACGACCACCACCAGTCCAGCGACAACGACAACAACCCCTGCGCCTACAACAACCACCAGTCCAGTGACCACAACAACAACACCTCCGCCTACAACCACTACCAGACCAGCGACAACGACAACAACCCCTGCGCCTACAACAACCACCAGTCCAGAGACCACGACAACAACATCTGCGCCTACAACAACCACCAGTCAAGCGACAACGACAACAACCCCTGCGCCAACAACAACCACCAGTCCAGGGACCACGACAACAACACCTTCGCCTACAACCACCACCAGTCCAGTAACATCGACAACAACACCTCCGCCTACAACAACCACCAGTCCAGTGACCACAACAACAACACGTCCACCAACAACTACCAGCAGTCCAGTGACCACGACAACAACACCTCCACCAACCACCACCACCAGTCCAGAGACCACCACAACAACAGCTCCGATTACAACTACCACCAGTTTAGTGACCACGACAACGACACCTTCGCCTACAACAACCACCAGGCCAGTGACCACGACAGCAACACCTGTCTCTACAACCACCACCAGCCCAGCAACAACGACAACAACACCTCAGCCTACATCCACCACCAGTCCAGTAACCACGACAACAACACCCGCGCATACAACCACCACCACTACAGTCACCACAACAACAACACCTTCGCCTACAACGACCACCACCGCAGTCACCACAACAACATCACCTTCGCCTACAACCACCACCAGTCCAGTGACCACGACAACAACCCCTGCGCCTACAACAACCACCAGTCCAGTGACCACGACAACAACACCTGCGCCTACGACCACCACCAGTCCAGTGACCACAACAACAACACCTCCGCCTACAACAACTACCAGTCCAGCGACAACGACAACAACCCCTGCGCCTACAACAACCACCAGTCCAGTGACCACAACAACAACACCTTCGCCTACAACAACCACCAGTCCAGTGACCACGACAACAACACCTGCGCCAACAACAACCACCAGTCCAGTGACCACGACAACAACACCTGCGCCTACAACAACCACAAGTCCAGTGACCACGACAACAACACCTGCGCCTACGACCACCACCAGTCCAGTGACCACGACAACAACACCTGCGCCTACAACAACCACCAGTCCAGTGACCACAACAACTACACCTCCGCCTCCAACCACTACCAGTCCAGCGACAACGACAACAACCCCTGCGCCTTCAACAACCACCAGTCCAGTGACCACAACAACAACATCTGCGCCCACAACAACCACCAGTCAAGCGACAACGACAACAACCCCTGCGCCTACAACAACCACCAGTCCAGAGACCACGACAACAACACCTTCGCCTACAACCACCACCAGTCCAGTAACCTCGACAACAACACCTCCGCCTACAACGACTACCAGTCCAGCGACAACGACAACAACCCCTGCGCCTACAACCACCACCAAACCAGTGACTAGAACAACAACTCCTCCGACTACAACAACCACCAGTCAAGTGACCACGACAACAACACGTCCTCCAACAACTACCAGCAGTACAGCGACCACGACAACAACACCTCCACCAACCACCACCACCAGTCCAGTGACCCCCACAACAACACCTTCGCCAACAACAACCACCAGTCCAGTGACCACGACAACAACACCTGCGCCTACAACAACCACAAGTCCAGTGACCACGACAACAACACCTTCGCCAACAACAACCACCAGTCCAGTGACCACGACAACAACACCTGCGCCTACAACAACCACAAGTCCAGTGACCACGACAACAACACCTGCGCCTACGACCACCACCAGTCCAGTGACCACGACAACAACACCTGCGCCTACAACAACCACAAGTCCAGTGACCACGAGAACAACACCTTCGCCAACAACAACCACCAGTCCAGTGACCACGACAACAACACCTGCGCCTACAACAACCACAAGTCCAGTGACCACGACAACAACACCTGCGCCTACGACCACCACCAGTCCAGCGACAACGACAACAACCCCTGCGCCTACAACAACCACCAGTCCAGTGACCACAACAACAACACCTCCGCCTACAACCACTACCAGACCAGCGACAACGACAACAACCCCTGCGCCTACAACAACCACCAGTCCAGAGACCACGACAACAACATCTGCGCCTACAACAACCACCAGTCAAGCGACAACGACAACAACCCCTGCGCCAACAACAACCACCAGTCCAGGGACCACGACAACAACACCTTCGCCTACAACCACCCCCAGTCCAGTGACCACGACAGCAACACCTGCGCCTACAACAACCACCAGTCCAGTGACCACAACAACAACACCTCCGCCTACAACCACTACCAGTCCAGCGACAACGACAACAACCCCTGCGCCTTCAACAACCACCAGTCCAGTGACCACAACAACAACACCTTCGCCTATAACAACCACCAGTCCAGTGACCACGACAACAACATATGCGCCTACAACAACCACCAGTCAAGCGACAACGACAACAGCCCCTGCGCCTACAACAACCACCAGTCCAGGGACCACGACAACAACACCTTCGCCTACAGCCACCACCAGTCCAGTAACATCGACAACAACACCTCCGCTTACAACGACTACCAGTCCAGCGACAACGACAACAACACCTGCGCCTACAACCACCACCAGCCCAGTGATTACAACAACAACTCCTCCGACTACAACAACCACCAGTCAAGTGACCACGACAACAACACGTCCTCCAACAACTACCAGCAGTACAGCGACCACGACAACAACACCTCCACCAACCACCACCACCAGTCCAGTGACCACCACAACAACAGCTCCGATTACAACCACCACCAGTCCAATGACCACGACAACAACACCTTCGCCTACAACAACCACCAGTCCAGTGACCACGACAACAACATCTGCGCCTACAACAACCACCAGTCAAGCGACAACGACAACAACCCCTGCGCCTACAACAACCACCAGTCCAGGGACCACGACAACAACACCTGCGCCAACAACAACCACCAGTCCAGTGACCACGACAACAACACCTGCGCCTACAACAACCACAAGTCCAGTGACCACGACAACAACACCTGCGCCTACGACCACCACCAGTCCAGTGACCACGACAACAACACCTGCGCCTACAACAACCACCAGTCCAGTGACCACAACAACTACACCTCCGCCTCCAACCACTACCAGTCCAGCGACAACGACAACAACCCCTGCGCCTTCAACAACCACCAGTCCAGTGACCACAACAACAACATCTGCGCCCACAACAACCACCAGTCAAGCGACAACGACAACAACCCCTGCGCCTACAACAACCACCAGTCCAGAGACCACGACAACAACACCTTCGCCTACAACCACCACCAGTCCAGTAACCTCGACAACAACACCTCCGCCTACAACGACTACCAGTCCAGCGACAACGACAACAACCCCTGCGCCTACAACCACCACCAAACCAGTGACTAGAACAACAACTCCTCCGACTACAACAACCACCAGTCAAGTGACCACGACAACAACACGTCCTCCAACAACTACAAGCAGTACAGCGACCACGACAACAACACCTCCACCAACCACCACCACCAGTCCAGTGACCCCCACAACAACACCTTCGCCAACAACAACCACCAGTCCAGTGACCACGACAACAACACCTGCGCCTACAACAACCACAAGTCCAGTGACCACGACAACAACACCTTCGCCAACAACAACCACCAGTCCAGTGACCACGACAACAACACCTGCGCCTACAACAACCACCAGTCCAGTGACCACAACAACTACACCTCCGCCTCCAACCACTACCAGTCCAGCGACAACGACAACAACCCCTGCGCCTTCAACAACCACCAGTCCAGTGACCACAACAACAACATCTGCGCCCACAACAACCACCAGTCAAGCGACAACGACAACAACCCCTGCGCCTACAACAACCACCAGTCCAGAGACCACGACAACAACACCTTCGCCTACAACCACCACCAGTCCAGTAACCTCGACAACAACACCTCCGCCTACAACGACTACCAGTCCAGCGACAACGACAACAACCCCTGCGCCTACAACCACCACCAAACCAGTGACTAGAACAACAACTCCTCCGACTACAACAACCACCAGTCAAGTGACCACGACAACAACACGTCCTCCAACAACTACCAGCAGTACAGCGACCACGACAACAACACCTCCACCAACCACCACCACCAGTCCAGTGACCCCCACAACAACACCTTCGCCAACAACAACCACCAGTCCAGTGACCACGACAACAACACCTGCGCCTACAACAACCACAAGTCCAGTGACCACGACAACAACACCTTCGCCAACAACAACCACCAGTCCAGTGACCACGACAACAACACCTGCGCCTACAACAACCACAAGTCCAGTGACCACGACAACAACACCTGCGCCTACGACCACCACCAGTCCAGTGACCACGACAACAACACCTGCGCCTACAACAACCACAAGTCCAGTGACCACGAGAACAACACCTTCGCCAACAACAACCACCAGTCCAGTGACCACGACAACAACACCTGCGCCTACAACAACCACAAGTCCAGTGACCACGACAACAACACCTGCGCCTACGACCACCACCAGTCCAGCGACAACGACAACAACCCCTGCGCCTACAACAACCACCAGTCCAGTGACCACAACAACAACACCTCCGCCTACAACCACTACCAGACCAGCGACAACGACAACAACCCCTGCGCCTACAACAACCACCAGTCCAGAGACCACGACAACAACATCTGCGCCTACAACAACCACCAGTCAAGCGACAACGACAACAACCCCTGCGCCAACAACAACCACCAGTCCAGGGACCACGACAACAACACCTTCGCCTACAACCACCACCAGTCCAGTAACATCGACAACAACACCTCCGCCTACAACAACCACCAGTCCAGTGACCACAACAACAACACGTCCACCAACAACTACCAGCAGTCCAGTGACCACGACAACAACACCTCCACCAACCACCACCACCAGTCCAGAGACCACCACAACAACAGCTCCGATTACAACTACCACCAGTTTAGTGACCACGACAACGACACCTTCGCCTACAACAACCACCAGGCCAGTGACCACGACAGCAACACCTGTCTCTACAACCACCACCAGCCCAGCAACAACGACAACAACACCTCAGCCTACATCCACCACCAGTCCAGTAACCACGACAACAACACCCGCGCATACAACCACCACCACTACAGTCACCACAACAACAACACCTTCGCCTACAACGACCACCACCGCAGTCACCACAACAACATCACCTTCGCCTACAACCACCACCAGTCCAGTGACCACGACAACAACCCCTGCGCCTACAACAACCACCAGTCCAGTGACCACGACAACAACACCTGCGCCTACGACCACCACCAGTCCAGTGACCACAACAACAACACCTCCGCCTACAACAACTACCAGTCCAGCGACAACGACAACAACCCCTGCGCCTACAACAACCACCAGTCCAGTGACCACAACAACAACACCTTCGCCTACAACAACCACCAGTCCAGTGACCACGACAACAACACCTGCGCCAACAACAACCACCAGTCCAGTGACCACGACAACAACACCTGCGCCTACAACAACCACAAGTCCAGTGACCACGACAACAACACCTGCGCCTACGACCACCACCAGTCCAGTGACCACGACAACAACACCTGCGCCTACAACAACCACCAGTCCAGTGACCACAACAACTACACCTCCGCCTCCAACCACTACCAGTCCAGCGACAACGACAACAACCCCTGCGCCTTCAACAACCACCAGTCCAGTGACCACAACAACAACATCTGCGCCCACAACAACCACCAGTCAAGCGACAACGACAACAACCCCTGCGCCTACAACAACCACCAGTCCAGAGACCACGACAACAACACCTTCGCCTACAACCACCACCAGTCCAGTAACCTCGACAACAACACCTCCGCCTACAACGACTACCAGTCCAGCGACAACGACAACAACCCCTGCGCCTACAACCACCACCAAACCAGTGACTAGAACAACAACTCCTCCGACTACAACAACCACCAGTCAAGTGACCACGACAACAACACGTCCTCCAACAACTACCAGCAGTACAGCGACCACGACAACAACACCTCCACCAACCACCACCACCAGTCCAGTGACCCCCACAACAACACCTTCGCCAACAACAACCACCAGTCCAGTGACCACGACAACAACACCTGCGCCTACAACAACCACAAGTCCAGTGACCACGACAACAACACCTTCGCCAACAACAACCACCAGTCCAGTGACCACGACAACAACACCTGCGCCTACAACAACCACAAGTCCAGTGACCACGACAACAACACCTGCGCCTACGACCACCACCAGTCCAGTGACCACGACAACAACACCTGCGCCTACAACAACCACAAGTCCAGTGACCACGAGAACAACACCTTCGCCAACAACAACCACCAGTCCAGTGACCACGACAACAACACCTGCGCCTACAACAACCACAAGTCCAGTGACCACGACAACAACACCTGCGCCTACGACCACCACCAGTCCAGCGACAACGACAACAACCCCTGCGCCTACAACAACCACCAGTCCAGTGACCACAACAACAACACCTCCGCCTACAACCACTACCAGACCAGCGACAACGACAACAACCCCTGCGCCTACAACAACCACCAGTCCAGAGACCACGACAACAACATCTGCGCCTACAACAACCACCAGTCAAGCGACAACGACAACAACCCCTGCGCCAACAACAACCACCAGTCCAGGGACCACGACAACAACACCTTCGCCTACAACCACCCCCAGTCCAGTGACCACGACAGCAACACCTGCGCCTACAACAACCACCAGTCCAGTGACCACAACAACAACACCTCCGCCTACAACCACTACCAGTCCAGCGACAACGACAACAACCCCTGCGCCTTCAACAACCACCAGTCCAGTGACCACAACAACAACACCTTCGCCTATAACAACCACCAGTCCAGTGACCACGACAACAACATATGCGCCTACAACAACCACCAGTCAAGCGACAACGACAACAGCCCCTGCGCCTACAACAACCACCAGTCCAGGGACCACGACAACAACACCTTCGCCTACAGCCACCACCAGTCCAGTAACATCGACAACAACACCTCCGCTTACAACGACTACCAGTCCAGCGACAACGACAACAACACCTGCGCCTACAACCACCACCAGCCCAGTGATTACAACAACAACTCCTCCGACTACAACAACCACCAGTCAAGTGACCACGACAACAACACGTCCTCCAACAACTACCAGCAGTACAGCGACCACGACAACAACACCTCCACCAACCACCACCACCAGTCCAGTGACCACCACAACAACAGCTCCGATTACAACCACCACCAGTCCAATGACCACGACAACAACACCTTCGCCTACAACAACCACCAGTCCAGTGACCACGACAACAACATCTGCGCCTACAACAACCACCAGTCAAGCGACAACGACAACAACCCCTGCGCCTACAACAACCACCAGTCCAGGGACCACGACAACAACACCTGCGCCAACAACAACCACCAGTCCAGTGACCACGACAACAACACCTGCGCCTACAACAACCACAAGTCCAGTGACCACGACAACAACACCTGCGCCTACGACCACCACCAGTCCAGTGACCACGACAACAACACCTGCGCCTACAACAACCACCAGTCCAGTGACCACAACAACTACACCTCCGCCTCCAACCACTACCAGTCCAGCGACAACGACAACAACCCCTGCGCCTTCAACAACCACCAGTCCAGTGACCACAACAACAACATCTGCGCCCACAACAACCACCAGTCAAGCGACAACGACAACAACCCCTGCGCCTACAACAACCACCAGTCCAGAGACCACGACAACAACACCTTCGCCTACAACCACCACCAGTCCAGTAACCTCGACAACAACACCTCCGCCTACAACGACTACCAGTCCAGCGACAACGACAACAACCCCTGCGCCTACAACCACCACCAAACCAGTGACTAGAACAACAACTCCTCCGACTACAACAACCACCAGTCAAGTGACCACGACAACAACACGTCCTCCAACAACTACAAGCAGTACAGCGACCACGACAACAACACCTCCACCAACCACCACCACCAGTCCAGTGACCCCCACAACAACACCTTCGCCAACAACAACCACCAGTCCAGTGACCACGACAACAACACCTGCGCCTACAACAACCACAAGTCCAGTGACCACGACAACAACACCTTCGCCAACAACAACCACCAGTCCAGTGACCACGACAACAACACCTGCGCCTAAAACAACCACAAGTCCAGTGACCACGACAACAACACCTGCGCCTACGACCACCACCAGTCCAGTGACCACGACAACAACACCTGCGCCAACAACCACCACCAGTCCAGTCACCACAACAACAACACCTCCGCCTACAACCACTACCAGTCCAGCGACAACGACAACAATTCCTGCGCCTACAACAACCACCAGTCAAGCGACAACGACAACAACCCCTGCGCCTACAACAACCACCAGTCCAGTGACCACGACAACAACACCTTCGCCTACAACCACCACCAGTCCAGTAACATCGACAACAACACCTCCGCCTACAACGACTACCAGTCCAGCGACAACGACAACAACACCTGCGCCTACAACCACCACCAGTCCAGTGACTACAACAACAACTCCTCCGACTACAACAACCACCAGTCAAGTGACCACGACAACAACACGTCCTCCAACAACTACCAGCAGTACAGCGACCACGAATACCACACCTCCACCAACCACCACCACCAGTCCAGTGACCACCACAACAACAGCTCCGATTACAACCACCACCAGTCCAGTGACCACGACAACAACATCTGCGCCAACAACCACCACCAGTCCTGTGACCACAACAACAACACCTCCGCCTACAACCACTACCAGTCCAGCGACTGCGACAACAACCCCTGCGCCTACAACAACCACCAGTCCAGTGACCACAACAACAACACCATCGCCTACAACAACCACCAGTCCAGTGACCACGACAACAACACCTGTCTCTCCAACCACCACCAGTCCAGTAACAACGACAACAACACCTACGCCTACAACCACCACCAGTCCAGTCACCACGACGACAACATCTGCGCC
Organism: Bimastos eiseni; assembly: GCA_959347315.1. Lineage (NCBI taxonomy): Eukaryota > Metazoa > Annelida > Clitellata > Crassiclitellata > Lumbricidae > Bimastos > Bimastos eiseni. The sequence goes on from OY365810.1 coordinate 44,881,333, forward strand.
TACAACCACCACCAGTCCAGTGACGACGACACCAACACCTGCGCCTACAACAACCACCAGTCCAGTGACCACAACAACAACACCTCCGCCTACAACCACTACCAGTCCAGCGACCACGACAACCACACCTCCACCAACCACCACCACCAGTCCAGTGACCACCACAACAACAGCTCCGATTACAACCACCACCAGTCCAGTGACCACGACAACAACATCTGCGACAACAACCACCACCAGTCCTGTGACCTCAACAACAACACCTCCGCCTACAACCACTACCAGTCCAGCGACTACGACAACAACCCCTGCGCCTACAACAACCACCAGTCCAGTGACCACAACAACAACACCTTCGCCTACAACAACCACCAGTCCAGTGACCACGACAACAACACCTGTCTCTCCAACCACCACCAGTCCAGTAACAACGACAACAACACCTACGCCAAGAACCACCACCAGTCCAGTCACCACGACAACAACCCCTGCGCCATCAACAACCACCAGTCAAGCGACAACGACAACAACCTTTGCGCCTACAACAACCACAAGTCCAGAGACCACGACAACAACACCTTCGCCTACAACCACTACCAGTCCAGCGACAACGACAACAACCCCTGCGCCTTCAACAACCACCAGTCCAGTGACCACAACAACAACACCTTCGCCTACAACCACCACCAGTCCAGTAACATCGACAACAACACCTCCGCCTACAACGACTACCAGTCCAGCGACAACGACAACAACACCTGCGCCTACAACCACCACCAGCCCAGTGACTACAACAACAACTCCTCCGACTACAACAACCACCAGTCAAGTGACCACGACAACAACACGTCCTCCGACAACTACCAGCAGTACAGCGACCACGACAAGAACACCTCCACCAACCACCACCACCAGTCCAGTGACCACCACAACAACAGCTCCGATTACAACCACCACCAGTCCAATGACCACAACAACAACACCTTCGCCTACAACAACCACCAGTCCAGTGACCACAACAACAACACCTCCGCCTACAACCACTACCAGACCAGCGACAACGACAACAACCCCTGCGCCTACAACAACCACCAGTCCAGAGACCACGACAACAACACCTTCGCCTACAACCACCACCAGTCCAGAACCATCGACAACAACACCTCCGCCTACAACGACTACCAGTCCAGCGACAACGAAAACAACCACTGCGCCTACAACCACCACCAGTCCAGTGACCACGACAGCAACACCTGCGCCTACAACAACCACCAGTCCAGTGACCACAACAACAACACCTCCGCCTACAATCACTACCAGTCCAGCGACAACGACAACAACCCCTGCGCCTTCAACAACCACCAGTCCAGTGACCACAACAACAACACCTTCGCCTATAACAACCACCAGTCCAGTCCCCACGACAACAACATCTGCGCCTACAACAACCACCAGTCAAGCGACAACGACAACAGCCCCTGCGCCTACAACAACCACCAGTCCAGGGACCACGACAACAACACCTTCGCCTACAACCACCACCAGTCCAGTAACATCGACAACAACACCTCCGCTTACAACGACTACCAGTCCAGCGACAACGACAACAACACCTGCGCCTACAACCACCACCAGCCCAGTGATTACAACAACAACTCCTCCGACTACAACAACCACCAGTCAAGTGACCACGACAACAACACGTCCTCCAACAACTACCAGCAGTACAGCGACCACGACAACAACACCTCCACCAACCACCACCACCAGTCCAGTGACCACCACAACAACAGCTCCGATTACAACCACCACCAGTCCAATGACCACGACAACAACACCTTCGCCTACAACAACCACCAGTCCAGTGACCACGACAACAACATCTGCGCCTACAACAACCACCAGTCAAGCGACAACGACAACAACCCCTGCGCCTACAACAACCAGCAGTCCAGGGACCACGACAACAACACCTTCGCCTCCAACCACCACCAGTTCAGTGACTACAACAACTCCTCCGACTACAACAACCACCAGTCAAGTGACCACGACAACAACACGTCCTCCAACAACTACCAGCAGTACAGCGACCACGAATACCACACCTCCACCAACGACCACCACCAGTCCAGTGACCACCACAACAACAGCTCCGATTACAACCACCACCAGTCCAGTGACCACGACAACAACACCTGCGCCAACAACCACCACCAGTCCTGTGACTACAACAACTCCTCCGACTACAACAACCACCAGTCAAGTGACCACGACAACAACACGTCCTCCAACAACTACCAGCAGTACAGCGACCACGAATACCACACCTCCACCAACCACCACCACCAGTCCAGTGACCACCACAACAACAGCTCCGATTACAACCACCACCAGTCCAGTGACCACGACAACAACACCTGCGCCAACAACCACCACCAGTCCTGTGACCACAACAACAACACCTCCGCCTACAACCACTACCAGTCCAGCGACTACGACAACAACCCCTGCGCCTACAACAACCACCAGTCCAGTGACCACAACAACAACACCATCGCCTACAACAACCACCAGTCCAGTGACCACGACAACAACACCTGTCTCTCCAACCACCACCAGTCCAGTAACAACGACAACAACACCTACGCCTACAACCACCACCAGTCCAGTCACCACGACGACAACATCTGCGCCTACAACCACCACCAGTCCAGTGACGACGACACCAACACCTGCGCCTACAACAACCACCAGTCCAGTGACCACAACAACAACACCTCCGCCTACAACCACTACCAGTCAAGCGACAACGACAACAACCCCTGCGCCAACAACAACCACCAGTCCAGGGACCACGACAACAACAGCTTCGCCTACAACCACCACCAGTCCAGTGACCACGACAACAACACGTCCTACAACAACTACCAGCAGTACAGCGACCACGACAACAACACCTCCACCAACCACCACCACCAGTCCAGTGACCACCACAACAACAGCTCCGATTACAACCACTACCAGTCCAGCGACAACGACAACAACCCCTGCGCCTACAACCACCACCAGTCCAGTGACCACAACAATAACACCTCCGCCTACAACCACTACCAGTCCAGCGACAACGACAACAACCCCTGCGCCTTCAACAACCACCAGTCCAGTGACCACAACAACAACACCTTCGCCTACAACAACCACCAGTCCAGTGACCACGACAACAACATCTGCGCCTACAACAACCACCAGTCAAGCGACAACGACAACAACCCCTGCGCCTACAACAACCACCAGTCCAGGGACCACGACAACAACACCTTCGCCTACAACCACCACCAGTCCAGTAACATCGACAACAACACCTCCGCCTACAACGACTACCAGTCCAGCGACAACGACAACAACACCTGCGCCTACAACCACCACCAGCCCAGTGACTACAACAACAACTCCTGCGACTACAACAACCACCAGTCAAGTGACCACGACAACAACACGTCCTCCGACAACTACCAGCAGTACAGCGACCACGACAAGAACACCTCCACCAACCACCACCACCAGTCCAGTGACCACCACAACAACAGCTCCGATTACAACCACCACCAGTCCAATGACCACAACAACAACACCTTCGCCTACAACAACCACCAGTCCAGTGACCACAACAACAACACCTCCGCCTACAACCACTACCAGACCAGCGACAACGACAACAACCCCTGCGCCTAAAACAACCACCAGTCCAGAGACCACGACAACAACACCTTCGCCTACAACCACCACCAGTCCAGAACCATCGACAACAACACCTCCGCCTACAACGACTACCAGTCCAGCGACAACGAAAACAACCCCTGCGCCTACAACCACCACCAGTCCAGTGACTACAACAACAACTCCTCCGACTACAACAACCACCAGTCAAGTGACCACGACAACAACACGTCCTCCAACAACTACCAGCAGTACAGCGACCACGACAACAACACCTCCACCAACCACCACCACCAGTCCAGTGACCACCACAACAACAGCTCCGATTACAACCACCACCAGTCCAATGACCACGACAACAACACCTTCGCCTACAACAACCACCAGTCCAGTGACCACAACAACAACACCTCCGCCTACAACCACTACCAGACCAGCGACAACGACAACAACCCCTGCGCCTACAACAACCACCAGTCCAGAGACCACGACAACAACATCTGCGCCTACAACAACCACCAGTCAAGCGACAACGACAACAACCCCTGCGCCAACAACAACCACCAGTCCAGGGACCACGACAACAACACCTTCGCCTACAACCACCACCAGTCCAGTGACCACGACAGCAACACCTGCGCCTACAACAACCACCAGTCCAGTGACCACAACAACAACACCTCCGCCTACAACCACTACCAGTCCAGCGACAACGACAACAACCCCTGCGCCTTCAACAAACACCGGTCCAGTGACCACAATAACAACACCTTCGCCTATAACAACCACCAGTCCAGTGACCACGACAACAACATCTGCGCCTACAACAACCACCAGTCAAGCGACAACGACAACAACCCCTGCGCCTACAACAACCACCAGTCCAGGGACCACGACAACAACACCTTCGCCTACAACCACCACCAGTCCAGTAACATCGACAACAACACCTCCGCTTACAACGACTACCAGTCCAGCGACAACGACAACAACACCTGCGCCTACAACCACCACCAGCCCAGTGATTACAACAACAACTCCTCCGACTACAACAACCACCAGTCAAGTGACCACGACAACAACACGTCCTCCAACAACTACCAGCAGTACAGCGACCACGACAACAACACCTCCACCAACCACCACCACCAGTCCAGTTACCACCACAACAACAGCTCCGATTACAACCACCACCAGTCCAATGACCACAACAACAACACCTTCGCCTACAACAACCACCAGTCCAGTGACCACGACAACAACATCTGCGCCTACAACAACCACCAGTCAAGCGACAACGAAAACAACCCCTGCGCCTACAACAACCACCAGTCCAGGGACCACGGCAACAACACCTTCGCCTCCAACCACCACCAGTTCAGTAACATCGAAAACAACAGCGCCGCCTACAACGACTACCAGTCCAGCGACAACGACAACAACACCTGCGCCTACAACCACCACCAGTCCAGTGACTACAACAACTCCTCCGACTACAACAACCACCAGTCAAGTGACCACGACAACAACACGTCCTCCAACAACTACCAGCAGTACAGCGACCACGACAACAACACCTCCACCAACCACCACCACCAGTCCAGTGACCACCACAACAACAGCTCCGATTACAACCACTACCAGTCCAGCGACAACGACAACAACCCCTGCGCCTACAACTACCACCAGTCCAGTGACCACAACAACAACACCTCCGCCTACAACCACTACCAGTCCAGCGACAACGACAACAACCCCTGCGCCTTCAACAACCACCAGTCCAGTGACCACAACAACAACACCTTCGCCTACAACAACCACCAGTCCAGTGACCACGACAACAACATCTGCGCCTACAACAACCACCAGTCAAGCGACAACGACAACAACCCCTGCGCCTACAACAACCACCAGTCCAGGGACAACGACAACAACACCTTCGCCTACAACCACCACCAGTCCAGTAACATCGACAACAACACCTCCGCCTACAACGACTACCAGTCCAGCGACAACGACAACACCTGCGCCTACAACCACCACCAGCCCAGTGACTACAACAACAACTCCTCCGACTACAACAACCATCAGTCAAGTGACCACGACAACAACACGTCCTCCGACAACTACCAGCAGTACAGCGACCACGACAACAACACCTCCACCAACCACCACCACCAGTCCAGTGACCACCACAACAACAGCTCCGATTACAACCACCACCAGTCCAGTGACCACAACAACAACACCTTCGCCTACAACAACCACCAGTCCAGTGACCACAACAACAACACCTCCGCCTACAACCACTACCAGACCAGCGACAACGACAACAACCCCTGCGCCTACAACAACCACCAGTCCAGAGACCACGACAACAACACCTTCGCCTACAACCACCACCAGTCCAGAACCATCGAAAACAACACCTCCGCCTACAACGACTACCAGTCCAGCGACAACGAAAACAACCCCTGCGCCTACAACCACCACCAGTCCAGTGACTACAACAACAACTCCTCCGACTACAACAACCACCAGTCAAGTGACCACGACAACAACACGTCCTTCAACAACTACCAGCAGTACAGCGACCACGACAACAACACCTCCACCAACCACCACCACCAGTCCAGTGACAACCACAACAACAGCTCCGATTACAACCACTACCAGTCCAGCGACAACGACAACAACCCCTGCGCCTACAACCACCACCAGTCCAGTGACCACAACAACAACACCTCCGCCTACAACCACTACCAGTCCAGCGACAACGACAACAACCCCTGCGCCTTCAACAACCACCAGTCCAGTGACCACAACAACAACACCTTCGCCTACAACCACCACCAGTCCAGTAACATCGACAACAACACCTACGCCTACAACGACTACCAGTCCAGCGACAACGACAACAACACCTGCGCCTACAACCACCACCAGCCCAGTGACTACAACAACAACTCCTCCGACTACAACAACCACCAGTCAAGTGACCACGACAACAACACGTCCTCCGACAACTACCAGCAGTACAGCGACCACGACAAGAACACCTCCACCAACCACCACCACCAGTCCAGTGATCACCACAACAACAGCTCCGATTACAACCACCACCAGTCCAATGACCACAACAACAACACCTTCGCCTACAACAACCACCAGTCCAGTGACCACAACAACAACATCTGCTCCTACAACAACCACCAGTCCAGTAACATCGACAACAACACCTTCGCCTACAACAACCACCAGTCCAGTGACCACAACAACAACACCTTCGCCTACAACAACCACCAGTCCAGTGACCACGACAACAACATCTGCGCCTACAACAACCACCAGTCAAGCGACAACGACAACAACCTCTGCGCCTACAACAACCACCAGTCCAGGGACCACGACAACAACACCTTCGCCTACAACCACCACCAGTCCAGTAACATCGACAACAACACCTACGCCTACAACGACTACCAGTCCAGCGACAACGAAAACAACCCCTGCGCCTACAACCACCACCAGTCCAGTGACTACAACAACAACTCCTCCGACAACAACAACCACCAGTCAAGTGACCACGACAACAACACGTCCTTCAACAACTACCAGCAGTACAGCGACCACGACAACAACACCTCCACCAACCACCACCACCAGTCCAGTGACCACCACAACAACAGCTCCGATTACAACCACCACCAGTCCAGTGACCACAACAACACCCTCGCCTACAACAACCACCAGTCCAGTGACCACGACAACAACACCTGCGCCTACAACAACCACCAGTCCAGTGACCACGACAACAACACGTGCGCCTACCACCACCACCAGTCCAGTGACCACGACAACAACCCCTGCGCCTACAACAACCACCAGTCCAGTGACCACAACAACAACACCTACGCCTACAACCACCACCAGTCCAGTCACCACGACAACAACATCTGCGCCTACGACCACCACCAGTCCAGTGACGACTACACCAACACCTCCGCCTACAACAACCACCAGTCCATTGACCACAACAACAACACGTCCACCAACAACCACCACCAGTCCAGTGACGACGACACCAACACCTTCGCCTACAACAACCACCAGTCCAGTGACTACAACAGCAACACCTCCGCCTACAACCACTGCCAGTCCAGCGACAACGACAACAACCCCTGCGCCTACAACAACCACCAGTCCAGTGACCGCAATAACAACACCTTCGCCTACAACAACCACCAGTCCAGTGACCACGACAACAACATCTGCTCCTACAACAACCACCAGTCCAGTAACATCGACAACAACACCTTCGCCTACAACGACTACCAGTCCAGCGACAACGATAACAACCCCTGCGCCTACAACCACCACCAGTCCAGTGACTACAACAACAACACCTTCGTCTACAACAACTACCAGTCCAGTAACAACGACAACAACACCTCCGCTTACATCCACCACCAGTCCTGTCACCACGACAACAACACCTGCGCCAACAACGACCACCAATCCAGTGACCACGACAACAACACCTTCGCCTACGACCACCACCAGTCCAGGGACCACGACAACAACACCTTCGCCTACAATGACCACCACCAGTCCAGTAACATCGACAACAACACCCCCGCCTACAACGACTACCACTCAAGTGACCACGACAACAACCCCTGCGCCTACAACAACCACCAGTCAAGTGACCACGACAACAACACCTGCGCCTACGACCACCACCAGTCCAGTGACCACGACAACAACATCTGCGCCAACAACCACCACCAGTCCAGTGACCACAACAACAACATCTCCGCCTACAACCACTACCAGTCCAGCGACAACGACAACAAACCCTGCGCCAACAACAACCACCAGTACAGTGACCACAACAACAACACCTTCGTCTATAACAACTACCAGTCCAGTAACAACGACAACAACACCTCCGCTTACATCCACCACCAGTCCTGTCACCACGACAACAACACCTGCGCCAACAACGACCACCAATCCAGTGACCACGACAACAACACCTTCGCCTACGACCACCATCAGTCCAGGGACCACGACAACAACACCTTCGCCTACAATGACCACCACCAGTCAAGTAACATCGACAACAACACCCCCGCCTACAACGACTACCACTCCAGTGACCACGACAACATCCCCTGCGCCTACAACAACCACCAGTCAAGTGACCACGACAACAACACCTGCGCCTACGACCACCACCAGTCCAGTGACCACGACAACAACACCTGCGCCAACAACCACCACCAGTCCAGTGACCACAACAACAACACCTCCGCCTGCAACCACTACCAGTCCAGTTACAACGACAACAACCTTTGCGCCTACAACAACCACCAGTCCAGTGACCACCACAACAACACCTTCGCCTACAACAACCACCAGTCCAGTGACCACGACAACAACACCTGTCTCTAACCCCACCACCAGTCCAGTAACATCGACAACAACACCCCCGCCTACAACGACTACCACTCCAGTGACCAGGACAACAACACCTACGCCTACAACCACCACCAGTCCAGTCACCACGACAACAACATCTGCGCCTACAGCCACCACCAGTCCAGTGACCACGACAGCAACACTTGCGCCTACAACAACCACCAGTCCAGTGACCACAACAACAACACCTCCGCCTACAACCACTCCCAGTCCAGCGACAACGACAACAACCCCTGCGCCTTCAACAACCACCAGTCCTGTGACCACAACAACAACACCTTCGCCTACAACAACCACCAGTCCAGTGACCACGACAACAACATCTGCTCCTACAACAACCACCAGTCCAGTAACATCGACAACAACACCTTCGCCTACAACGACTACCAGTCCAGCGACAACGATAACAACCCCTGCGCCTACAACCACCACCAGTCCAGTGACTACAACAACAACTCCTCCGACTACAACAACCACCAGTCAAGTGACCACGACAACAACACGTCCTCCAACAACTACCAGCAGTACAGCGACCACGACAACAACACCTCCACCAACCACCACCACCAGTCCAGTGACCACAACAACAACAGCTCCGATTACAACCACCACCAGTCCAGTGACCACAACAACAACACCCTCGCCTACAACAACCACCAGTCCAGTGACCACGATAACAACACCTGCGCCTTCAACAACCACCAGTCCAGTGACAACGACAACAACACCTGCGCCTACGACCACCACCAGTCCAGTGACCACGACAACAACACCTGCGCCAACAACCACCAGCAGTCCAGTGACCACGACAACAACACCTCCTCCTACAACCACGACCAATCCAGCGACAACGACACCAACCTCTGCGTCTACAACAACCACCAGTCCAGTGACCACAACAGCATTACCTTCGGCTACAACAACCACCAGTCCAGTGACCACGACAACAACACCTGTCTCTACAACCACCACCAGTCCAGTAACAACGACAACAACACCTGCGCCTACAGCCACCACCAGTCCAGTGACCACGACAACAACACCTGCGCCCACAACTACCACCAGTCCTGAGACCACGACAACAACACCTGTCTCTACAGCCACCACCAGTCCATTAACAACGACAGCAACACCTCCGCTTACATCCACCACCAGTCCAGTCACCACGACAGCAATACCTTCGGCTACAACAACCACCAGTCCAGTGACAACGACAACAACAGTTCCGATTACAACCACCACCAATCCGGTGACCACGAGAACAACACCTTCGTCAACAACTACCACCCGTGAGGTGGCCATGACAACAACACAACCGCCTACCACGACTATCAGTCAAGCAACCACGACAACAACACGTCATCCCACAAGTACCACCAGTCCAGTGACAGGAACCACAATTTCTGCAACAACTACTCTTCCTTCAACAGCAACCACAATTTCAGCTACAACTACTTCTCCTTCAACCGGAACCATAATTTCAGCAACAACTACTCCTCCTTCCACCGAAACCACAATTTCATCGACAACTACTCCTCCTTCAACCGGAACCATAATTTCAGCAACAAATGCTCCTCTTTCAATCGGAACGACATTTTCAGCAACAACTACTCCTCCTTCAACGGGAACCACAATTTCACCTACATCTGCTTCTCTAACAACAAAAACCACAATTTTAGCAACAACGATTCCTCCTTCAGCAGGAACCACAATTTCATCGACAACGACTCCTCCTTCAACAGGAACCACAATTTTAGCAACAACTTCATCTCCTTCAACTGGAACCAAAATTTCATCGACTACTACTTCTCCTTCACCAGGAACTACAATTTCAGCAACAACTACTCCTTCTTCAACAGGAACTACAATTTCAGCGACAACTACACCTCCTTCAACAGGAACCCCAATTTCAGCGACAACTACACCTCCTTCAACAGGAACCACATTTTCAGCAACAACTACTCCTCCTTCCACCGGAACCACAATTTTATCGACAACGACTCCTCTTTCAACAGGAACTACAATTTCAGCAACAACGATTCCTTCTTCAACAGGAACCACAATTTCGGCAACAACTACCTCTCCTTCAACAGGGACCACAATTTCAGCAACAACGACTCCTCCTTCGACCGGAACCACAATTTTAGTAACAACTACCCCTCCTTCAACAGGAACCACAATTTCAGCAACAACGATTCCTTCTTCAACAGGAACCACAGTTTCGGCAACAACTACCTCTCCTTCAACAGGAACCACAATTTCAGCAACAACGACTCCTCCTTCAACAGGAACCACAATTTCAGCAACAACTACTCCTCCTTCGACCGGAACCACAATTTTAGTAACAACTATCCCTCCTTCAACAGGAACCACAATTTCATCGACAACGACTTTTCCTTCAACCGGAACCACAATTTCAGCAACAACTACTCCTCCTTCAACAGGAACCAGAATTTCATCGATATCGACTCCTCCTTCAACAGGAACCAAAATTTCATCAACAACGACTCCTCCTTTAACCGGAACCACAATTTCCTCGTCAACGACTCCTTCTTCAACAGGAACCACAATTTCAGCGACAACTACTCCTCCTTCAACAGGAACTACGATTTCAGCAACAACTACTCCTCCTTCAACGGGAACCACATTTTCAGCAACAACTACTCCTTCTTCAACCGGAACCACAATTTTAGTAACAACTACTCCTCCTTCAACAGGAACCACAATTTCATCGACAACAACTTTTGCTTCAACAGGAACCACAATTTCAGCAACAACGAGTCCTCATTCGACAGGAATCATAATTTCAGCAATAACGACTCCTCCTTCAACAGGAACCACAATTTCATCGACAACCGCTCCTCCTTCAACAGGAACCACAATTTCAGCAACAACTACTTTTCTTTCAACAGAAACCACAATTTCAGCGACTACTACTCCTTTTTCAACAGGAACTACAATTTCAGCAACAACTACTCCTCCTTCAACAGGAACTACAATTTCAGCGACAACTTCACCTCCTTCAACCGGAACCACAATTTCAGCAACAACTTCACCTCCTTCAACCGGAACCACAATTTCAGCAACAACTTCACCTCCTTCAACCGGAACCACAATTTCAGCAACAACTACTCCTCCTTCAAGAGGAACAGGAACCACAATTCTAGTGACGACTGTTCCTCTTTCGGCCGGTTCCACAATCTCATCGACGACGATGACTCCTTCAACAGGAACCGAAATTTCAGCGACAACTACACCCCCATCGACCAGAACTACAATACCACTGACAACTATTGCAGGTACAACTAATACTGCCTATTTACAGATTTTTGCACCTATATTCGTAATTAATTTTTTAGACATAGCTGTATTTTGTGGGATGTGGTGTAATAATGGATGCCCTGTATGGCTTCCGACGGTTAAATGTGACTCGTGTCACAACTTTTTTTTATTAGCAATAGTGTACCTACAATCATGCTTTATTTTGTCAGTTTGCATTTTAACTGAAATATTTCACTTGCAATTTTATGTTCGCTAGGTGATTGATGCACTCGCCCAGCGTACAGAACGGCATCACGAGTAAAATCTTAGGCTAGTTGTAGACGTCCTCACTTCGACAAAAAATTGAAGGTCGTCGACTGTCAACAGTCCTACGACCCTGACACCACATAGACAGTTTTATCCCATTCCCTGAATTACCAAACTGCTTTTAATTACATCACCCCGTCTTTGGTAATTAGCCATCGAACAATGCTTAAGAATTCACTTTATCGCACTGCGAAATTACGTCTTAAACAGCAAAACTAAGGGTCTTAGACGGCCATCGAGGATTATGGATTGCCTTTATCACCACATACACACCACTACTAGCGGCCTACTAATGCCTAAACCACCAGACTGACTTTCACTACATTACCGGTCTTTAGTTCAAAACTTATTTCTGTTTTTAAACTCCGTGTTGTTTATTCCTTATAAAACTCGTGCTGTTATTTTAAGATATGGATTGCTTACCGAACCTGAAGAATATTGCGGTTTACGAGGGAGACGAGGATATATTCATGAATCTGACAGCAAACCCTAACATCGTGAAGTGGTCAATCGTTCCAACCTCCGATGAGTTTGACTCTTACATCATCAAGGATTATGGCGGCCCCACTGAACCAAACTTAGCTGATCTCTTCTATACTAATCGAAGCGGTCTAGTAATACTTGAGGCCATATCGGTGCCAGATCCAAATTCTATTTCAACTTCTGGGCTGTACATCGCACATTGTCCGAACGATGACAACGAATCAGGAGCTAAACTGCTTGTCGTCCGTGAGTATCTTAATTGATGTTACTTACATCGTTTCACATTAAGTGTATAATTAGTTTAAATGTAGATATGTTAAGGCAGTACCATCTTACTGATCGGAAATTACGACGGTCTGAAAATGTCTGTGACCGTAGTGATTGAAAATGCGCGCTTGTACAACTGAGGACTTTTCCCAGATGAGCTCGAGTTGATGCCCCAGGCCAAGCCTAAAAATCTCCAATGCAAAAGCCAAGGACAGCTATACATCTATATGCTGTAGCGTCATCTAGCCAACTTTTACTTCAACTTGAGCACATTGACTTCACGTAGATCCAAGTTAAATCGTTGGCCTATTGCATTGAACCAAAACGTCACTGCACCATATAATACCCCAAAGTATTGTTTGATACAGAAAACAGGTTTATACAAAACCCAACGAGAACATTAACGTCAGACCTCAAACTCTTCCCGAAGCTAACTTATTATCATGTCTCCTCTTTTACTTTGACAGGCAAGGCTCCAAATTGTTCGTGCAATGCTGTTTCTCCAAACTACGTCCAACTGTCGTGTTCAATCTATTACGCCGATGGCACACTGCATCCGATCGCTGCCAATATGACTTGGATGATGGGAGACGATGTTCTTTACAAAACGGACACTCCTGCAAGGACGAGGATTGATTACTTTTTGTTCGAATCAACATCGACAATAACGGTGGACAGCAGTGTCTCCGACAACTTTACATGTGTGGTTCATTTTAATGCACCAACTGAGATTCAGTATCCGTGGATCGCAACGAATGCACCGGAGTTCAGTGCATCTTGCTCAGTAGAAGGTAAGTTTCTACAGAAGCGATCAAACATCATTAACGTGATCGTATACTTATTATTATAAAAGCTTTAATTCAACTGTTATGTAACAATCCATAATGAAGACACCTTTTACTTGTGTTTCAAGCCTGATAGCAGAGGGAATCGATGCAATTATTATTCTGGTTTTTATTGTCCGGATATCAAGGTAAATAGGTCCCAAATATGAAGAGGCGCATTGCTCAAGACATATCATCAGGCACTAGACGAGATAATATAATGTCATATGTACGCATAGATGAGGCAAAATCTAGTGACACCAACACATAAACGAATTTCGGTCAGTAGAAGAAGCCCATCCTACGATGGCCAAGATCGGATTCGATTGGGCATGTGATAGAGAGAGGCTCAATTGTCCACTGTATTAACAATATAATCATGAACCAAAGGGGCAGCAGAGATTTTTTGACATATCACACCCGGACATTTCCATCGGACATTTCTTATGTAGGAAATTTTTCCGCCCCGAAACATTTTCCCCGTTTAATAAAAATAGTTTACATAATCATTCAGCGCCCGAGAGTCAGTTGTGCTTATTTCTGTTTCTCTTTGCTTGTGCATCTTATCTTCCATTGTTCATTTCCTCTGCGATTCTCTCAATCTTTCCTACTTTCAAACAATCGTGACCTTTACGACTTGACCTCTCTACAGCATACATCTGGTTTCCTTCAATTTCATCTCTGAGCATACCCACTCTCTCCTCCTGCGCCATCCGACGAACGAGGGAGTCTTCTTTCTCCCGCTTCCTTAGCATTCAATTTCCTTGTTTGGCAGCGGGCCAGTATCCGCCATCTCTACTAGACAGCAGATGTTGGCTTAAGCCACGTAGGGCTATTCTCTCATCATAACTATTTTCTTACATTTCTATTTTGTCGTAATCAACTGTTAAAATGACCTAACATTTTTCAAGGTACGCCAATTTTCAAAGATGTCTTGCCGTCACAATATTTTCAGTTTTCATATTTATGAAAACGCGGTAATACGTTGAAAAATGAAGCAGTTTTCGCAATATAATAAATTGTGAAAACTGCTTCATTTTTCAACGTATCACCGCGTTTAATGAGAACTGAAAATTCAGGGACGGCAGGATACTATTATTGGCTGTTACTGAGAAAAAAGTCAACACTAACAGAGCATGTAACGTTTATGATAAGGAAATCTGCTTAACATACGACCTCGTGTGTTACTTTGATTCCACATTTGAAAATCACAATTAAAACCATAACACGGCATTTTGACATTCTGCCAACACTCTGTAAATCTTCGTAATAAACTTGTAGTTCAGACAGTGACCTAACCATTGGCGATTCAATTTATTCGAACCACAATGCCATATGAATGTCAAACAGTGCAGCGATACCAATATCGAATTTCGCTACCCTCTCATTAATACTTATAGTGTAAAATACGACAAAGCTTCACAGTATTTAACCGGAACGGCACATGCTAAACTAATCTAACTTTTGTTTTAGTTTGCACTTACCCAACAACGATAGCACCTACAACGATAACCACATCAGCTCCATCTTCAGCGACCGGCATCCCATCTACGACTTCATTAACAAAAACAACACCACTATCGACTGGAACTACCACTCAAATAGCAACAACTCCTCCATCTACTGGAACAACTACTCCACCAAACACTACTCCTCCTACGACAGGAACAACTTCTCAGATAACAACTACACCTCCATCTACTGGAGCAACTATTCCACCAAAAACCATTCCTACATCTACAATAACTACCACTCCAATGATAACTACTCCTCCATCTACAGGAACTACCACTCCGATGATAACTACTTTTCCATCTACAGGAACTACCAGTCCGATGACAACTATTCCTCCATCTAGGGGAACTACCACTCCGATGATAACTACTTCTCAATCTACAGGTACGACCACTCCGATGATAACTCCTCCTCCATCTACAGGAACTACCACTCCGATGACAACTATTCCTCCATCTACGGGAACTACCACTCCGATGACAACTATTCCTCCATCTACGGAAACTACCACTCCGATGACAACTATTCCTTTATCTACGGGAACTACCACTTCGATGAAAACTGTTCCTCCATCTACGGGAACTACCACTCCGATGACAACTATTCCTCCATCTACAGGGACTACCACTCCGATGACAACTATTCCTCCATCTACAGGAACTACCACTCCGATGATAACTACTTATCAATCTACAGGTACGACCACTCCGATGCTAACTCCTCCTCCATCTACAGGAACTACCACTTCGATGAAAACTGTTCCTCCATCTACGGGAACTACCACTTCGATGACAACTATTCCTCCATCTAGGGTAACCACCACTCCGATGACAACTATTCCTCCATCTACGGGAACTACCACTCCGATGACAACTATTCCTTTATCTACGGGAACTACCACTTCGATGAAAACTGTTCCTCCATCTACGAGAACTACCACTCCGATGACAACTATTCCTCCATCTACAGGGACTATCACTCCGATGACAACTATTCCTCCATCTACAGAAACTGCCACTACGATGACAACTATTCCTTTATCTACAGGAACTACCACTCCGATGATAACTACTTTTCCATCTACAGGAACTACCAGTCCGATGACAACTATTCCTCCATCTACGGGAACTACCACTCCGATGATAACTACTCATCAATCTACAGAAACTACCACACCGATGATAACTACTCCTTCATCTACAGGAACTACCACTCCGATGATAACTACTTCTCAATCTACAGGTACGACCACTCCGATGATAACTCCTCCTCCATCTACAGGAACTACCACTCCGATGACAACTATTCCTCCATCTACGGGAACTACCACTCCGATGACAACTATTCCTCCATCTACGGAAACTACCACTCCGATGACAACTATTCCTTTATCTACGGGAACTACCACTTCGATGAAAACTGTTCCTCCATCTACGGGAACTACCACTCCGATGACAACTATTCCTCCATCTACAGGGACTACCACTCCGATGATAACTACTCATCAATCTACAGAAACTACCACACCGATAATAACTACTCCTTCATCTACAGGAACTACCACTCCGATGATAACTACTTATCAATCTACAGGTACGACCACTCCGATGCTAACTCCTCCTCCATCTACAGGAACTACCACTTCGATGAAAACTGTTCCTGCATCTACGGGAACTACCACTTCGATGACAACTATTCCTCCATCTAGGGTAACCACCACTCCGATGACAACTATTCCTCCATCTACGGGAACTACCACTCCGATGACAACTATTCCTTTATCTACGGGAACTACCACTTCGATGAAAACTGTTCCTCCATCTACGGGAACTACCACTCCGATGACAACTATTCCTCCATCTACAGGGACTATCACTCCGATGACAACTATTCCTCCATCTACAGAAACTGCCACTACGATGACAACTATTCCTTTATCTACGGGAACTACCACTCCGATGAAAACTGTTCCTCCATCTACGGGAACTACCACTCCGATGACAACTATTCCTCCATCTAGGGTAACCACCACTCCGATGACAACTATTCCTCCATCTACGGGAACTACCACTCCGATGACAACTATTCCTTTATCTACGGGAATTACCACTTCGATGAAAACTGTTCCTCCATCTACGGGAACTACCACTCCGATGACAACTATTCCTCCATCTACAGGGACTACCACTCCGTTGACAACTATTCCTCCATCTACAGAAACTGCCACTGCGATGACAACTATTCCTTTATCTACGGGAACTACCACTCCGATGAAAACTGTTCCTCCATCTACGGGAACTGCCACTGCGATGACAACTATTCCTTTATCTACGGGAACTACCACTCCAATGATAACTATTCCTCCATCTACAGGAACTACCACTCCGATGAAAACTGTTCCTCCATCTACGGGAACTACCACTCCGATGACAACTATTCCTCCATCTAGGGTAACCACCACTCCGATGACAACTATTCCTCCATCTACGGGAACTACCACTCCGATGACAACTATTCCTTTATCTACGGGAATTACCACTTCGATGAAAACTGTTCCTCCATCTACGGGAACTACCACTCCGATGACAACTATTCCTCCATCTACAGGGACTACCACTCCGATGACAACTATTCCTCCATCTACAGAAACTGCCACTGCGATGACAACTATTCCTTTATCTACGGGAACTACCACTCCGATGAAAACTGTTCCTCCATCTACGGGAACTATCACTCTGATGACAACTATTCCTTTATCTACGGGAACTACCACTCCAATGACAACTATTCCTCCATCTACAGGAACTACCACTCCGATGACAACTACTCCTCCATCTACAGGGACTACCACTCCGATGACAACTATTCCTCCATCAACAGGAACTACCACTCCGATGACAACTATTCCTCCATCTACAGAAACTGCCACTCCGATGACAACTATTCCTTTATCTACGGGAACTACCACGCCGATGAAAACTGTTCCTCCATCTACGGGAACTACCACTCCGATTAAAACTGTATCTCCATCTACGGGAACTACCACTCCGATGACAACTATTCCTCCATCTAGGGTAACCACCACTCCGATGACAACTATTCCTCCATCTACAGGAACTACCACTCCGATGACAACTATTCCTTTGTCTACGGGAACTACCACTTCGATGAAAACTGTTCCTCCATCTACGGGAACTACCACTCCGATGACAACTATTCCTCCATCTACAGGGACTACCACTCCGATGACAACTATTCCTTTATCTACAGAAACTGCCACTGCGATGACAACTATTCCTTTATCTACGGGAACTACCACTCCGATGAAAACTGTTCCTCCATCTACGGGAACTATCACTCTGATGACAACTATTCCTTTATCTACGGGAACTACCACTCCAATGACAACTATTCCTCCATCTACAGGAACTACCACTCCGATGACAACTACTCCTCCATCTACAGGGACTACCACTCCGATGACAACTATTCCTCCATCAACAGGAACTACCACTCCGATGACAACTATTCCTCCATCTACAGAAACTGCCACTCCGATGACAACTATTCCTTTATCTACGGGAACTACCACTCCGATGAAAACTGTTCCTCCATCTACGGGAACTACCACTCCGATTAAAACTGTATCTCCATCTACGGGAACTACCACTCCGATGACAACTATTCCTCCATCTAGGGTAACCACCACTCCGATGACAACTATTCCTCCATCTACAGGAACTACCACTCCGATGACAACTATTCCTTTGTCTACGGGAACTACCACTTCGATGAAAACTGTTCCTCCATCTACGGGAACTACCACTCCGATGACAACTATTCCTCCATCAACAGGAACTACCACTCCGATGACAACTATTCCTCCATCTACAGAAACTGCCACTGCGATGACAACTATTCCTTTATCTACGGGAACTACCACTCCGATGAAAACTATTTCTCCATCTACAGGAACTACCACTCCGATGACAACTACTCCTCCATCTACAGGGACTACCACTCCGATGACAACTATTCCTCCATCTACAGGAACTACCACTCCGATGACAACTAATCTTCCATCTACTGGAACTACCACTCCAATAACAACTACTTCTCCATCAACAGAAACGACTTCTGCATCACCGACAGCTACTTCTGTCACAATGCCCGCAAGTAATAGTGAATATCTGCATAAATAATTATTGTATAATGTTTTTATATTTCGATTTAGTTCTCTTTTTCCTCTTAGTGTGCCATCATACGAGTGAGTCCGCTGTATGAGTTGCAGTTATCTTAGGCCTTCTTATCTTTATTGTAATCATCTCTTTCATCATATCAATTCTATCGTCGTTTTCTTTTTTTTAATCCTGATATTTGATATTATAATCGAATTTTTATGGCGGATCTTTTATGTCCTCTACTTCTTTTATGATCTAAATGTGAGATGGGATTATCGGAGAACGTTTTATTTTTAGGGTATTGTTTCCCGAATATGAAGAATATAGCTGTCTACGAGGGAACACTTAATGTGCCAATGAATGTGACAGCCACCCCTTGCGCTGTGACGTTGACGGTTTTCTCAACGTCAGATGAGCTCAACGGAAAACCAATCATTGACCCCAATTGCGTAGAGAACCCCACTCTGGTCAATTTCTACTACGTCAATGGGAGCGGTCTCATAATACGAAACTCGACGGCAATTGGAAATGAAACTCAGATATCAACCGCTGGGTTGTACAGAGCACAATGTAACGACGATAACAAAGAATATGGTGCAAAGCTCCTCGTCATCCGTGAGTAATACAACGCCACATTTATTCTAGTTTTACTAATGAAACCTTGGTGAGACGATGAAACGTTATGATTTCAGCTACTTACTGAATGTGTGACAAACTAACCCACTGCGACACCAGGGTAATGTCCAAGTATGCCCTCATATGTGCGATTGTGTTTGAGGTCAATTGTAAATCAAGATCTTTGAAAGTCAAACCTTAGGAAATAACACAATTGGATGAAACGTTGGTATACTAGAAATAACAATAGGACTTATTTAACATTTTACAGTGATAAATTGCCTCAGTTTATGTCCTCGCAGCAGAGAAGTATAGGCCTAATGAGCGAAAGATGATAGTACCAGACTCGATAAGGTTTTGGTGAAATCAAACTGTTTAATGCAAAGTGGGTCTACGCGGGTGCAGATAAAATAACTGTTTAACGTAAATTGCTTGTTTGCAAGAGTTCGTCGTTCTGACCATTGTCTGCAGATAATTTCTGTATATCCAACACTAACCAAACTTTAAACTTGAGTCCAAGCTGGTCGAAAATACAACAGAGGCAGTCCGTAATGGGCAATCAGTGGTTGGTCATATTATGCTCCATTTTATCTGTATAGGCTTAATAGTAGAGGACCTCGAACTTTATGTGCCTCAAATTGTATAATTATGTGCTTTGACAAAGAGAGAAGTATTCCACTGTGTTCTAAATAATAAATTAGCATGCACCCACGTAGGTTACTAACACTAATATAGGCCTATCACTCTGCTTATTTGAATGAAAATTTTATGTTTTTCAGACAGCGGTCCAGATTGCTCTTGCAATCCGGAGTATAACTCATCCAACGTCGAGCTGTCCTGCAGCGTTAATTACGCCGATAGCACGACCCATCCCATTCCCGCAATCGTGACCTGGATAGTAAACGGACAATATTATACAACGGACGTGCCTTACAGGAACAAGACGGATGAGATTTTGTACATAGCGATATCAACCATTACAGTCGATAGCAGAACTGTCAATAATTACCAGTGTATATTGACATTTGGTGAACCTACGGATATCCAATATGCATGGATAGCGACGAATGCACCGGACTTTAACGCATCGTGCTCAACGCCAAGTGAGTTGACACTGATAAAATAAAGTAACAAACGGACAATAAATAAGCCATTCTTTAACTGCAAGATTTAAGCAATAGCCTAATATCGTCTATAAATTTCAGTTACTATAAATTATCACTAATCGCTGTGTATTAAATGCTATTCGTGTTTGCCGTTGTATTTCGTTGCTGTGTTTAAGTTAGCATTCTGATCATTTTAAAACACTTTTATGCATTTCTTGCAGTGTGTGGGCCCACAAAAGCAACCGTGATAGTAACAACACCGTTACCACCGACATCAATTGCTTCAACAACAACTACTCCATTAGCCACAACTACGCAGCCAATGACGGGAATGCAATCGACAACAAGTAAGATGACATGAAATAGAGAAAATATCCGATTATGTTTGTGTTTATGACCTTTCGTGGTGGATTAATCTCGATTCTTTTCCATTCGTTCAGAGCGCATAATGCATTGGGCCTAACGTTTCAAGGCCTCATCTTAGGAGAGCTGCTTACAAAATAGTGTGCTCTACTTTGCCCTGTTATCTTAACATAGTAGTTGAGAATACTCGTCTTATTCTTGACGATGCCGTCATAATAAATCATCCGTCTGTGAATTCTCTTATCCGGCTGGAGTTTTCTTCGAAGACAAAATTCTGCGCAGTTCTTCCACTTCAGTCACAACTTAGCCTACTATAGCATTACCACTGCATTTAGCTATTTATGTGGACATACTTTAAGCGACCTAGTTATAATTTATGTCCTTTAAGGCACTTTCAAAAGCTCTTTTCCGCTGTAGTCTAACTGATCTAAGTCTCTGTTCTGCTTCTACTAATTCGTCATTATCGAAACATAAAATGGAATTGGCATAGAACTTATTCATTACAGGTTCTTATTGTTATCCGAATCTGAAGAATATCGCAGTCCGTGAGGGAACACTCGATGTACCAATGAATGTGACTGCCAGCCCATGCGGTTTAACGTGGACGGTTTTCCCAACTACAGAGGAGTTGGGAGGAAAACAAATCGTAGGTCGTGATTGTACAGCGGATCCCACCTTTTCGAATCTCTACTACGTCAATGGGAGCGGTCTATTAATACGGAACTCGACGACGAATAATACTGGAAATCCGATATCAACGGCTGGGTTATACAGAGCAGACTGTACAAACGAAAACACGACGTATGGTGCAAAGCTCCTCGTCATCCGTAAGTAATTCAACGTCATATTCTGTTCTGGTTTCGTCATAAGTAAGCAATTATACGCAACGTTTATTCTAGTTATGCTAATCAAATGTTAATAATACGATGATACATCATCAGGATATAAGGTGTGGCAAGCTTCCCAGATATTACATCAGCACCATTTCAAAGCATGGCCGCAGGTCCAAAATTTTAGGTTTTTGAGATCTATTTAAGGGCAAGATCAGAAATTAAATAATAGCTGTTAATTTGGCTGTGTGCTTTGAAATAGAGGAGTATTCAACTGTGATCTAAATTATCTCGTTCCATAAATTACTTCCTTAGCACCTCTACGATACAGTATCGTGCTTTTTTGGTTGTGGGCCCAACTGCTTGAAATAGCCTCCCATTGGATCTTCGACTCTTACCTAAGAACTCTCTACGCCTACCCTATTTTTTATTCTATCTTATAAGGCCGAGGTTGAACCGGGAACGCCTCTGAGTAGATTTCTTGAAGAGGCGCTATATTGAGTTTAATTGATTGGTTGATTCTTATTTGAATTAAATAAAAATGTTTTAGGCAGCGGTCCAGATTGCTCATGCAGTTCGGAGAATTACTCATCCAATGTCGAACTGACCTGCAGCTTGGTTTATGCCGATAGCACAATCCATCCTATTCCCGCAATTATGACCTGGTTCGTAAACGGAGAATATTACATATCGGAAAGGCCTTACATGAACAAGACAGACATGATTCTGTACACTGCAACTTCAATCATTACAGTTGATGACAGCGTTGTCAATAATTACCAATGTATAGTGACATTTGGTAGACCTACGAATTTACAGTATCCATGGATTGCAACGAATGCACCAGAGTTTAACGAATCCTGCTCATCGCCTGGTGAGTTCGCATTAATAAATTAAATAGACAGAAACACAAAGTGACATTCTATAAAATGCAAGATGTAAACATTCATCCATTCAGTCATTCTGAGCATTTATATAGCGCATCTTTAAGAACCTGCTCAGGAGCGCTCCCAGCTCAGCCACGACTACAGAAAAAACTTGAGGGCCACAAGGCAAAAGCGCGGAGCGTACATCTCGTTCCATATCGATGGACCCTCAACCGAGGTAGCACGGCGCTGCCGTATATCGTCTCTAGAGGATCGTCTCTAAAATTATAGTTGCTATATTATCTGCAATTGCCCTATCGCTAATCATTGTGTAATGTATGTTATGTTTGTCTACGGAATTTATTTCATTGAATTTACTTCATCATACGTTTAACATGCTGCTCCCTCCAAAAAACTTTTATCTATTTACTTATTTCTTGTAGTTTGTACCAATACGCAGCAAACGACCGGAATACAATCGACAACAAGTAAGAGGAAATTAAATATAGTTGACAGAATATTGCGTTTTCTTATAATATTAGTAATATTAGTATCAATGACCTTTGAGTTACTAATACTTGTATCATAGAGAGCATGGAAAAATTGCATTTGCAGATGACATGCATGCGCAGAGACTAATGTGCCGCAGAACTCTAACCGCAGCGGTCGGCGTGGGTTGTAATTAGTGATGATGATGATGATGATGACGATGATGATGACAGTGCCGAAGCCAAAGACCTTTACGGTCTCTTGTCCATGCCATCATCACAGCACGGCTTGTATTCTGATTTGACGGCTAGCAAGACGTCTTGTCTTGATCGTGTACTGTGAGCTACAGAGATCTTCATTGGTAAAACTCCAAATATGATCATGTCACGAGATATAAAAATTATGTTGAAGGTTTGCATTGGCGCTGAAGGCTGATGTAGTCGCTCCTTCACTCTGTTGAATTCGTGTGGTTCCACTTGCCCGTAGAGCATCTATGCAAAACCTCACATTCTCAGTGGTAGGCCCTAGGTTTGGAGTGACCTTCTCCAGAAATACGTCTGCCCCTAATTAGTGTAGTCGTACACTCCATAGCCATTTTAAAACTGACCTTTTTGTCCGGACTTGAGCTGAAAGCACTTTTGAGTAGTTACTGTGAAAGAAGGCAATGTAGTTTTTTCAATGAATGAATGAAACACGGAAAGAAAAACAAAGTGATCTGTTATTTGATGTAGCGCAACAGCAGTTTTAATTGTTCCAGTACCAGCGAGTCTTTCCAGTCTAAGGAATAGAATTGAATGCGTTGCACGATATAGCGACCTGACGTAGGGTGGGGTGGGTTCACATCGCTTCGTACGGCGTTGGTTCTAAGTGGTGCATCTGATGCACTAGTTTCATGATATAGATTCCAATACAATACAATGTTGTATTGTATCGATATAGATTCCGTGGGCAGATCACCTCATCCATACTGTACCATAGCCGCACTCACCCCTTGCCCCGCAACACTTTGAATTAGGTAGAGAATCGATTGTCATGGAAGCCAGTGCATCGCCAATTCAACGTTCCGTATTTACATCAAGAGCCTGAGCGAAGCGACGTTATAATGCATGGTATAGAATGCTGATGCGATATAATACTATGTAATCATTGTTTTTATGTTTAGCTCAACCCGTTCCGTGTACGACGACGCTTGAAAACATCGCCGTCTACGAGGGAACTCTCAACATCCTAACACCCTATTATGCAATGCCTAATGGTGTTAAATGGTCGACTATTGCAACGACGGATGAGTTAACTACAGTTGATATAGTCAATAATAACGACGCCGTGGCTCCTGCTTATGCGGCAGACTATGCATTTAGCTCGTCTGGTCTAACAATTAAGAACGCAACGACAATGAAGAATGACCCTGACCATCCGCTGTCAACGGCTGGGCTGTACACCGTAGAATGCGGTGGCAACCAGTACAGCTACAAGGTCCTTGTCGTTCGTAAGTAATCAGACTTATATTTCGAAGTATCATGACATCATTTCGCTGATTGTCATCCTAATCTTTGGGAAATGCTTCACACTTGGCTTTACTTGAGAGCGTTAGGAATTTCTATATTATATTTTAAGCAGAGACCCTTAGTATCCGGTATGAGTATCCTTGGGCGCCGCGGACTACGGTCCAAGTTTTTAAGTGCTAGTATCTTGGCGTTTTTTAAACGTGTTCATGGTTAGCACTGCTTATACCATGATGACACTAATGTCAGTGTGATTTTTCTTAATGCATTTCTCTTTAATGATAATGTAGTTCGATGATTTATTAATATTAATTGTCAGTAAATTATTTATCAATTATTTGTTAATTTTTCAATAACTAGCGACTGCCAGAGTCGGTAATTATAAATTCAATTCAATCATTATAATTTTTAGTTTATATAAAGGACCTTTTGGTACCTCGATCTCAATTCAATGCTTAACAATCCGTTGGCCCGATGCTATGGAACGATGGTCCCTTTGATCTGATAATCCTGGAGGTATTTATGTTTCTGCTCGTACCCTCAAGACTTCTTTACCCGCGGAGTTTTTCGAACTGGGATCGCAAATTAGGTTGCACTGTGACAGGTGCTTTTGAAATTCGTTAGTACAATACAAAACAATGCTTAGACGTCCTATTGCTTGGATCTCCAAGTTTGTGCTAGCTCAAAAGAAGGCGCATAAAAGCCCATTTCCTCATTTTGTCTTCCATAACAGCCATTTGTTTCTTTACAACATTAGGGCTTGAGTTAGATCAGTTGCCGCTCCGTGCAATAGGTAGCCTGTCTATTAGTAATAATCAGATTAGCAAGGCTTGAATGGTTATTTAGGACATACTACACACCTGTTTCTATGCAAATATCTGGTTAGCAGTTTATTAAACGATGACAAAGTCTATACTGACAAGTATTTTTAATTAGTTTTACTTCGACGAGCCTTAACGCCAAAGTGTGTTTGATTTCAACGCTTTCTTTAGGAGAAGGTCCGTCGTGTTCGTGCACAAAGATGAACGCAGCCGAAGTTCAACTGACGTGCAGTTCCGTTTATGCTGATAGCACCTACGATCCAATCAACGCAATATTCTCATTTTATGTTGATGATAATTTAGAACAAACGGAAACGCCTCAAAGTCAAGATAATGATGTATATACCAAGACATCAACAGCTACATTTACGGCCGATTATTCAAGCTCTTCGAAATATCAATGCATTCAGACATTTGGTCCACCGACGCTCGTTCAGGATCCAAGCGTTGCAATGAATGCGCCGACGTTTAGTCAATCTTGCTCGGTTTTAGCAATGGGTGAGTTCAGAACCAGCTAAATCCTTTCGTTAGCTCAATGTTCTAATTGGAGTGCTATGGCAATCATACAGAACGTTTATTTGTCAAAGAGAGTTGAGCTTCAGTATTGGAAGCCCTAAGAGAATTGTTCAGTGTTTATCACTCCATCTGGTCTCGACAGGAATTTAACTGACATAAATGATTAAATGTTCATCTATAACACTGAAAAGTTGGTTAATAAGACAATTCAATTTAATAATCGTTTAATCATAATCAAGCTGACAAAACGCAACCTAATTTACAGAGTTGACTTTAGTTCTGGGTGCCTTTATAGAACCATACAGTGCTTATTGTTCAATTTTTCTCCCCTCCCCATAATTAAATGACAGATACAGATGTCCATCAATAAGATCAGCAAGTTCAAAGGATGATATAAAAAGGTTAGATTGACTTAGTGATCGATTTAATGACAATCACATATTGTTCTGACAAGAAGCATGACCAATGAACTCCATAGCTGTCCACTGAAAAAGGCACGATATCTTAAAATACTCCTCATTCGTGCATTCAGTGGACTTATATAGCGCCCATCAAAGTTGACCTATACTCGGAGGCGCACCCAGTCTAACTCTGGCGATAAAGAACCGTTTCAGATGCTTGTAAACGGTGTATGCATATTCTCAAGGTAAAGGAGTACGCAGGCTTGAAGACGAGTTATTCCATTAGGTCGGCCAAACTAATAATTATGTAGACAATAAATGAGCAGAGACACCTATTTAGTGTAGACATAGATCTTTTGAAATACATGTGTCTATGATTTGTTCACCGTAGAATTTCATGTCTCTTACTAACTCTGTTTCTGTTCTCAATCTATTCAGAATGTCAAAACTCTGATCAACAACTTAGTGGTGTCTCTCAGGATCATCAAACGACTCTTCAACCACAACAGCTTGTTGCTCAGACAAGCGGAGGTCAGTTTTTCTACTTAATCAGCTGAAGATGATTCATTTAAGTAGAACAGATGGATCATTGCATCACGTAAATAGCGACATTCACTAATTGTCACAACATGTACCAAATATGGTAATGTATCAACGTTTGCACGTAAGTTACACGTACATTAGCCTTACTCTGTATTTCAACGCGATGATCGTCATATCATCGGTGAAGTGTTGTGGCTTAGAGTGAGCTGTCAGCCACCAGCATGTCTCCTGCCTATGTCTCCTTGACATCTCCGCTGCATTCGATGCTATTGCTCACTGCCTTCTTTTGACTCTCCTATCCTCATGGTTTGGAAAAGCTGACACTGCTCTGGTTGCAATCCTACTTGTCTTCCAGATCCTTCTCTGTCAAATCCTCCAACCTTTGTTCGCATCCCTTCTCACTCACATGTGGTGTCCCTCAAGACTCCGTCCTGGGTCCAATCCTCTTCATCCTCTATGCCATGCCGTTAAGTCATGATCGACTATGTTGTGCTCAATAAAATCTATTTGGTAACGGTGTCATTGGTATAGTTCAATGGGTAATTAATTGGTTTCTCGTTTTTTAGGTTCGAGAAGGTGAACTCACACGATACGTGAGACAACAGTTTCGAAGGAAGAGAAAGATTGCCAAGGAATTGCTCTTGGACGCTGTCTTCCTTTTCGCCTAATCACTCATTGTATACAGTATAGCTTTCGTTATCTAAAGACAAATCCTCGGTGAAAATTTCGTAACAAGCGTTCAATGGTCTAAGCTAACTGAGAGCTAAGAGATCACAGAATAAGTGCTGAGGTCTTGAACATTAGTTTGCAATTTTATCCTTCACAAGTTTCCGTATTCATGTACGCGTGGGATTTAGGGAACTAATCTTAGTACCCGACTTCGTCCGGGATATAAGTTAGCTTTGTTGTTTCATCACTTGGCCGTAAACAACAATGTAGAACTTTGTGTTTTCGTTTGCTCTCTTTACCATTCCAACATGCAACTGTCCATGTGAAGATATAACCATGTAGGCCTAACTGTAAGCGACTGTCCTTTCTAGTTGTTATTCGCAAATACAGGGTGAACATGGAATTGCATGAAAATATCATATCACTCTGCATGATTTGAAGTGTTCTTCCATCGGCAATCGTAATATTAACGCATAACAAAGGTACCTGATTTACATGTTAAATTAGCCACGCCCTTTGAAATCACGAATTGGAAACGACTGCGTAAATATGAAATAATAATGTCTTGTCAATGCGAAACTAAGAATGTGTAAATATCGGTTAATGAAGTCTGTTGTGTTCCTAAAATAATAGTCGCGTTCACTTAGAAATTCACAGCGAAATGTTTTGTGGAAATTTCTATCACCGGACGCCGGTGAGTTTTCCCGGTGAAGAAAAACACTGATTTTGCCTTATATATAAGATAAGCTAGATAACGCTGTGCTGAATAGTGCAAAATTATACGTCAGAGGAATATTTAAAGTTATTCTTATAAAACCAAACGAGTTTCTATTCGCAGTAACTCGAGCATTGCAATAACAATAACTATCATAGTAATAACACTAATAACAATAATAGTAGCATCATAGTTTTCATTAATATTAATAATAAAAACATTGAAAAATACTAATAATAATAGGCCTACTACTGATAATAATTATTGTGAATTATTATAAGTCATTATTAATTTCAACCATAGTTGCCTCAACGGAGGCGAATGACCGTCAGGCGTTACCAGATCGAATGATAAGAGACCGGACGGGCAGACCATGTTTCCGTGTGGGATTGGTCTTACCATGAATCTCAACGGTAGTGAACACGGTATCCGTCTCGTACATCCCAGAGACGGCCGTAGTGGCTACGGAGATGGCCACCACAAGGAAGCGCGCCAGATATATCTTCGTAACTGTTGCAGTAGAAGCCTTCGGTCCCTCAACATTGAGAACGTCGCCTCCTTATCGGAGACCGGACGTAGACTGTTGAAAGCGACAGGTGACATCCGCGAAATAAGCTTTCTTTTCCAGAGCATGTGAGCGATGATCCAACGATGATTCAATGTTTATTTTTCATCATTGACATGTAGCCCAAAAGTGCCGAAAGTAGGCCCAGTAGGCCTAGAGATCAGATGGAAATTTTAATGATTACCAATGATAATGACAATGATGCTGATAAAGATAACACTAATAGTAAGAACAAATATTAAAAAATGATAACGATAGGCCTAATTATTAACATAATAATTCGTCTCTTAGCGAATGATGCGTCGTGTAAGCCTAAATGTCGTAACGCTAAAGACACGCGTACATTTCTATTACATTATTGATTGGCAATATTATTATTATTACTATTACTACTATTATTGTACTACTACTACTGCTACCATTGCTACGACTACTGCTACTATTGATGCTGCTACAACCACGGCACTATTATTTATAAAAAAATGCCTTCACATTATTTTCAAACTGACAAACCGCAGTATGATCAGTAATAGAGTGAAGGGATGATGACAAGTTATTGCATGAGTCGTATTTAACCATCCACATCTACGAAGGCGCCCATCAAATTATACATCATCATATTTATAACATGATATAATGTAGAGCTACATTATGTATCCGAACACTGCTAACTTATGTTATTCACAATTTAATGACATTTCAATTAAATTCTCAGTTATCGCCATTTAAATCGACGCTCGATCGTCTACATGTAACTCAGCGGTTCTCAGCCGGCGTGCTGCGGGGCACACTGGTGTGCCGTCAGGCACGCAAAGTGGGCCGCGACGCTAATTAACCCTTTGGGAGTGAGGTGAAGCAATGTAACGTTAGGGGTGAGGTGGGGTACGACACAACCCAATATATATCTTATACTTGCAAGTGGCGATGTCAACAATAAAACATAAAATGTGACATGAAAATGACGTTTAATACCCAATTATCAGTTAAAGTAGTAATAATCACGAACAAAACAGCATTTTTCAACAATTATTATTGAAATGGCATGTGCGCTTTTTCAGTCTTAAGTCACAATGTTACCAAATGCACGAAACGGAATAGTAGGCTAAACATTGCAAGAGAAGCGAATGCTTTTAATCATCATTTTTGACTGACTGCTCAATACAATTTGTGCATACGGTATTATCGTGTTCAAGGCACACTCTCTTGCTTCAGTCGTGCTAATGCTTTTGCTACGAAATATTGCCTTGTTTCCTATGTCGTCATTGCTTGGAATGTGCGTAGCCTATAGAGGGAGCTTTACTACACAATAATAGCCAGAATGACAATTGAATGTCTTCAGTGATCTTTCGACCGATAAAACTAGCGTCATACAATTAAATTTATCTTTGGCTTGGGGTTAAGTTCAGATTCAGTCGTCGCATAAAAGAATCGATGGGAAGCAAATGTACGGATGTCAGGACAGAATATACTGCTTCGGGACAAAAGACTTCACGTCGACCAACCCTGTCAACGCCCATTTCTTCTCAAGGACTCACTCTGCCCTGGCTGCTTCTGCGCATTGTAAAGCTTGGACCACAAAGAATTGAAAGGTCTCCAAATTTCGCATACAATGGACAATCACTAGGCCCACGCTACACAACGCTCAATGAGCGCTCGTGTACAACCTTAAACATGTTATACCATATTCATATCTATTTAAGCGCAAATTAAGACATCATCTTTTGTTTGACCTGATTAAAAGCGTACAATGTTAATAGGTAACTTTGTTTTAGTGTTGTCAATGCGTTTGCTAATACCCGTTGTGAATTCTACACCATGTCTCAAAATAAACTGTGCAATATTGAAAATTGTTTATGTCAGAATTTCGTAAAATTTCCACCAATTTTAATAACATTCGGTAGGTAGATAGCAAAGTGGCCGCATTTTATGCTGTACACAAATTTTCCACTTCACCTCACTCATATCACCTCAATACCTTGTTAAACACAGATGTACATGCACCAATTTCTTATATAATGCTTACATTTTAGTATTTGCAACAAGCGCTCTGACGACTGAATTAGCACGCAGTAATGTACAATATGGTTCACTTAGCAGAGCTCTTAATTGTAATGGATTGTAATGTAATCAATTGTTATGACAGATCTGCTTAAAAGTGTTGGAATTGGTGCTCGAAATGTGTCCCCAATTACACGGACACGAGCGATTAGACGGCGACGCCACTGCAGGCCGATAGCAGCATCCACGCGTTTTGAGTTCGTCGACGTTGGCTATTCCGATGAGATAAACCTTCTGCAGCACACTCCCTATTATTCTATTGTCGACTGGGTTAAGATCCGGTGAATGACGTCAACGAGAACAGTTCCTTCAAACATGACCGACATTCTGCATGTCGGTGTGGTGTCGGTCGGCGTTTCGAAGCTTGGCTGCACTGAACTCCATTTCATCGAGCCGGGTGTCAAAGTGAATGGGGCATACTACCGCGACAACCTTCTTGCCCAGAATCTACTGCCAGACATAGGCCGGATATTCGAGGGCGAGGTTTTTGTCTTCAACAAATGGCGCCTCGGTGCATCGAGCACGAGATGCCGTCTTTTTACGGGAGCGAGAGACGCCCGACTTCATCCCACCAACACTGTGGCCGCCGAATTCACCGGATCTTAACCCAGTCGACTACTATCACATGGAGTGTGCTGCAGGAGAAGGTTTACCACTCCAGAATAGCCAACGTCGACAAACTCAAAGCACGTCTGATCGAAAGTGGGCGCGTTTTGACCAGTCGATCATTGATGCTGCTATCGGCCAGCGTCGCCAGTCTAAGCGCTTGTGTTTATATAAGCAGGGCACATTTCAAGCACCAGTTCTAACACTTTTAAGCAGATCTGTCATAGCAATTAAATGCTCTGCTAAGTAAACCATATTTTACTTTACTGCGTCATCAGATAGTTTGCTGCAAGTAACAAAATGTAAGCGTTATATAAAGATTGATACATCTGTGCTTAGCAAGGTAGTGCGGTGATATGAGTTAGGTGAGGTGTAAAATTTATATACAACATAAAATTTTGGCCATTTTTCCATCTACCTACCAAAAGTCATTAAAATTGGTGGAAATTTGACGAAGTTCTGACAGAAACAATTTTGCACAGCTAAATTTTGAGACACGGTGTCTTGTTCTGTTCTGTTTTATACTACCGCCCATTATTGAACTAGTTAATCACTTAAGAATTTTACTTGCATAAACAATGTTGACTTGTACTTGTTACCCTAACCAACTGCTAAACTTGAAACCATGAAAGGGTGACCCTGCTAGCGGTGCCAAGGTCAAATAGAGTTTTATCTCTTCCCTATTTTCCCAATCATTCACTGAATATTTATTGACCACTGTTGTATGTTACCATACTGTTTTATTGGAAAATAAAAAAAGATGCTTATATTCTTTGCGGTTAGCCTTGGCTAGTGCTTTTGAAATTATTAGGATGCATATTGTAGATAACCTCAAATATTCCTTAGGCCTACTTCATTTTGCCAACGACACATTCCCAAAGTCAAGTAAAAACATTCTATGTTGAGCATAGACGCGGTGTGGCGCAGTGGCCGATTGGTTACAGCGGTCAGCCCGAAACGTTCAGTGTGTGCTGAGCGCGCGGGTTCGAGCCTCGTCCCTACACAGTGACTGACGCCCCGTCAGTCACTGTGTAGGGACCTTAAGCAAGTCTTTCGCGCACCATTGCTCTGCAGTACAGTTGCAATTGCGCCGTTTCTTTTCTTTTAACATGCAGTATGAGTGTGACCGTTTTCGGCTTCATTATAATTATAATTTTCATTGTTCCATTGACACTAATCCTCTTTCGGATGGGAACTACCCGCAAGGCATGAGGGCATCAGGCATTAATAAAACTCGATATCCTAGAGGGGCGGCCTGTCGATTAAATTGCCCAAGCCTACAGGTGTTGGGCAAGCTCTGAGGTGCAAATTATATATGAGACCAGGGACCGAGCCTTGGGAAGATCATCTTGTGCGGAGACCCTCCTTGAGTAGGTCTACCTATGACATAGATAAGCGATGAACCAAGCAGAGGAAACATGATTCATATGCATTTAACTCACAAGTCACATCGAACGAGACACTCAGTCGCACAAACAAGATATCGTGGTATACAGTGTCAAATGCTTCGCTGACGCCGAATAGGTTCAACAGGTTTAGGCAGGATCTGTCAGCCGCCCTGCGTGTATGTATGCATGCATGCATGCATTACGTATGTATGTATGTCTATATATATAGGCCTATATATCCAGAGGCGGCAATCTCGCTTGACAGGTGGGGGGACATCCCAAAGAGAGAAGTAGGAAATGTGGGGAGACGCACGTATAACTTGTCCCATCTCTGTAGAAGGTGGGAGGACTTGTCCCCCTCGACACATCAGAATTGCCGCACCTGTATTATACCTACCTATTTTTGTAAAGAGAGAACGCTGATACGTAACAGTAGCTTCCACGACTATTGAATGGCGTCAGTGACCTGTCACACGATGAAACTACCGTCACACAAGTGAATTTAGTCTGTTGTCTGGTGTTAAGTTTAGATGCAGTGTCATAGAATAAATGAGTCGACTCTAGGAAGCAAATTAAACGATATATAAACTCTAGGGCTGAAGTCCACATGTCAGTCCTTTCAATGCATTCTACTTTAGGGACACGCCCATCACAGCTTCGGTTGCACTGTAGGCCTACACCTGAGACCAGAAAGAATTGATTGTTTATATATATATATATATATATATATAAAGTGTATTCAGTGTAGATTTTTAAAAAGATGTAACGGGACAGTACACTCGAACTGTGTCCTACGCGATATACCTACCCAAACTCAAATCAAGACATTCAAACGTTAACTTCGGAATATTTGTTTCTACACTCTAATTTACATGTCTTCCTGTTTAGGCCTACTTGTCTTTATGCCATCGCAATAAACTAGTTAAGTTACTTTGGCAATGCATAGTATACCGTTCCATGCAAAGCGTATCAAATCATCGTCATTCTCTATCAATGTTCAACATTGTGGCTCTTCCTCATTGCAGTCGGTCAATCCCCAAGTTATACTACCTTGTATTACTCATTTGATAATTTTCAGAATCCAATAGAAATCTGGGTCATGCTCTGTACATGCGTATGTCTAAATCGCCCTTCATATAGCACGATTTTTATGCGTGTGGGTATGCATGGACCTACCCGAAGACAATGTGCATATAAATGATCTGATTGGGAACTCGCCAGCAGCTGCTTGAACTTGATCACGCTTTGCTTGCAAAGTAGTGGCCTCAGTTTACTTTCTCAACAAATGTTCGCAATCTGGGTGTTACTCTGGACAGCACTATATCTTTCTCTGCACATATCTCTAATCTCTCTCGGTCCAGCTTCTATCATTTGTAGCGACTATGCGCCATTCGACGATCTGTGTCCTCAACAATTTTTTCGTCCATGGTTCATGCCTTCATCTGTTCCCGCATTGACTACTGCAACTCACTACTCATCGGCCTACCAAAACTCCGCCTCACCCCGCTCAAGTCTGTACTCAACGCAGCTGCTCGTTTAATTGCCCGTCTTCCTCGTTTCTCACATATCTCTACTATCATGACTCAAAATCTTCATTGGCTTCCCCTAATTGATAAGATTCAGTTCAAAATCTTCTTTCTTACATGCAAAGCGTTACTGGATCAAGCTCCATGCTATCTGTGTGATCTTATCAGGCAACCTATCTCGGCTACCTCTGGACGTCCTCTCCGCTCTTTAGACCGCCAGGACCTTTCTGGTACCTCGGTCTTGAACTGCCACAGCTCAGCATCGTGCCTATGCCTCTGTTATCCGTTTGCTATGGAAGAGCCCTCCTGCTGTGATTCGTGCTGCAATCTTATCTAGTAGCACAACTGTTTCCGCGCGTTCTCTTAAGACTTTTCTTTTCTCTAAGGGTTTTTCGCACAGGGAGCGCCTCTGATATAGGTTGTAGGCCTACCGTGAGAGCGCTTTATAAATCCGTAATTAAAATAGAATAAAATATAAGCCTATGTATTTTAGTACTTGAGTGTATGTAGGCATGAGTATGTATATATATACATATATTTATTTATTTATTTATATATTGTATATATATATTATGTGTATATTTGTGTATGTATAAGTGAATGCAGGCATGTAAGCCAATACATGCATTAATGAATAATATAATTAATTTTCATAAGACTCTCCTTTGCCTCTTAGACCTAGAGTGATAGCGTGAAGCATAAGTTTGTTCTACGAAGATTGCTTGTTCTAATGCTGATACTTCCATGCAGTTGTTATCGATGAAACGTTGATGCGCCAATAGGAAATCCGAAGCTTTGGGTATACGCTTACTGATGACACACTTTCAACTGTAAGCTACAACATTCACTCTATGTCCTTCGACGCGTGACATCGCGAAAACATTGACTAATATTGCACGCGTAAGTCAAAGGTCACTGTATAATTTATAGTGACTACATCGCACGCAATGAAAGAGAGACGTTATGAAGAGGCAAATGAAACAGATAACTACTGTTATAGTCAAGTAAATCAATGTAGTCAACATTGAAGATATGACGCATGTTCTTATTACTCTCCTGAGTAAAGCTACACCCTTCACAATACTTTTTCATGTTTATGGTTTGGTCAAGGTTTAACTAGTGACAGAAGAACGATCAACTGACTTAAAGTCGTTTGTGACAAGATATGACGTAATCATTTTCACCATAGCAAATTTTAGCTAAGTAAAGAAATGTTTGTGATAGTAATAAAAATATTTAGAGGAAACATTCAGTTGCAGAGTTCTTACAGTTGTGAGCGTAGAGGATTTTTAAATCCTTGCTTCTCAGATCGCCTAAGCCGTGAATCAAACCACGGGCCGAAAACTTATGAGTTAACAAACACATTCCGTATGCTCCACATCATATTAACCAAACTGCGGTTAGGCAAGTTAGGAAAATACATTCTTACTTACTCACCTGTCTGCATACATATGCTATGCTTGCATTGCATACATAATTATATACGTGTACGTTCGTTATTTTGTTTTTGATATCTTTTTTAAAGAAAGACACTTCTGACAAGATCATAGTTTATGCTTTTCTTTGTGTAAATGGCCTCCAACAAAACTCGATTTATTGCGTTGGACTACGTGAAGGCAAACAAGACTTCCATTGACATGGAAGTCTTACAGATTTCGACATTGAAATACGGTAGCAAACTTATTGAATGGAGACGTCACCTTCTAAATTATTACTCCTGGTGATCGTTTCATATCTTTGTCCAGCAGTTGCTTTTAATTAATCTGTTATCAGATTATCTATTGACCTATCTCGTTTTGTAAAATGATATTTTGTCTGCTAACTTGTCTTCACTTATCTTCCATGAACAAAACTCCCACTGATAACACTCGAATCCTCACTAATTATGTTCCTTGGATGTAAGCCTATTTCCCAACACTCAATTTAATTAATAATCTGGTAGCACACGCTTAGCTGTATCGTAATGAATTAAAAATTTGATATTTGCGATCTCGATTGTATGCTGGAAAAGGTGACGCTCCTAAAAAATGAGTCGCAAAGTAAATTAAAGTCTGGCGAAAGAAATGTCAACTTGGCGCCCGTATCGTTATCAAAGGACATCAAGCGAGTCATAAATCGTTAAACGTGATTGCAAAGGATGTTGACCTATCGTCCCATTCATCAATGACCGATTTAATGATATGTTTATTTGCGAACAATGACTTCGTTGTTCAAGTTGTTATTGCAGAAAAATATCGGCGAACAATATGTGTTGTTAACATGTTAGGAAACGCCTCAGAAGTAGCAAAGAGTTGATTAATGGGGAATAAGCAATCCAGGTATTTAACATACCATTAGCTGACATGATGGATGTTCTGATTGCAGTGATAATGTACATACTTCATTATTAAATATAACGACGAATGCACACCCATGCAATGAAATCAAAAGCTTAGGCCAATCTTTCCGACTGGTTCTTGCATAACAGTTGGAGTAATTACTTAACCGATGCGACTAACATCACGAAGTAACTGTTCTTCAGCTTAGTTTCTGACTCCGAAAAAAAACATTTAACAAGTGCCGTTGAATACGAAATTATACCTAACCATCACAGAAGCAAAATCAACTGCAATACAATAAATCAAGAGAACTAACTCAAGAAAAGATTGAAATGTACGATTACGATTAGTGCCGGGATATTATAGCGCCAGCAGAGGGAAATTAATAGTAGACCGTATGCCATACTTCTGTTGAATTTAAACTATTAATTATAATAAAGGAAATATTAGGAAAATTTAGAAAGTTCGTTCAGTGAAACAGCTACACATAGCAAGTCAATTTACACAATCCATACAAGTCAATTTACGCAGCAATTACACATGATAGGTCAAATTACACAAGTCTTACACGCTATTATTCAATTTACACAAGCCTCACACATTATAATTATGTCCATTTACAAAACCTCGTGGACCACAGCTGCAGTTCACTTTACAACTCTGCGACCGATCTGAAAGCCAAATTACACTTCTACGAACTCATCGTGCTCTCAGTAGGCTACTCCTAAACAATAATCGCGTAACGTCGACTTTAACAGACGCCCTAAAGAAAGTAAACGCCGCATTTCAACGAATGTCATGCCTCGAACGATTCTAAAAATTCCCTGCTTGGACATGAGAACATTCTCGAGGTCACGAATCAGCTCCAAAGAAACGCTTTGGAAATCTGGAGTTTACGGTCACTGTTAGAATAGTGCTTTCCAAAGTTCTAGAGGGCAGGTGCAAAGCCAATTTCAATTTACACGAGAGACATGTTCGTTTTATCACCTTAGAAATTATACATTTACACGTACATTCTATGTAAACGAAGCATGTGGCAACTTGCTGTTAGATGCAGCTGTGTATTTCAACTTACCAAATTGTCTATGGAAAGACTTTTTATAATAAATGTTTACTTGATTACATGTCTAATAACAAGATGTATTATTTTCCGTACTACCTGTCTGCACTTCGAAGTATCGAGCGTTCACTCAGACACCCTGAGCAAGTCTACTACTCACAATTATTCTGAACCATCTAAAATACATTAATCAAAACGAGGCCTGTGGCAATTAATTGCTATGTGTTCTGCTCTGAAGGTAGTGTGTGTACTTCTGATTCTTGGATTTACGGCAGTATAAGATAAAGCTGAGTTGTATTGCATTAAATAATGGAACGAGAAATGTTAGAGTTAGAAGACTTACAGCGAAAGGAGATACATGACATCTTTCACATTCGTATCTTCTCCAAACAGGAAAGTTGGATGCATGTGCGAAACAGGGATGCTGGCTATCACTACTACCGCTTGATATCTAAATAGAAGAGCTTGGTGACCTCTACAGTAATAATTTATTGTTTCATTGCGGCATCTATGTCGTGTAACCTATGAGTCTTTTAGGTCTTAAACATTTAGAAGAGAAAGATTCTCAATTGAGGTAGGATTTAACGAAGTCCGGTGGTTTACGTTCTGTTCGGATGACAATTTTTTGTGGAGAAGTTGGATAAACTGAAACTGAAAAACTGGTTTTGAAAGAATAAATTGTTCCACATTGAAATCATTTCAAATGTTTCAACACTTTGCATCGACTGAAGTGTAAGGTTGCGTGTAATCAAGTTTGGAATAAAAGATCGTGAGATTACGTGTCTTACATCCCCGTATATATGAATAGCAGCACTGTCCATCTACTCGGACCAACTGCATTGTCTATTTGTTATATGAATTGGGAATATTTAGATCACAGCGTGTGCAGTTAAGAAGTTAAGCAACGCCAAGGAAGCATTATAAAGTTATCTTCGTAGAAAACTTTATTAACGAGCTGCACTGGCTTCCCAGTCGCTGTTCGTAGGCGATCAGATGCAGTACAGACGACCATTAGTTTCATGATCTATGTTCTAAAGAATCCATAACTGTATATTTTAAAAGTACATCCGCGTCATAATGGTGTCAAGTGTCTGGTGTCAAGAGTCTATTAGTGCCTGCTTCCGGTTAGGCACAGAGCATTCAATATAGAATCTCCTCTATTGTCTGGCATTGTGTTGTGGGCAATGCGCCTGTCTATCTTAGGGATCTGTTCACCTTAACTTCGGCTTCTTCTGGTCGCCGATCTCTTCGCTCGGTCTCTAGAGGCGACTTTGTTGTTCCACATGCTCATACCGCAACCAGGCAAAATAGAGTTTTTGCAATTGTGGGTCCTCTTGTGTGGAACAACCTCCCATCTGACTTGCGCTCTCTCCCGCGCGACCTGTCTGGCTCTTTCTAAAAACTTCTCAAGACTTTCCTTTTTGACCGGGCATGGGTCGGGAGCGCCTCTGAATAGTTATCTTGAAGAGGCGCTATATAAATTGCATTGATTGATTGATTGATTGTATAATTTCTACGCCACCCGATGCATAACACACGATTCTGTGAGTGCATTGACTGCAAGCTGCCAGGTTGAAGTAATAACTACTACCACTTACTGATTTACGACCCTGTTTGACTAAGGTCAGGCATAGGTCGACGAATAGATTTTGACATAAAGATTTTCTGGCTGAGTGTTTCAATCAAGATATTGAGAGCCGCGCAACAAAGGACCAAAGGCGATTCGCTGCGCTTCAGCTTGTCTTAACGCCCGATTTATAGCTCTGGTCATAAAATTATTCAAACCACTTGGGGAATTCTATTCCATACAAATGAGAAATTATTTATGATTGAGGCAATGTGAGAACGTTACCTGTGAAGTAAGGTGGGGCACAGGTGTCAAGAAGCATTGTGGATGTTCCTTGCTCCAGAAAATGAGAACATCTGCTCCAATATTCACTTTTGAATTGAAAGTGAGTGGATAATTCTCCAGAGACTTGTTTTACTTGAAAACCTTAGTATGCAGCGCATATCAGCTTTCGCCTTTTCGTTTCAATATGCAACTTCAATTTGTACTATTTATCACTCACTACGTGGTACTTATACACTAGGGTCAATGGTGCTTTGGTACTTGTCTGTTATACGACCCCCAATCTTGTTATATTGCAAGATGGACTGAAACAAGAATTATTTATTAAGGCGAAGCCGAATTGATAAAAAGAATCTTGCTCAAGCTAAAGTCGCATTCCTGCTTCCATTAAAATCGCGTTTTTCTCATCGATTCAGCTTCCATTTAAATAGCATTCTTTTCACTAATCCAGCATCTTGTTTAATAAAAATCTGTTCATCATTCCCGCTTCCATTTATGCATCGTTCTTTTCATCTATCCCGCTCCATTTGACAGAATTCTTCTAATCGCCTCAAGCATCTACTCTGGTGTGATTTTTTAATCACACCCAACTTTTAATTACACATAATTCTTTTGATTACATCCAGCGTCTAATTAAGCAGAATTCTTTTCATCACATCCAGCCTCTACTTAAGCATCAAAAAGATATTGCAGCATAATATAAAAATAAAATAATTGGGGATGTATAACGGACAAGTTCCGGTGCTTATTAAACTGAATATAATGTTCAGCGTGGGTGATGGCTACTATTCGACACTTAGAACCTACTTAAACAATCCATAGTTCATCAAATTTCAGAATCCTGTCGTCTTAAGATTAGAGTTCGTCATTTCACACATATTGAATTTTAATCCTATGCTGACATAAATCTAGAATTTGCACTTAATTATGTGTTCAGTAATTTTTTAAGTTACAGCCCCTAGAAGTATCTATTAGCCCTTAACATTCGGATCTAACTCTCTCAAAATTATGGTCGGTTGTCAAATTTGTAACCTTCAGAAAATTTAATAACCAGATTGGTACATTGAGAGGGCTAGAGCGCGTTGAAATATAAATTTGCATTAATAGAAGATTGCGATTCGATCCAATTATTATAACCTTATCTCATGTTTTCTATGACAAAGAAAACAATCACAGATCTCTTAGAGGCAATTCAAAACCAGAAATTATATCAACTGGATAAGGTAGAAATCCACAGTAATTGCAATGATTTACAGACTCCTGACTTTAAGATCGCAATAGACTTAATAATAATAATAATAACGATTTATATGGCGCCGTAACGCGGCTATACCGCTACAAGGCGCCTCACATACAACTAGAGAACTTGAAAAGAAGCTGAGAAGACTTGGCAAAGATGTTTCGACTTCACAGTTAACCGAAGAGTGCCTTCAAAACAGGATCACGAAAACAGTGTAGGTGTGTTGTAAAATAAAATAAAAGCGACCAGAGCGTCCTTTAGGCTGGGCTGTAGCCTATTCAGTCAAATTTTCAACGCATCGAGGAACTGGGCCATCCTTTCAAGCGAATATTAACTTCATACATGTTTTGATATGTGCATACAATGATATGAAAGTAA
This sequence comes from Bimastos eiseni, assembly GCA_959347315.1. Classification (NCBI taxonomy): domain Eukaryota; kingdom Metazoa; phylum Annelida; class Clitellata; order Crassiclitellata; family Lumbricidae; genus Bimastos; species Bimastos eiseni. The sequence continues at coordinate 44,923,819 of OY365810.1, forward strand.
GTGTACAATAAAAAGTAACAATAAATATTGCTTGCCGGCAATGCATCGTCTGCTCTGGTTCCGCCACACCTCTAGTCCGCTGTATAATCTTAAGCTAGAAATTGTGCCGCGTTTGTCTTATGCACATTTCAAGTGAAGCTCTGAACGTGGCCACAGGTGTTAGATGGGATGCCAGTTATCACCACTATTATTTAATATCTATAGAGCAAAACTTGTCAGAGAGTCAATAAAGGATCTGGAGGAGGTGACACAGGTCGGAGTAAGGAGGCTGAGGTTTGCAGATGACTTGCAAATGGTGACGAAAAGTCGGAAAAGTCTACAGTCTTTAGTCTATTTATTGGATAAATTTGCCACAGTTTCAACTTAATACGGAATGAAAATAAACATCAATAAGACGAATTGCGTCACTCATTATTATGTAGGACTCAGCTCGTTTTGCTTCATCCGTGACGTTTATGAAGCAGCTAACGAACACATTTATGCGTTAACAATAGCAGCCTTACTTTCTTCGATGACGTCTCGCAATTGTTTTCCACTGTAGAGCTTCTTCCAAATGATAAATGCTTACTGTCAAATTAGTTGGTATTAGATAGAACTCAGTAGTAGATCTTGGTCATTTTTTTCACTTTGATGATGAACTGCAGTTGCATATTAGAGCCGAAGATTATTTTTGCTTGGTTAGTGAACTAATTCCTGTAACTTGTTGTAGTATGTCAACATTTGATTCAATAAACCAAAAATATCGTATCACCTTCATCGTTCTGTTGTGAGAAACTATTCATCAGCAGGTTTTAAGATTCTCGGTTTCCTCCTAAACTCTTATCAAACATTTTAATAAGTTGAATCGGTGACTTTCCAACATGAATGAAAAAGGTTCTGTCAACATCTCGGAAAGGTTGGCTTGAATGCGGCATAATTATATACTGATGTATGCGTGTAACTCTACAGATATATATGACGTCTTAAGAACATTGCAATGACCCTGTGCCTTGGCTAAATATAACAGATAGTAATCACACATAAGCATGCATCTTATTGTAGGCTGAAAGTAAGTTATTTACGGCGGAATAGGTCTAACTTCGTGTGAAAGAAACAGCTTCATGAAGATAACATAGCACACGAGAAGGACCTACATGTATGTGAAGCGAATTGATATGCGGGAGGCGCAACCAACAGTTTCCTTACCAATGATGAAGCATTCCCTACTTGATAATTATGTTCACCGTTTACGGTCCAAGAACAGTTGAGAAAGCAATTGTCCTTAACCTCTATGCACTAGATTGAGTCGGAGCAGGTTAACCTTGAGCATCAAGCTCCAAGAAAGGTTTCAACTTGTGACGAAAGTGATAGTCAGTGGATCATCATATCTAACCCAACTCATTGACAACATATGTTGGTTTTATTCCATACCGGGTCTTGGGCAGGGTTGGGCGTGTATCGTTTGAGCAATAAATGGATATGTGAGGCATTCAACTGAATCGATGGCCAGACAATAATTCACGCTACAAAAGCACGAAGCAAAAACTTTACTGTCAACAAGCAACACAAGGCAGAAGACGCATTTTTATCAGGCAGACAGACAGATGGCTTTTGTGACGGGGCACTGTTGATCTAACTTTGTCATTTCAGAAATACCGTTGAACTCAAGCGTTAACTAACTATCGGTTCCCTCACTTGTAAACTTCAATATGTCAATGGAGGACTAAGGTAATGAGCAATTGAATTGAGGTTTGAGTTTCCTGCAATCTTTGCAAATTACTCAATTAGGAAACAACGTTATGCTATGTAAATGGAAAGCATCTAATTGAAGTCGTTATATTATTTATATGTGTAGATCTATGTCAAGTAAGAGAAACGTCGTGTTATCTTGCCAGCGATCGTAAAGTTATTAAAACTTGGAATTTGAAAAGTTAGTGAATGTTTACTCAGCATGCTCTGTCGTTTTGTTTTTTATCCCTCATAAATTTGGTTAAGCCTTTGTTCGTTGCCGGTTAATAACAAAATGTTAACTTGACTTTCCATTTGTTTTCACAGTGAAAACACGGAATCTACGAAACCTGTGAACATAAGGACTTAATATACATGACCGGCTGAAACAACAGAGAAATGATTCTCAAAGTGACATTCAGTCTGTTAATAGTCTCTCTGTTGCAGGCGGGTTAGTACATCTACAGTATCTTTATATAACGCAAAACATTCACCGGCGTCTCGCATTTAGTTATTCACTTTCCCATTCGGGGAAGAGTAGGAAGATGAGGGATGGAAGCGATTTGTTGGGGAAACAGGAATGGGGATGGAGAAGAGAAAATGGGAGGGAAGGATATGGGCAGAAGATGGGCTGGGAGGGGATTGGGAAGTGGAGGGAAGTGTGGTAGGTGAAGGCGTGACTGAGGATGGGACAAAAAGGGGTCTAGGGAAAGATAAGATAAAAAGGAAGCAGAATGAAGGCTAATAGAAGGGAAACATGAATGAGAGGGAAGCGTTTAGGGAAAGAATCGCTGGGTCGCTATGGGAAGAGAATGGGAGGGAAGTGGACTTGAGGGAATGGAAGAGCGTGAGAAAGGCGGGGAGGGATGATTTATAATGAATCGTCGAAGCTTGCTACATTTTCGCGTTCAGGACGAGCATGCATCTACATAGTTCATGTACTTAGTCTTCGACATTGCTTAGATCGGAATAACCTTTCATTCAAAGGTCAGATGTCTGATGGTTCAAGGTGGTTGGTGGTAAATGTTTACAACTAATTATTGTATTTGATTTGCCATTGCAGGTGTTGCTGGTCAATGTTCGACACCGCCAATAAATCTGGCAGCTTACGATGGAACTCAGAATACGCTGATGATCTGTAACAGTCCAACTAGAGTATCTTGGGTTGTCAAACCAACTTCAGATCCACTAACTACTTATACAATTACAAACTATGACGATACTGTTAGTACTTCGCTAAAACCTCTCTATGACGTCAACCAGACTGGTCTGCTCATAAAGGTTGCTAAAGGGAATAAAACAGTATCTCCGATATCAACTGCTGGCTTGTACGTCGTTAATCCCAACAATGCCACAAAATTCGGCGCCAAGCTCACCGTCGTCGGTAAGTAGACTCGTATTCTTGATTCTTGTATTTAGCAATTATATAAATCAAATAAAAGTTCTGCTATTGTCGCTTGCTAGGCACGAGCCACACACGCTAGAAGAAGTAGGCTATGAATACATTTACAGGGTTGTCGAGGCCAACATCCTTTTGTTCGTGCGTTTTAAACCCTTAGTTTATAATTATGTTGGTTCTTTTAAAAGACTTTCGCATTTGTCTATTGCTGTCTAGTATTTTTAAACGATGTAAGTCAACATCATAAAATATGAATGACTTTATTTCTTATACACTCTTTCCTAACACGGAGAACGTCGTCAACCTGAACTATTGTTTACCAGTTGATTTTTAACGTGTCTAAATTTTCTGTGATATTATTGTCCAAAGAGCGATATTGTAGTAATCGTGGCGTTCAATTAAGTAACCTTAGCCAATATTACATGACTCAGTCAGGTAATTAAAACCACATTATTATCTTCTATGATATAAATTTTAAAGACTTGTATGTCTTTAACAGGCGGACCTCCAACGTGTAATTGCCTATTGACGAGTTCTACCAAAATCAACCTAACCTGTAGCCTGAGGTATGCTGACAGCAGTTACCATCCGATCAATGCAATCATGAACTGGACATCCAATGGAAAGTCCTACAAAAACGATACTCCTTTGAGGACGTTAAATGGTCAATATTACGTGTCAACATCGTTCCTCATAGTCGACGCCTACGATACATCAAACTATCGATGTAATGTGTCTTTTAGCAACACGACGAACCTTCAGTTCGCCTACGTCGCAAAAAATGCGCCTGAGTTTTCCGCATCATGCACTCCTTCTTGTGAGTACAAAGTTCATTTTTAATTTCTCCACATATTATGAGGTATAATTGTAGACTAACTGCATATCATTCTCTGAAATTGAAATGTTGAGAGTATCTCAATTATTTATTTTATATTTAAATTAGCGCAACCTACAAAGTGAAATCGTTAGCACCATTAACAGTGTCACAGAGGTCTCCTCTAATATGTTGTTTGCATAAGTTACCAAAAGTTAAATGACAATAATTCTTTATATTACTTCTAGCAGGAAATCAAAATGCCCAAAATTTGATATAACTTTAAATTAACTCTAGTCCCTCATCACATAAAAACAATAACCGAAGATATGTAATTATTTTCTATAATCACAGCTCAAAATCTGTTATGGAGCTGGACATCAGTGGAAGATTACAGCTCATGAATACGACTGCCACATGCAACGTACTTCTAATATATTTTAATTATTTTCTTTTAAATTCAGTTTGCGGTCTAACTACGAGACAAACAACCACAGCTACAACTGCCAAATTAACTACAACGACACAGCAACCGACGACTACACAACCATCTACGACAAAACCAACTACCGCTGCAGCGACAACAACTACGATACAGACGACTGACACTCAACCAGGAACTACTCTGATGTCAACTACGACTAGTGAGTGAAAAAAGTATAGTCCAATTTGGTTTTCTAAATGCTTTTGAGGTACGGTCTTATTGCGTAGTAGTAGAATTTCACATTTTCATCAAACTGGCCTTTGAAATCCACAATGTTTTGTATCTGTGCATTTTTCCAAGACAACACAACTGAAATTTGTTACTGCCCTTTTGGATTTGACCTGATTTCGGATTTGTTTTGGTGCGCCGTCGGTTGATGCCCTGTGCATTATTATGGCGGCGCTATGGAAGTTTATTAGACATAGTCATAGTCATAGCACTCAATGAAATAGAAGTTTTCGAAAATGGGTTTTCTGTTCCCTTGTTCCCAATGCGATCGTAACCATGTTTATGTTTTCTCTGATTTATCTTGTAATGTTTTTGGACCAATAAACATTTTGGTTATGGTTATGTAAGCTATCGAAATAATTGTAGTGCAAAATAATAGAATATGGATCTTAATATGAGTGGTTGTATTTAGGTCCTGAGTGTGTGTCGAATCTGAGGAACATTGCAGTAAGAGAGGGACAGCAGAACATCTTGATGAATCTGTACGTTAATCCTCTGAACATTTTGTGGAAGTTTATTCCAACAACAGATGAGTTCGACACTGACACTATCATTGACTATGGTGGTATTAGGAATCCAGATTATACTGCTCTCTTCGACGTTAACCAGACCGGTCTAATCATCAAGAACGCGATGACGACTGGAAATCCAGATGCAACATCTGGGTTGTACTTCGCTCAATGTCAGAATAATACCAACCGAACAGGCGCCAAGTTACTTATCGTTCGTAAGTACACTGGCTAACATTCTACGTATCTACACCATACTACTCCGACTATACTATATCATACTATATATTGATATATTGATATTATATCAACACCTACTACTCCGACGAAAACAACTATTTCTCAAGCCACGACAACTACTTCTCCTACGACAACAACATCTAATTTATTAAGCGTGGAGTTTCTGCGGCCGAACTTCGGCCCATAACGCACAGAAAAAATACTTCTGCAGCCGAAAGTTCTTCGTATTTGTCTAAAAATGACAGTAACCCTAACGACCCTCACGACGCCTAACCTGATCCTAACTGACCCTCACGATGCCTAATCTGACACTAATCGACCCTTACGACGCATATTACAAATTATCAGAGGATTTTGACAGTGCGCATGCGCCAATGGTTGCGCAAGCGTAGAGGTCTTCACGCGCGAAATTTTTTATGGGCTCTGGCCGTAGAAATAGAATTTTCGCTTGTTTTCGGCCCGAAGGTTCGGCCGCAGAAGACTTTTATATTTATTGATGAATTTAAGGGCATTTGTGACGCCTTTGCCTTGACTAAACTGCGTTTTGATAAGTTTTATTCCCCAGTGTGTTGATTCGAACAGTATACAGATTAACCTAACTTGATACCACTCAATTCAAATCGTATGAAGCCAATCTTAAATCATTGATTCTCTAATTATGATTACTGCACTTGGTTATTATAGAGTCATATGAGTTGCAAAGAGTTAAGCCACTGTCTCTTTACGTTTGCTTAATAAGACCGTTAGACCATAAAACGTTGCATAGTAGGTCTACTATCATTGCATTACTACAATGCAGCATCCGCTAATTCAAAAATCGGCCCAACCACAGATGAATATAGTAAATTAAATAAATTGTCAGCACATTTGGAGACACCTACCAAGTTGGGACCTCATCAGACATGAAATTGGAACCGAATAAATAAGTACACGCTCTAATGCATACAGTCACGATCATTCTACAGGGTGAACAGTGCGTGGGGTCAAAAAAGTTGCTTCCTGTCCCTAAGAGAAGTCTTTCCAGCACATGGTTAAGATCTGATATTGAAGCCATAAACAGATAGATTAGCATAAATACAAAGAGACAATAATTAGTCGAGTAACGTTTGAATCACTATATATCACACAGGCTCAGGTCCACAGTGCTTCTGTACCCCGAGCGATTATGCATCCAATGTAACGTGTAACATCACTTACGCTGACAGCAGTTTTCATCCGATCTATCCGATTGTTACCTGGAAACTCAACGGGGCGTTCTACTCCACGTCAACTCTTACGAGAAAGAAGATCGAAGGGTTATTCTTCTATTCAGAATCAACCATTACAAGCAACAGCGGCGCTTTTGACAACTATGAATGCGAACTGACGTTTGCTGCACCAACCAACATCCAATTTCAATTTATCGCGACGAATGCGCCGGAGTTCAACGCATCTTGCTCTATTGAAAGTCAGTTTGAATAACGTTACCAAATAATTCATGGAATGAAATCATTAAAACCATTTTTTTCTATTTGCCTATTTAGAAAGCGCCTCTCCCTTTGATAATGTTTCAGAGTTGTTAGATTTTTGGATTGAAGATTTGAATAAAGATTACCAAAGGTTCTGCAACACAAAGTGACATATTAAATATTAAGGATTGAGCCTCTCTGGTTCACAATTAATGTCGCTATAACATGTGAGGAGAGACATATCTCCAAGATAAATATATTGTAAAACTGTTGCTCTCTATAGATGTGCAAAGGCAAGGTATCAGCAAAACCCATTTAATGTTTCGATTATATAAGTCACGCCTTTGTTTAGCAGTGGACGCTTTCTCAAAAGAGACAGAGATGATGTTTTATTATAAAATAATTCATGATAATTTCTTTGACCTAATTTTGCACCTTGCAACTAATTAGAATTGGGATCAAATTTTATATAATAAAACGTACAAGAATACATTCTTTCAGCGTGTCCAATAACAACTACTTCGCCAACGTCAACAACTACTAGTACAACGTCAATAACTACTTCACCAACGACGAAAACAACTACTGCTCCAACGACAATAACTACTTCCCAAACGACAACAACTTCTACTCCAAAGACAACAACTACTTCTCCAACGACAACAACTATCTCTAAAACGACAACACCTACTACTCCAATGACAACAACTATTTCTCAAGAAACGGCAACTACTTCTACGACAACTACTTCTCCCAAGACAACAACTATTACTCCAAGCACGACAACTGCTGCTACAACGTCTACAACTACTACTCCATTGACCACAACTAAAATTGTACCGACTATCACTACTACCCCACCGACAACAACTGCTCTCCCACCTTCTACAACTATTATCTCATCGACTACAACTACTATCCCTCCGACAACAACTACTTCTCCCATGACAACAACTACTACTCCAACGACGACAACTAGCCCACTTACTACACCTACTTTCTCTCCTACTACAACTACTATCCCTCTGACAACAACCACTATCGCAACAACTACAACTATTTTCCTTCGCACAACAACTATTACTTTACCGATTACGACTATTATCCCGCCTACAACAACTTCTTCGACGCAAGCAACTACAACCTTACCGACAACAGCAAAACCGACAGCGTCGACTATTCCAACATCGATAAATACCATTCGACCGGAGGAAACTACGATGACTTGGTCGACTCTGGTGTCAACTCTTGCCAGTAAGTTGAAATGTAGCAATCTAAGTTTTCTTAATCCTATTTTCGAAAATTCGGAATTAAACAAATAACTGACTAATTAGGCAATAAAATTTGATTATTTTACAAAATTACTTTCAGGTTTCTGTGAGTCCTAGCTTCTAGAGAATCCAGGAAGAGATAGACAGAGAGAGAGAGGAAGACGGGGCAATAGGAAAAATTGAGGTATTCACAACGAATTTCTTGGAGATCGAGGAACACTCGAAGTTGTGGTATTGGATGGACCACTGAGAAATAGCTGAAGACAATGTACCAAAGATATAATCGTTGTGTATAATTACAGAATTATGCAATGAAATTTATCCCATTAAATGTTTCTTGCTTTTAGGTCCTGAGTGTGTGTCGAATCTGAAGAACATTGCAGTAAAAGAAGGACAGCAGAACATCTTGATGAATCTGTACGTTAATCCTCTGAACATTTCGTGGAAGTTTATTCCAACAACAGATGAGTTCGACACTGACACTATCATTGACTATGGTGGTGTTAGGAATCCAGATTATACTGCTCTATTCGACGTTAACCAGACCGGTCTAATCATCAAGAACGCGATGACGACTGGAAACCCAGAAGCAACATCTGGGTTGTACTTCGCTCAATGTCAGAATAATACCAACAAAACAGGCGCCAAGTTACTTGTCGTTCGTAAGTACACTGGCTATTTTCTTTGTATTGAATTATTATTCATCATGATGTTTAGGCTCCATGTTGTGGCGTTTTGGCCTTGATGCGTTTTAAGTCTTAATAAGCTTCATTCCATACTTTTATTTCGACTAGGAATAGGCCTAGAATATAGTCACTGTCTATCGCTGATGCTGAGCGATTTGGTTGTTGAGTGGGCATTCGTCGTTAAGTTGGGACCGGAGCATCTGACATTGGCAAAGTCTGACTGAACAGATCCAGTTACACTATCATTACGTTATTTCAAAAAGATCCTCTTGTTATATTTTGGTAAATAAAAGTGTAAAGCAATTACCAAATTAAGTGAATGCCTAATTCATTGAATGCCTAATTCATTGAATGCCTAATTCATTGAATGCTTAATTGAGTGACTACATTTAGCTACAGACGCATGTGTATTTCTTCGTTTTATTAATATAACTCTTCACATTTGCTAAATTTGACCGTTGACTATAAAACAGTGCACTTCATGTATAATTGTACAGTTGCATTACTGCAATATACCATTCGTTGATTCAGATACAACGGCTATTTAATGATTAGTAAATTGCCAATATATTCTCAACAGCCAACCCAGCTAGGAACTTAGGACCTCCCCAGAATTGCTCCTATACAAGAGACGAGATATAAAGTTATGATCAGCCTATAAAATGAAATCAATGTGCGAAGGGGTCGAAGATTGTACTTGTTGCATTATGTCTTTGGGGAAAGTCGTATCATCACATGATATGAGTCTGATAACACTGTAGTCCTAAGCAGATAGACTAGCAAATGGCTTTGGAATAATTATAAAGACAATCAGTGTCGTCGCTACAATTGAGGCACTGAGGCGCGTGCACGCCTCCTTTGGACTTGTTATTATTATATTTTAACTGATATATTTTTCCGCTGGGAGGGGATACAGCAGCCTCTCTTCTTCACCCCATCATATCCAATGTGCCTCCTCTTGCCTCTAATAATAGCGACACCAAGGAGGACAATAATAATTATTGGTTTAATAGCGTTTGAACCTCTTTATCACAGGCTCAGGTCCACAGTGCTTCTGTACCCCGAGCGATTATGCATCCAATGTAACGTGTAACATCACTTACGCTGACGCCACTCTTCTACCGATCTATCCGATCGTTACCTGGAAACTCAACGGGGCGTTCTACTCCACGTCAACTCTTACGAGAAAGAAGATCGAAGGGTTATTCTTCTATTCAGAATCAACCATTACAAGCAACAGCGGCGCTTTTGACAACTATGAATGCGAACTGACTTTTTCTGCACCAACCAACAACGTTCAATTTCCATTTATCGCGACGAATGCTCCGGAGTTCAGCGAATCTTGCTCTATTGAAAGTCAGTTTGAATAACGTTATCAAATAATTTATGGAATGAATTCATTGAAATTATTCTATTCTATTTCCATCCTTTTATAGCTCTGAGGTTATGCCTCTGTGTTGATATATTATTTTAATTTAAATTTAAAGAAAGATTTCAACGGTGACAAATTGCTTGCTAAATAGCTAGAATTTTGTTTCTTTACTTAGCAATTAATGTTTCTGTAAAATGTGAAGAGAAACCAAACAGATTAAAAGTTTAAAATGTTACCAATAATTCTAATTTACCGTACCAGAGGAATTAAGTGAGAGGAATAAACTGCCATATACATGTATCTCCTGGATCAATAAAATGGACAACTACTGTTCTCTGCAGTTACCAGAGGACACAGTATACGAACATCTGTTATAACTGATTTGATGTCTGAATAACTTAAATCACACTTTCTGTAGCATTGCACACTTTCACAAAAGAGAAAAAGATTCTCATGTGTTCTTATAATAATTCATGGCGCTAACTCTGACCTTATTTTACGCCTTGCAGTTAATTAGAATTGTATTTGCACTCTTTCAGCGTGTCCAATGACAACAACGGGGAAAACGACAACACAGCCAACAACCACTCCTTCTCCGACAACAACAACTACCAAGTCGACAACAGCTACTTCTCCAACGACAACCATTATTACCGCACCAACAACGAGTACGACTCCACCGAGAACAACAACTACACAACCTACAACTGCTACTTCACCGACGACAACTACAATCCCGCCAACAACTACTATCACACCTACAACAACTACTATCACACCGGCAACTACAACGACAATACCTACAGCAATTACAACCCTACCAATAACGACAACGACTCCACTTACGATAACGACTACTCCATCGAAATCAACTACTACCTTTTTGGCAACAACTACTATTCCAGTGACAACAACTTCCACTCTACCAACAACAACTACTGCTCCATCAACAACAACTACTACTACCCAACCAACTACTCCTACTGCTCCACCAACAACAACTACTACTACTCCACCAACAACAACTACTGCTCCACCAACAACAACTACTGCTCCACCAACAACAACTACTACTCCTCCGACAACAACTACTGCTCCACCAACAACAACTACTACTCCTCCGACAACAACTACTACTCCGACGACGATAACTACTACTTCACTAACAAAGAAAACTACTCCTGCGACTACAAACAACCCACTGACGAGCAGCTCTCAGCCAGGGACAACTACTTTGTCGACTTTAATGTCAACTGCGCCCAGTGAGTGAAAATACATATATTTATGTGCTGTTTTTATATATTATGTTATCAATGTTTAAAAGTATTGGCTGACTATATAATTAGAATTTAAAGTTTCACTGAGCTTCCTGTTTATTTTTTCAGCGATGGCGGCAATAATTGAGGCATTTCAAGGTTTTTTTTAGTTTACAATGTTAAAAAATGAGTCAGAAAAACTTTTATACATTTCGTAGTAAGCCTATTTAGAAATACTTCAATATCAGCATACATGCACGCATGTACATGGTTACAAATAAGCATTATAAGAAACACCATTCATGCAAACACTCCTATTTCATTCATTCATTCCGAAATTTGATACCGCCTTTCTTCCAATATCTTTTGCTCAGAAGTGCATACACGCGCCTCGGCGGCGCAATTGCAGCTGTACTGCAGAGCAATGGTGGGCGAAGGACTTGCTCAAGGTCCCTACACAGTGACTGACGCCTCGGACGAGGCTCAAACCAGCGCGCTCAGCACACACTGAACGTTACGGGCTGACCGCTCTAACCGATCGGCCACTCGTAATCGTAATCTTCAAATTTCTAAACGCCACTTAAAAACTAAGCGCAGGGCACCAGCTTATTCACGAGAGCTGCCGCTGTGCCACTTATGTAGATGCATTTATTCAGAGACAGGCTACATGTAAACTTTGTACAGATTAATTATGTAAAACATGTTCACTGGACATACAGTGTCAAACAGAATTGCGTTCATACCTTCACACATAATACCATACAAACATGCGTATAGGCCTATGCGGTAATCTATCGTTTTAGCGGTTTTAATTTTTTGAGATTCTCATTTAAAAATTGCGGGTTTTATTATCATCAATCTAGCTTTCATTTAAACAGAGTTCTTTTTCATCGATCCCGCTCTCAGTTAAGCAGAATTTTCTCATCAATCCTGCTACCATTTAGGTATGAATCTTTTCATCACATTAGGCTTCTACTTACATGTAGGTATGATTTTTGTCATCAATCAAACTTCCATTTAAACGTAATTCTTTCATTATATTCAGCTTCTACTTTCTAACCAATTAATGCATACATGTAGCGTCCTTTTTTAAGGACATCACACTTGACACAATATTAGAATGGAATTTACCTGTGCCCTGTAACGCATAGAGTCCTTTTTAAAAGGACACTTTTATTTTTATTTTTGTTCACGAAATTTTTTTTAGCACTTGATCTCTTATTTTTTTAGTTTAAAGACATATTATAATAAATAGCACCGTGGACAAATTCTTGCATTAATGGGGGTAAGCATTATTCTTTTCATCAACGCCTCTTCCATTAAAGAATCTGTTCATTGCATCCAGCTTCTACTTACATGTAGGTATGATTCATTTCACCCATCTAGCCTCCATTTAAACAGAGTTATTTTCATCACATCCAACTTCTATTTACGCAGATGTCCTATAATCACACCCAGCTTCCATTTAACGAGAACAATTAAGACGTTTGTTGCCTCACATAATTAAATCCGCAAAAACGATAGAGTACCGGCCTATGCATTCCTTCTCATAACTGCGAAGAACTTAATAAGCAGCACATTTGTATACATTGATACACAAACGAGTTGACATATGCCTACGTAATTATATTCAGATACGTATTTACTATTAACCAGATATAGGCCTACGCTTTTGCATAGATAACTAGGCATAGGCCTACATTGCTGCGTAGCAGCGTAACTAAACATGCTATTTAATTCAGCATCTCGTCGAAGCTATTCAAGCATTACTTTTTCTCAAAGCTGACGTATATTTGTTTTACGTTTCGTTTTTTCATCGTATATCTTCAAGTCCAGTTGCACTAATCCTTAGAGTAATATTTGGTAAATTTAATGGAGATATAGTTTCAAAATGTATAGAAGGACAAGTGTGCCCACTCGCAATTTTACGCGATCGATTTGTATTTCCTTTCGCTAGGTGGCGCCAATGTGAAATGATATGCGTGTTCTTCAGTATTTTCAATGCTGCTAATGATGTGGATATTAATACTTTGTCCAGGCAAAATACAGTTTTACCTGGACAAAATTACTTCAGCAAGCTTTTTTAACGGTTTCCTGATCAAAATTCACTGTTGATTAACATACTGAAAATCCCACAAAATTCGACTACAGGGTCATCCCATAAATGGACTTCAAAATAGGCCAAACTGAGCAGGATACCGTTTAGAAAGCTTCTGAAACAATTTTGCTCAAGTCAAACTTTTTTGTGCCTGGACTATACCGATACCTGTCAGGCCCAATCTTTATCCACGCTTCCAGCTTATTTCAGTTGGGAAACGTGAGAACTTTTTAAAAATTGCAGCTTCAGATAATTAATTTTGGTGTAAAACAGAGAGTTTGCAACGAATAGTAATAAGGTAAATTTGGTATTTTAGCATTTTAAATTATTTCCAACCGCCCAATCTCGTATTTTAGTGTTTTAAATTATTTCCGCCTTGCATTCATGCGTATTTCTCTTCGTCGATCCAGCTTCCATTTAAGTGTATTTATTTTCATCAACCCAGCTTATATTTAGATAAATTTCTTTTCATCAATCGATTTTTGCACGCGCACAAGGCCTTGCTTACATCGATTCCACGTCCATCGTAACGACATTCTCGCATCAATCAAGCATGTTATTTTCACCGATCCAGCTTTCATTTCAGCATAATTTTGAGTTTCTAATTGCGCATTATACTTTTTCATCGAATATTGTTTTAAAACGTTATTTCTGTGGTACCAAAACAAACTGATATGCTTACGCAAAGTTAATTTAGAACGTTAATTTTTAATACACGAATTTAAAACGCTAATATACGAGATTACCGTAAATTTTAAGGTCTCCATCGCTAACTTTTCATAGTTTGTTTGGAGGAGTTTTAAAATGGAGCGCATGTTTCAGCAAAAAGCAAATGTAAGCCTAGTATAATTTCGGATTTATTTCAGTGTAGGCCTATAGGCCTATACGAAGGACAATAACGTCTCGTCGTCGTGAGGGTCGGTTAGGGTTAGTTTAAAGTGTATTTTAGCGTATTTTATTATTTGACGTGAAAAGATTTCTGAATGTAGCTTTAATGGAGTCGGGATCGATGAAAAAGAATAAATGGCAAGTAGAAACAGGATTGATGAAAGAAATTATTCATAAGGGGAAGCTGGATCGATGAAAATATCATGCTTTAATGATGTGAGAATGTCGTTACGAGGGACGTGGAATGTAAACAAGGCCGTGTACGCGAGCAGAAACCCGATTGATGAAAAGAAATGGTATCGTGTCAATTGATCCTCCGTCAGTTGATACCCGTCTGTTGATCCTCGTCAGTTGATCTCCCCGTCATTTGATCCTCGTCAGTTGATCCACACATCAATTGATCCCCTCAAATCTCTAGGCTGCGCGTCACAGACTTGTAGCTGATACTGTTAGTATACACAAGATTGATTTTACAGAATTGCAAAATAACATTACAAAAAGTACAAATTAATGCCCAGGCTTCGTGTCACTACGCGCTTACGGCCGTTCGGAGATTCTTTCATATGACTTGGGGACCAATTGACGGGATCAACTGACGGGGATCAACTGACGGGGATCAACTGACGGGGATCAAAAGACGTAGTCCTAGAACCAAAGAGAAATTCCTAAATGCCAATGGAAGCTGGATCGGTGAAAATATCATGCATAATTATAAGTTCGTTTGCTGATAAAATGGCGTCGCGCTGGAAGTTACTAGCTAGTGGAATTTCTGATCAATATTTTGTTTAAATAAATACTTTAAAATACACTTTTAAATTCGTTTAATCGATCCAGCTTTCATTTAATCATTATTATTATAATCAATCTAATTTATATTTAAAAATGCATGCTACTGTTTTCTGGCCACCTAAATGAGTAAGAAATTAATTCGGGTGAATTAAAATTATCGTACCAAAGGAAATTGTAAAACCGTGGTGAGGATTGGCACATTATGTTCTAATCAGAATTTCCAATGTATAATAAAGAGGCGGTTTGAAAATCGATGACGCTGGATTGAGAGTGTCCGTTCGAGGTTAGTCCGAAGATTCTATACTCCGACATTAATTTAACTGGAAGCTGGATTAATTGATGAAAAGAATGTGTAAAACTGGGAGCTGGATTGATATGAAAAGAATCATGCCTGAATGGAAGCTGGATGGATGAAAAGAATGATGCAAACCAGCTTCCAGCTATATATAATTCTTTTCATCGATCCAACAACCATTAAAACCGCAGACTTAGGCTTATCACCTATCGACTGAACACCATAAAATCTTCGGACTATTGAATCTTCGGACTATCGAACCTTCGGACTATCGAACCTTCAGACTATAAACACTGAAACCAATCACATTGCACCCAATTTTATCAATCAAGATTTTATTTAGGCAAACTATTTAGTTTTCATCAGTTAGATTTCTATTTAGACAGATTTAGTTTCATCAATCCAGCTTCTATTCAAGCAAAGAATAAATTGTATCAATCCAGCTTTTAATCAGGCAAAGAATTATTTTAAATAATCAAAACTTCTATCTAAGAAAGAATTGAATCATACATGTATGACTGCTTTTACTTAAGCAAGCAATCATATAATTTGCCAAGTTCAACTCCATGTTTCCAAGATCTAAATATTATTTACCAACCTAAACTACGGCTTTACTGACAAAATAATGTTTAACAACAGATAGCGAAAAACATAACCCGAATGAACGTTGTTTTCGCATTACTGGAGTACGTCAACTATACACCCTAAATGTCTAAATTGATTCGTTTAATGATTGGTGCTGTATAGATCGAGCAAATCAAACAGAAATTTGTTTGTAACATGCGTCGTCAGAGTCGGTTAGGGTCAGGTTGAGAATTGAGTGGGTCGGTTAAAGTTAAGTTAGGCATTGTGAGGGTCGTTTAGGGTCAGGGTTAGTGTCATTTTTTAGACATTTGCGAAAAACTTTCGACCACAAAGTTATTTTTCCGAGCGTTGGGAGGCCGGAGTTTCGGCCGCAGAAGCTTCGCGTTATCACTATTATCATAATTATTTCATCGTTAAATCGAGGTAAAAAGATCCATCAAATTCTATGACGCTACAGAAGTGCGTTAAAGGTTATCGCGTCCACAGTTCTGAACAAAAAAGCCACTGAATGCCACTGCATTAAACGTTGTATAGAATAATAAGTTTTTATTTAAAGAATAATAACCTTATGACACAATTTATTAGGACCTCTTTTGGACTGTTGCAAACTAGTTTCTGGTAGTTTTAGTAAAAATTATAGACCTTGAGTTAGCGATAAAATATTTTGTTAAATTAAAATTATGGGGTGTTGACGTAGGCTACTCCAGTAGGCTAATACGAGTTGTTTTTAGGTGTTCACTGCCTGGATAACCTGAAGAACATAGCTGTATACGAGGGACAGCAAAACACAATCATGAATCTATCAATTGATCCTAACTACATAAGGTGGAAGGTTTATCCAACCTCGGACGAGCTAGGTCCTCGGACTATCATCGACTACGGGGGTGTAAGGGATTCCTCTGTGACTGGCCTCTACGATGTTAACCAGACCGGTCTAATTATCAAAGACGCAACAACAATTGGAAGCCCGATAACAACAGCTGGGCTGTACATCGGACAATGTGTTAATGCCAGTAAAACAGGAGCCAAGCTACTCGTCGTTCGTAAGTTCTTGGATGGTTTTTATATCTTAATCAATTATGCCTATTTCTTTATCACCATAGTTCTCGCGTTTATTGTTTCCCACCTGAAAACACACCAGTTCAAGACTTCCAGCCTGTGTAGCGATATGAGCAAAGAGGGAGTTGAGCATTTAACCTATAGCTGTAGCGTTTAAGACCGATTAGATTGGGCAAGAAGCTGTTTCGAGAGGTCCACAAGAAGTGATTTGCAGTAATCTAAGAGGGAACAAAAAGATGTGACGCGGTGGCATAGCGGCGTGTTCTGTGCCTTCCAACCGAAGGGTCGTAGATTCGAACCAACCTCAAGTAACTACGTAGTGACCTTGGACAAGTTGCTCATCCATAATTGTCTGTGAGGAAGGAAATGGGAAACTACCTCACCCACCTCATTGATTGGGTGGCGAAGAGCCCACTGGCCTTCCCTCGGACAGAGAACTCTACATCTGTGTAGTGTGCACCGGGATACCTCTATGACTAATTGCGAAAGCCGTTATCTGCAACTGCATCTCGTTCCTTGCGCTCTGTTGAGCTTCTGGATCTAAGACTGTCTTGGTCAAACATCGGGCGTTTGATGCTGTGGACCCAAAAGAGGTTTTTTAAATAACATTATTGGAAAACACTTATCGTTGATAGAATAACAGGATAACATTAACGAAGCACCTGCATCTCTGACTCAGTAAAACACCACATGTATACTTCGATCGATCGATCAATGATACTTAACATATAGCGTCCCTTTAAGATATCTACTCAGAGGCGCTCCCGGTCCGACTACGGCTAAAAAGTACAGTTCTCAGTAATGAGTAAAATGCAGATGAGGTGGTTTGAAGAGAAGGTGAAGCTCTTGGGTTAACCCATTTCATGTTGCTGGACCTACCACTGTACTAGAAAAACCTATGAAACAGTTTGATTTAAATCTTTAATCACCACCTAAATATGACTGTAGACTTTCAAACAATCTACTACTGCTGCAATACTAGAAAAAGTCGCATATAACATTCTTAATGACCTTGATAAGACATCGATTGTTTATTGTGTGAACCATTGTTAATCTTGCAGGCTCAGGTCCACAGTGTTCATGCATGTTGATCAGTTCAACTGCTTACAATGTGTCGTGCAACGTCACTTACGCTGACAGTACATTCCATCCGATCCAACCGATTGTAACCTGGAGACGAAATGGAGCCTACCTGGCATCTTATACGCTAGAAAGGGAGAGAATTGACCAGTATGTGTTCGGAGCAACGTCAAACATTACAAGCAGTGGAGATGCTCTGGATTACTATACATGTGAACTGACTTTTTCTGTACCAACTGACAGTCAGTTTCCATACGTCGCAACGAATGCACCTGAGTTCAGCGCGGATTGCACAGTACAAGGTTAGCTTGCATGACGGAATAACACAACAGGCCATTGAAACTTTGAACATGTTTCAAGGTTAACAGATGATTTACTGAATGACGATTTGTAGGAAGCAATTGAGGAGTTCCAGAGGTTACTCTGACTGCTGATGAACAGCGGTATGTTAGTAATGTAATGTAAATCTTCAAAAATTTGTAAGCGCCCACAAAAGCCATGTCAAGTAGACCAGCTTATTCACCGGCGCTATGCCAAATCAAGTCCGCAATAGCCAATTCTCTCGTTTCCTTTCGGTGCCGGGTCGAAATCCAGGGAGTCAAGTCGAGGAGACAGCATGGTGCTGCGGTGGTAGTCGATGATGAGGGTGGTCATGTGGTGGCACAGGAGTAGAATCTGGGCAGGACACATTGAAGAGTTCGGTTTTTAGTCGTGAATGGAAAGTAGCAAGGGAAAATGAAAGCGGAGGAGAGGTTATATTTGGAGTTGAAATGTGGGGTGGGGATGAGCGAGTAATTGCGAAATGTCTGTAAGCAGAGAATATGCAGTTTGGATCATTTTCATAGATTTAATAGATAATCATCGCTAGGTAATTGGGAAGAATGACCTACAGGACGGTGTGCTACCCGCTAGGAGACTACAATGTTAATGAAGAAACCCATTTAATCAACAATTGCAATGGTTTAACACCTGAACAAACGCTATAAAACAAGAAATAAATCAGCATCAACAAATTGTGAGCATTTGGAATGGGGATGTAAAAATACTAGCACAATCTTTACATACGAAAATGAGTATCTCAAAGTTTTCAACGGCTTTCAATTTACAAACGATGCAAGCTTAAGCGCTAATCAATCAAAGTTGATAGATCATGAAAATCAATGAATTTATCTTAAATACTCATCAGTAAAATATATTTTTAGCTTGTCCAATTACGACAACGGGCCCATCAACAATTCTAACAACGACGTCACAATCGCCGACATCTACTACAATTCCACCGACAACTCCACCTCCATCGACAGGAACTACAAATCCAAAGACAACTACACCTTCTTCTACAGGAACTATAATTCTACTTACAACGGCACCTCCATCGACAGGAACAACAATTCGACCGACAACTACACCTCCATCTACACGAACTACAATTCCACCGACAACAACACCTCCATATACAGGAACTACAATTCTACCGACAACTACACCTCCATCTACAGGAACTACAATTCCCCCGACAACTACACCTCCATCTACAGGAACTACAATTCCACCGACAACAGCACCTCCGTCGACAGGAACTACAATTCCACCGACAACTGCACCTCCTTCGACAGGAACTACAATTCTATCGACAACTACACCTCCATCTACAGGAACTACAATTTCACCTACAAAGGCACCTCCATCTACAGGAACAACAATTCCGCCGACAACTACACCTCCATCTACAGGAACTACAATTCCACCAACAGCTACACCTCCATCTACAGGAACTACAATTCCACCGACAACTACACCTCCATCTGCAGGAACTACAATTTCCCCTACAAAGGCACCTCCATCTACAGGAACTACAATTCCACCGACAACTACACCTCCATCTACAGGAACTACAATTTCACCTACAAAGGCACCTCCATCGACAGGAACAACAATTCCGCCGGCAACTACACCTCCATCGATAGGAACAACAATTCCACCGACAACAGCACCTCCATCTACAGGAACTACAAATCTACTGACAACTACACCTCCATCTACAGGAACTACAATTCCACCGACAACAGCTCCTCCATTGACAGGAACTACAATTCCACCGACAACTGCACCTCCTTCGACAGGAACTACAATTCTACCGACAACTACACCTCCATCTACAGGAACTACAATTTCACCTACAAAGGCACCTCCATCTACAGGAACAACAATTCCGCCGACAACTACACCTCCATCTACAGGAACTACAATTCCACCGACAACTACACCTCCATCTACAGGAACTACAATTCCACCGACAACTACACCTCCATCTGCAGGAACTACAATTTCACCTACAAAGGCACTTCCATCTACAGGAACTACAATTCCACCGACAACTACACCTCCATCTACAGGAACTACAATTCCACCGACAACTACCACTCCGATGATATCTACTCCTCCATCAACAGGAACTACCATTCCGGCGATAACTACTCCTCCATCTACAGGAACTACCACTCCGATGATGACTACTACTTCATCTACGGGAACTACCACTCCGACTACAATTACTCCTCCATCTGCAGGAACTACCAATCCAATGATAACTACTCCTCCGTCTACAGGAGCTAACACTCCGATGATAACTACTCATTCATCGACATCAATTACCACACCGATGATAAGTAGTTCTCCACATTCAGGAACTACCACTCCGTTGTTAACTGCAATTCCATCTACAATAACTGCAAGTCCAATTATGACTCCACCTCCATCGACAGGGACTACAATTCCACTTACAACTACACCTCCATCCATAGGATCTGCAACTCAAACGACGACTACACCTCCATCGATAGGAACTACAATTTCACTTAAAACTACCCTTCTACCGACATTAACTGCAATACCATCGGCGACTACTCCTCCACCGATTACGTCAGCTCCTTTTGAAGGTGATTTTTATTAAGAGTAGTTGTGACATGTTCTGAATTGTTAGCAATCGTTTTTGCTGTATGTTGCTTGTCTTATTTTTTGGGTATGTGATTCTCGGCTAGGGAGGAAGGATTATTGGTCGGATCAGTTGAATGCATACTCTACTTATTGAAACGTTCCATCCAGTTAAGTTGTACCTTTCATTATTCGTTTAATGCGTCTAATTTTAATGGCTGTGTATTCGGTCATAATATGCTGGGGAATAATGACTAGCGGCGTTATTTAGAACAGCGCTTCCCAAACTTTGTACCGCGTAATCTAAGGTTCCTTGAGGTGAACATAATGGTTCCGCAGAAAACTTTCAGTGTGAATTAATTATTCGTAGAAAGATTCCTGCTTAAACGTGTATTGTGTTGTTATTATTAATCTATTCTGGGGCTAAGCCTATGATGGTATGCTTTTTCAGGCGTGTGAATATAGGCCTGCAGCAGAGTAAGCTATGTTTAGTTTTGGACTGGAGTTCTGTCAAAACATATTTAAGATCAATTGGGTTCCACAGTCAAATAAGATTGGGAAACGCTGATTTAGAATGTTCATTATAATATTATGTATCTATCTGATGTTGAGAATTGTCCTGTTTATATTTTCAGTTGTATTAATATTGTCAGTGTTAGCTTTCGCTACTAGAGTCAAAATTCTGGACCTTTTATTACAACTGATATATAGAATTATAGTTTTGTATTGTAGTCCAAACTCTGTAAAGTCCTATGAAAGTTTAGTCTGTGTAAAACACGGCAGTTACAACTGTTTTGCTTCAAATTCTACTCTAGAACTTCAATATCGACAACGGCCTGCAATTTCTCAGCGTATTATAAACACCGTTTGTTTTCTTATAGGAATTATGGTCTCTGATACCACATTCGTAATTTTATATAATATTATTGTTCTTACAACGCTCTATTTCCAAATTGATTTGCATACAAAGAACATAGAACAGAGAGGGAAATAAAATAATTTACTGAGTTTTTTAAAATATAGTTGGTATATTCAGCAAAGGGCACTTTGAAATGAGCATCGGTCCCTGTAATATTACAATTGCACTGTCATCAAGCTAGTAGTCAATGTGAACTAAAATAAATTAAGGACTGTGATTATAAAAGGAAAAGGTTATTTTTATCATAGGCTGCCCAACAAAGTTTAACTCACGACTACTGGTATTTATAGAATGTCTGCAGAATCTGAAGAACATAGCCGTTTACGAGGGACAACCGAATACAATAATGGATCTGTCAACTAACCCTCAGAGCGTCTCGTGGATGGTCAATTCGACTTCAGATGAATCAAACACCTACGATATCATCGACTACGGTGGCAATAAGAATCCCTCGTTGAGTAATCTCTACGACGTTAACCAGACCGGTCTGATTATAAAGGACGCGACAACAACTGAAAATGGAAATCCGATATCAACAGCTGGGTTATACATCGGACAATGTGTCAACAACACCAACAAAACGGGAGCCAAGTTGCTCGTCGTTCGTAAGTTCTTTCACTTTTGGTTCTTCAAGTTTCGAATTTCAAAGAAAGTGTTTAATCTTATAGTTAAGGTTCATTGTAGAATATAACGCATAGCATCTAACTATATATCGCAGGACGAACGAATTAGAGTCTTCTGCATAGAAACAGTGATACGGCAAAGTCCTTTCTGTTCAGCTTTATGCAAAGGGCCATATAAAATTTGAATGTTGTCGATTTCTGTCATTACAAGTAGACGTTGGTGGTCGCTCAATGGATCTGTTGATCCGCTAACTCAGAACTCCATAGTGCTCATCTATTTGAGGAGAATGTTGTTGGACGGTCATATAATTATGACCAAAACGGCCAATAGTAATGAAGAATAATTGCAATGACTACATCATTAATAAATGAGTTTTCTAGCTGAAAAGAACAATAAAGCTTATAATAAAGAGACTAGTATTAGAAATGATAAACAAAATAAATTCTAAAATTACTCAATGAGAAGCAGAAATAGGTAATTGGAAGAGTATAGACAACAGTTGAATGACCGGAAGAATGTCCCGTATAATAGGTTAACATCGCAATAATTGTTTTCCGTAAACCGATATGGACGCAAGCGCTGAATGAAAATTGGCAGGTTGGGAATTGGCGAGTTAATAGAGGTGCAATGTAATAATTATTCCATTCATGTAGATGTAGGCCTATGCCAAGAGTTGTTATAGAAAAACCATGTGTTAATATTGGCGTACAGTCTGTGGTAGGTAGGCTACGGAGTATCTAGTCAAGTGAAAATAGTACATCGATTATTTTTGAGTTGGTTGGTTAGTTTTATTAAAAGTAGATCCAACTAACTGACTAATGTACTGATGTGGGAGTTATTAGATGTGTCGGTCATTATTCAAATGACATTCTTTTGCAAATCAAGTATTCTTTGCAAATTAGGAATATTAGATTGATAAGCGGATATCCAAATGAGATTACAACGTGTGAGTTAAGGACAAACAAAGGAAAGGTGCAGAGTTATACGATTTCTATGAGGTGTTAAGTGAGCGGATCGGGAGGAAAGACCGATGTTTTTAGATATTTTCTGGAGATATTTAGGATAATATCTTCTCCACAGTAATGTTTTGATCAATAATAAAGCCAAGAAATCTGGCTAAGCAGACTTGTTTAAGTTGTTTTCCGTCAATATCTAGTTTGATTGAGATAAAGGACCTTTTAGTTCCGTGTTGCTCTGTCTATCCTTGGAGGTTATTCAGGTCCTGACTGCTTCTGTTTCAATGCAGCATCGGAATTTCTTGGTCGTGGGATCTACCATCTGGAATAAACTCTCGCTGTAGCAGCGTTTCCTACCTAGGAACTCCTCATCTTTATTTTACACTTCTCTTAAAGTTGTCCTTCTAGGCCAGGAATGCGTCTGAGTAGATATCCTAAAGGGGCCCTACATAAAATATTTTTGATTCATTGATTGATTTCAACTTGCATACCCACAGTGGTCAGCATTTTGGTGCATTGATACACAGGAATTTTGATCTGGCTTCACTAATAGACTTATTTGTGATTGCGATGTTACTATGGGCAACCATTTAATAACTGATGTCTTCACAATTTAAAATCACGCAACTAAGGAATAGAGTGAAGTTGATTCTATAATATTAGCCTAAAAAGACACTGGTTGTTCATCCATTGAAGTAACTGATCTTTCAGGAACAGGTCCAGAGTGCTCATGCGTTTCCATCGACACAACTTCTTCTAACGTGTCGTGCAGCGTCATTTACGCTGACAGCACTTCTAATCCTATCTATCCGATCGTTACCTGGAAACTCAACGGCATATTCTTGGCATCGTATACGCTTGAGAGGACGAGAATTGATCCGTATGTGTTCAGTGCAGAATCAACCATCACAACCAACAGTAGTGCTAATGAGAGCTATACATGCGAACTGACTTTTGCTGCACCAGCTGATAACCAGTTTCCGTGGGTCGCAACAAATGCACCAGATTTCATCGAATCTTGTTCAGAATCTGGTAAGATTTCGCATTTGAGACTAATAACAGGAGAGCGATAACGTTGAGTTCTTTACCAAAGTTGAGCATTGAGAGATAATTATGTATCAAAGGCAAGGGAGCCACGGAAGATATCACTGGCACTGGATGCATCGGTTGACGGGTATTGTCCCACATTCACTAGCCTTCGATTCTCACAAAACGAGCAGTAATTACCTGATTTTATTTTGGTAAAAATTAGTTTTTTAAATAAATTTTATTTTGTTACCTGTTTTCATGGTAATATAAAAACATGTTGCTTCTTACTAATATCCAAGCATGAAACGTCTTATCGTTGCCATGGTAGATCTATTTAGTATTCCTTAATTGTTCCTATTTCCCATCCGCGTCATACAACGTAAACTTCCAACAATAGCACAGGAATTTAACTAGCAGTACTAGTCTTCGCCGTTTGGGCAAAGAGTAATTTTGGTGCAGAACAGTTAGCTGTAAACATAAATATGTAAAATTATTACAGCAACATTATTATTTGTTGCGCTTCTAAGTAGTAAAAATGGAAACACATATTTATCAAACATGGTTTGCATTTGTCATCCTAGTGCCACTAGGATAGGGTTCCCAAAGTGCGGCCCGCGGGCCACATGCGGCCCTTGAGCAGGCCTAAAGGTTTGGAATTTTGAGTAAAATATTATACTTATGTCTAATTTGACAATCGCATTATAATTTTAATATTCACTATAGCAGCATTTAATATTTCACCAGTTTAACCATTCAATGATGAATTTTCATTTTACAAAAAATGAAAAATTGCGTTTGGCCTACTTGAATTTTACGGCACTTTACGCCGTGATTAGCCTACTTTTCGATTTTCTAGTACCAGTTAATAAGTAACGTGGCATGCAAACTGGTCTATCTTGCTTTCAAGTCAAAATTAGCTACGTAACAACTATATCTTCCTTGTTAAATTTAACCTTGCCTTGTATTTGGACAGTATTTCATTACAGCATCAACATTAGGCCTATTAGGTTAAAATCCTACCAATTAACTGGAATCGGCAAAACATGTCGTCTTAAAGACGAAAGAAGTTTAGCTGGTTTAAAGAAAGTTGGACCAATGGCTATTTGACATTGAAAACAATGGAAAATAGTTTGTTCATCAACAAATAATTTGAGTGATCAAAGACTACAATGTCAAAAGACATTACGAGA
Organism: Bimastos eiseni; assembly: GCA_959347315.1. Taxonomy (NCBI): domain Eukaryota; kingdom Metazoa; phylum Annelida; class Clitellata; order Crassiclitellata; family Lumbricidae; genus Bimastos; species Bimastos eiseni. The sequence goes on from OY365810.1 coordinate 44,949,679, forward strand.
CCAACCATGTAGATAACGTTGCTTATGTTGGAGAGCAGAGAAATCAAAAGGTGGAAAAATTACAAACTGCACTTTCAGCCCAGCAGGCGATCTTTAGACAAGTTAGTAAGATCAACGAAGCAAGTACTGAGACCTGCTATATTGTTGCTCGTGAAATTGCAAAAAATGTTAGCCGTTCAGTGTTGGTGAATTTTTATGGGACTGCTCTATGAGAGTGGTAGATAAGGTGTTCCCTCAAAAAGAAATGCATTCAAGGAAGTCAGTTTATTAAGTCATGCCACGTTGAAAACATTGGTAAAGATCTTGAAAATCAACTTCAACTCAAGGCTAAAAAGTTTGTTGCATTTACACTAGCAATGGACGAGATTACTGATACTGGGGACACCAGCTATTAATTTTTGTTCAATAATAATATATATAAATATGGCATGCGTTGCGAAATTCGTAGACATTTTTAGTTTTCAATACTGTTTATTTAACTTTACTATATGCATGTGAATAGGTCTCAACGTTATATTTCTAGGCTTTACATGTGGGCCTATACAATAAGGATCCGCAACTTCGGCGCTCGCATGGCCTGTAAGCTCTCACTGAATCACTAAAGTGGCCCTCGGTATACAAAACTTTGGGGACCCCTGCACTAGGACGACCAATGCAAATCAATGAACTAGTAAATATAAATTAAACTCCGCGTGGAAATTTTAAAAAAAACTTTTAGTTTTAAACGATGCATTGTATACGTCGCATAAAATAAATTAAATAAGTTGCATTAACTACTGAGTTCTAGCCTATAAGCTTAAAGAGAAGTCCCATGTTTGAATATAAAAAAATTAACAAATGTTGCCCACATGTAGGTACATTGCTAAAACTTTTACGACTGTGAACATTTACAGAGTCATGATAGTTGCACCTCTAAAGTGAACAGCATTGACTATCAATGCTGTTCATTAACTGAAAAGAGATGGAAAGTTTTTTATCATTGGAGCTATTTTATCTTTCAGACACAAGTCGTAAAAATACTAAACAAATGTTTAGCAATGTGTAGGGAATAATTACGGGTGCCTTTCTAGCAACAGCATATCCAGAAATGTATTGATCATTAGTTTTTTTTATTTGGCGGGGCTATTAATTGTTAATAATTTCAAATTTAGTCATCATGAAGCGGCTAATCTCTTATACAGAACAGGCAGATGAATAATTAACGTATTCGGAGCAAGATCCATTTAGATCGCATGAATATAAATTCTTTTTCATTTAATATGGAAAGAAATATTATTATTTTATTACAGTAATTATTTTTCTGCTTTTCGTAATTTTTATTAGCTGGAGACTACAAAAAATAAATAAATAAATGTAAATAATTATGAATCACACCACCAACAAAACATGACCCTTAATTAATAATACGGATAGATTATCCAATTATTATATTACATTAGTATTACAGAAATTAGGTGCATTCAATGAAAAATGTTTTTATTGTACTCAGTGCAACGAACTTAGAAACATCCCTTGTTCACATTTTTCAGTTTGTCCAATTACAACAACGAACCAGATATCGACACAAACAACCAATACACCTTCAACGGGAACCATTTCACCGCCTACAACTGCACCTCGATCAATAGGAACTATAATTCCACCAACAACCATATCTCCATCGACAGGAACTACAATTCCACCTGTAACAACACCTCCATCGAGAGGAACTACAATTCCACCAGCAACAACACCTCCATCTACAGGGACTACAATTCCCCAGTCAACTAAACCTCTATTGACAGGATCTGCAAGTCCACCGACAACAACACCTACATCGACAGGAACCACAATTCCTCCGACAGCTACGCCTCCATCTACAGGAACTACAATTCCACCCACAACTACGCCTCCATCGACTGGAACTACAATTTTTCTAACAACTACACCTCCATCGACAGCAACAACAGTTCCGCCGACAACACCTCCATCGACAGGAACTACAAATTCACCGACAACTACACCTCCATCTACAGGAGCCACAATTCCTCCTACAACTACGCCTCCATCTACAGGAACTACAATTCAACCAACGACTATAGTCCTATCTACAGGAACTACAGTTCCACTGACGACTACGCCTCCATCTACAGGAACCACAATTCCACCGACAACTGCGCCTCCATTTACAGGAACTAGAAATCTACCAACGACTAAGCCTCCAACGGCAGGAACTACAATTCTCCAATCAACTAAACTTCCATTGACAGGAACTACAATTCCACCGACATCAACACCTCTATCTACAGGAACTACAGTTCCACCGACGAATGCACCTCCATCTACAGGATCTACAATTCCACCGACAACTACACCTCCATCTACAGGAACTACAATTCGACCCACAACTACGCCTCCATCTACAAGAACAATTATTCCTCCATCAACAGGAACTTCAATTCCAAAGATAACTCCTCTTCCATCGACATCGACAACTCCACCACTAATGACTGCTGCCCCTTCTACTACTGCAGGTTGGAATGAAAAATGCATTTTCATAGTTGAATTGCTTAGCTTTCGATGTGCACATTGACATTTGGCAATAATATATTTAAGATCAAGTGAGTTCACGTTCATGATATAGTAATGTGTTATACTTTGTATTCTTTGTTTCTGTAAGTGTCTTATTATACGTCTGTTTCTTCTCAACTTAAGACTTTGCCTTTTAAAATGTTTTTTCACCATAGGTTGTCCACATTCTCTATCCTACGCCTGAATGTCCTTATCTATGACCCTCGGTTCTCACTAAAATTCTAGGAAACTGTCTTAACTGCTGAATACTGAGATTGTAAATAATTTCAGACGAGTTTGAGTTTGGCTAATTTCCACTCAACCTGCTAATTATTATGTCAATGCCAGTAATTGTTTTGGCTAATGCTGGCTTGACACGCTGTTTCGAATGCCCATGCGAAGAGACATTGTGTGCAAGAGTCTTATGCTGGTGCGTTGCTGCCTGGCTTCACATCTTTCTGCTTCAGAGAGCTATGTATTACAACGCCATCTTCATTATAAAGTCGCCGATCACTTTGTCTCCTCATTGTGAAAGATTCACTCTGACTCTGTGATATGCGCTTCTTCAACTTTCCGTTTAATATTTCGCAACCAGTATGAGAGCGATAATATGGTTCTTGCATTTTGAGTTTGGTAGAACCGCTGATAAATGTTCTCATTTTGTAACGTTCTAAAAATGTATGAAAATCTTGATCCAACATAGTCGCAACTGTCAAACGTAAACGTGTATGTGTTTCATTGGTTTCAAAAGACGCTTGGCTAGAGTTATGATGTGTAATAAACTGCGAGAAATAACGATAAAGTGGTTGATCTTAGGTCCTCAGTGTGTGTCGAACCTGAAGAATATTGCCGTTTACGAAGATCAACCAGATACAATAATGAATCTGTACATTAACCCTCAAAACGTCTCTTGGAGGGTTAGGTCAACTTCAGATGAGTTAAACACATACAATATAATCTCCTACGGTGGGACTGTGAATCCTGATTATGCCAATCTCTACGACGTTAACCAGACCGGTCTAGTTATAAAGGACGCGACAACAACCGGAAATCCGATAGCCACAGCTGGTTTGTACATCGGGCAATGCGCTAATAATCCCAACAGGACGGGAGCCAAGTTACTCGTCGTTCGTAAGTTCATTGTCTATTTGAACGATAGTTGGTTTACTGTTTGCATGTATTAATTTAAGGTTCTAATTGCTTGACATCAGTCTTTGTTTGGTATTAAAGAACTTATGTAAGCATGTATTGTGACAATGGCGTTGATTATCCGGTAGGCACGGTGGTGAATAAGTTTGTAATAACTATTGAGATCTATAAGCTCAAAGGGAAGTCCGAGGTTTGAAGTTTAAAATTTTAGCAAATGTTGCCTCAGTACAATGTTAGAACTCTTTCGACTATGAACAACCACAGATTCACGATAGTAAACCTTTGAAGTGAACAGTATTAATAGTGTTGTTCAATAACCGGGAACAGATGAAAAGTTTTTATCGGTGGAGCTATTTCATCTTTCAGGCACAGGTCCACAGTGTTCATGCCTTTCCATCAACACAACTTCCTCTAATGTGTCCTGCGGCATCATCTATGCAGATAGCACTTTCCATCCGATCTATCCGATCGTTACGTGGAAACTCAATGGAGTCTTCTTGACGTCTTATACGCTTGAGAGGACAAGGATTGATCCGTTTGTTTTCGACTCAACATCAACCATTACGGCAAACAGTAACGCCCCTGGGAACTATGAATGCGAAATGACATTTGCTGCACCAACTGATATCCAGTTTCCATTCGTTGCAACAAATGCGCCGGAGTTCAACGAATCCTGCTCGACATCAGGTAAGATTGCATGAACCAAAATCGGCGAATGAAACCATTGACAAGTTCAGCATGCAGTAGCATTGATTGTAATCCAAACTTCTAAGGTGCCTCTTGAAGTCTAGCGCGGTGGGGACCAGTTCATGCACGAGCGCTCCCTAAAAACAGACATGACGCCCTAAGGGGGTATAGTCCGAGAAATTTCAGGATTCTGTGTCCAGAGGCTACGTGAAGGCAAAATAGCTGCTAAATCGAATTACGTTCCGAGACAGGGATAAACTAAGCCAAATCGCACCACCACTTGATGTCAGAGATACCTGTAGTAATTATTTTTTTAAATAGCTATGACTGTTGTCATTGTAGTTTGTAAATTTTTACGCAACGTTATATAACAACCAAATTGCGACGTATCCTGGCTTTTTACTTGGAATGGCAATGCGTAAGTGTAGATGCGTTTTCATTGTCAAGCAATGTAGTCGCATTGCCAGCATCATGCTGGTGTTTACTAGTAAGGCAAAATGGAGAATATGGCAAACTAACAACCAGTGCTAGAGACTACGAAACTGCATCTTGCTAACAAGTCAGAACCGTCATCATTAGACAATCATTAAAATCATACAACCACTGAATTTGAGGAGTCTTTCACGACGTTATTCTTCTTAATAAGGACCATAAGTTCACCATCCATTTAACTATGAAAGGTGAAAAGGTATGTATTAGGCTATTTATATAGCGCCTTAACGGCAAGTCTCAAGGGTGGCAAGTTACTGAGTAGCGCATATCCCGCATAATTCGCAAAAGAGCGATTTAAGAAAGAATATCTATTATTAACATAAGAGTGTTCTGTTGTAGCTTGTCCGTATACAACAACAATCCAATTCACAACAAAACCAACAACATCGCCATCCACGACGACATCACCGATAACTACGCCTCCATCGACAGGAACTACAATTTCACTAACAACTACACCTCCATCCACTGGAACTACAATTCCTCCGAAGACTACGCCTCCATCTACAGGAACCACAATTGCACCCACAACTACGCCACCATCTACAGGAACTACAATTTCTTTAACAACTACACCTCCATCGACTGGAACAACAGTTCCACCAACGACACCTCTATCGACAGGAACTACATTTCCACCAACAACTACACCTCCATCGACAGGAACTACAATTTCACTAACAACTACACCTCCATCCACAGGTACTACAATTCCTCCGAAGACTACGCCTCCATCTACAGGAACCACAATTGCACCCACAACTACGCCACCATCTACAGGAACTACAATTTCTTTAACAACTACACCTCCATCGACTGGAACAACAGTTCCACCAACGACACCTCTATCGACAGGAACTACATTTTCACTAACAACTACACCTCCATCCACAGGAACTACAATTCCTCCGAAGACTACGCCTCCATCTACAGGAACCACAATTGCACCCACAACGACACCTCTATCGACAGGAACTACATTTCCACCAACAACTACACCTCCATCGACAGGAACTACATTTTCACTAACAACTACACCTCCATCCACAGGAACTACAATTCCTCCGAAGACTACGCCTCCATCTACAGGAACCACAATTGCACCCACAACTACGCCACCATCTACAGGAACTACAATTTCTTTAACAACTACACCTCCATCGACTGGAACAACAGTTTCACCAACGACACCTCTATCGACAGGAACTACATTTCCACCAACAACTACACCTCCATCGACAGGAACTACAATTTCACAAACAACTACACCTCCATCCACAGGAACTACAAATCCTCCGAAGACTACGCCTCCATCTACAGGAACCACAATTGCACCCACAACTACGCCACCATCTACAGGAACTACAATTTCTTTAACAACTACACCTCCATCGACTGGAACAACAGTTCCACCAACGACACCTCTATCGACAGGAACTACATTTCCACCAACAACTACACCTCCATTGACAGGAACTACAATTTCACTAAGAACTACACCTCCATCCACAGGAACTACAATTCCTCCGAAGACTACGCCTCCATCTACAGGAACCACAATTGCACCCACAACTACGCCTCCATCTACAGGAACTACAATACCCCAATCAACTAAACCTCCATTGACAGGAACAATAATTCCACCGCCATCAACACCTCCATCCACAGGATCTACAATTCCACCGAAGACTACGCCTCCATCTACAGGAACCACAATTGCACCCATAACTACGCCACCATCTACAGGAACTACAATTTCTTTAACAACTACACCTCCAAGGACTGGAACAACAGTTCCACCAACGACACCTCTATCTACAGGAACTACATTTCCAACAACAACTACACCTCCATCGACAGGAACTACAATTCCAGTTACGACTACACCTCCATCGACAGGAACTACAATTCCACCCACAACAACGCCTCCATCGACTGGAACAACAGTTCCACCGACGACACCTCCAACGACAGGAACAACAGTGCCACCAACAACTACAACTCCATCTACTGGAACTACAATTCCACCCACAACCACGCCTCCCTCCACTGGAACAACAGTTCCACCGACGACACCTCCATCTACAGGAACTACAATTCCACCCTCAACTACGCCTCCCTCCACTGGAACAACAGTTCCACCGACGACACCTCCATCTACAGGAACTACAATTCCACCCTCAACTACGCCTCCATCTACAAGAACTACAATTTTTCTAACAACTACACCTCCATCGACAGCAACAGCAGTTCCGCCGTCAACACCTCCATCGACAGGAACTACAAATTCATTGACAACTACACCTCCATCTACAGGAACCACAATTCCTCCTGCAACTACGCCTCCATCTACAGGAACTACAATTCAACCAACGACTATAGTCCTATCAACAGGAACTACAATTCCCCAGTCCACTAAACCTCCATTGACAGGAACTACATATCCAAGGACATCAACACCTCTATCTACAGGAACTATAGTTCTACCGAAGACTACACCGCCGTCTACAGGAACCACAATTGCACCCACAACTACGCCTCCATCTACAAGAACTACAATTCCTTTAACAACTACACCTCCATCGACTGGAACAACAGTTTCACCAACCACATCTCTATCGACAGGAACTACAATTCCAACAACAACTGCACCTCCATCTACAGGAACCGCAATTCCATTCTCAACTCCGCCTTCATCAACAGGAACTACAATTCCACCAACTACTACACCTCCATCGACAGGAACAAAAGTTCCACCGACGACCCCTCCATCGACAGCAACCACAATTCCACTCACAACTACACCTCCATCGACCGGAACTACAATTTCACTAACGACTACACCTCCGTCAACAGGATCTACAATTCCTCCAAAGACTACGCCTCCATCTACAGGAACCACAATTGCACCCACAACTACGCCTCCATCTACAGGAACTACAATACCCCAATCAACTAAACCTCCATTGACAGGAACTATAATTCCACCGACATCGACACCTCCATCTACAGGATCTACAATTCCACCAACTACTACATCTTCATCGACAGGAACAACAGTTCCACCAACGACACCTCTATCGACAGGAACTACATTTCCACCAACAACTACACCTCCATCGACAGGAACTACAATTTCACTAACAACTACACCTCCATCCACAGGAACTACAATTCCTCCGAAGACTACGCCCCCATCTACAGGAACCACAATTGCACCCACAACTACGCCTCCATCTACAGGAACTACAATACCCCAATCAACTAAACCTCCATTGACAGGAACTATAAATCCACCGACATCAACACCTCTATCCACAGGATCTACAATTCCATTGAAGACTATGCCTCCATCTACAGGAACCACAAATGCACCCACAACTACGCCACCATCTACAGGAACTACAACTTCTTTAACAACTACACCTCCATCGACTGGAAAAACAGTTCCACCAACGCCATCTCTATCGACAGGAACTACAATTCCAACAACAACTACACCTCCATCTACAGGAACCGCAATTCCACCGTCAACTCCGCCTTCATCTACAGGAACTACAAATCCACCAACTACTACACCTTCATTGACAGGAACAAAAGTTCCACCGACGACACCTCCATCGACAGCAACCACAATTCCACCCACAACTACACCTCCATCGACCGGAATTACAATTTCACTAACGACTACACCTCCATCAACAGGAACTACAATTCCACCAACAACAACACCTCCATCTACAGGAACTACAATTCCGCCGACAACAACACCTTCATTTATAGGAACCACAATTCCACCGACATCTACGCCTCCATCTACAGGAACTACAATTCCACCGAAGACTTACGCTCTATCGACAGGAACTACAATTTCCCAGTCAACTAAACCTCCATTGACAGGAACTACAATTCCAAGGACAACAACACCTCCATCTGCAGGAACCACAATTCCATCCACAACTACGCCTCCATCTACAGGAACTACAATTTCTCTAACAACTAAACCTCCATCGACAGGAACTAGAATTCCACTTACGACTACGCCTCCATCTAATGGGACCAGAATTGCACCCCCAATTACGCCTTCATCTACAGGAACTACAATTCTCTTAACAACTACACCTCCATCGACTGGAACAACAGTTCCAGCGACGACACCTCCATCGACAATAACTACAATTCCACCAACAACTACACCTCCATCTACAGGAACCACAATTCCACCCTCAACTCCGCCTCCGTCTACAGCAACTACAATTCCACCAACGACTATAGCTCTTACGACAGGAACTACAATTCCCTCGTCAACTAAACCTCAATTGACAGGAACTGCAATTTCACCGACATCAACATCTATATCTACAGGAACTACAGTTCCACCGACGACTACGCCTCCATCTACGGGAACTACAATTGCACCCACAACTACGCCTCCATCAACAGGAACTACAATTTCTTTTACAACTACACCTCCATCGACTGGAACAACAGTTCAACCAACGACACCTCTATCGACAGGAGCTAAAATTCCACCAACGACTAAAGCTCCATCAACAGGAACTATAATTCCCCAATCAACTAAACCTCCATCGACAGGAATTACAATTCCACCGACATCAACACTTCTATCTACAGGAACTACAATTCTACCGACAACTAAACCTCTATCGACAGGAACAAAAGTACCACCAACAACTACGCCTCCTTCTACAGGTACCACAATTCCACCGACATCTACGCCTCCATCTACAGCAGCTACAGTTCCACTGATAACTAAACATCAATCGACAGGAACTACAATTTTTCTAACAACTACGCCTCCATCGACAGGAACAACAGTTCCACGGACTACTACATCTCCCTCGATAGGAACTACAATTCCACCGACAACTACGCCTCCATCTACAGGAACCACAATTCCACCAACAACAACGCCTCCATCTACAGGAACTAAAATTCCACCGTCAACTAAACCTCCATCGACAGGAAATTCAATTTCCCAAGCAACTAAACCTCCATCGACAGGAACTACAATTTCACCGAGATCAACACCTCTATCTACAGGAACTACAGTTCCACCGACGAATGCACCTCCATCTACAGGATCTACAATTCCACCGACAACTACACCTCCATCTACAGGAACTACAATTCGACCCACAACTACGCCTCCATCTACAAGAACAATTATTCCTCCATCAACAGGAACTTCAATTCCAAAGATAACTCCTCTTCCATCGACATCGACAACTCCACCACTAATGACTGCTGCCCCTTCTACTACTGCAGGTTGGAATGAAAAATGCATTTTCATAGTTGAATTGCTTAGCTTTCGATGTGCACATTGACATTTGGCAATAATATATTTAAGATCAAGTGAGTTCACGTTCATGATATAGTAATGTGTTATACTTTGTATTCTTTGTTTCTGTAAGTGTCTTATTATACGTCTGTTTCTTCTCAACTTAAGACTTTGCCTTTTAAAATGTTTTTTCACCATAGGTTGTCCACATTCTCTATCCTACGCCTGAATGTCCTTATCTATGACCCTCGGTTCTCACTAAAATTCTAGGAAACTGTCTTAACTGCTGAATACTGAGATTGTAAATAATTTCAGACGAGTTTGAGTTTGGCTAATTTCCACTCAACCTGCTAATTATTATGTCAATGCCAGTAATTGTTTTGGCTAATGCTGGCTTGACACGCTGTTTCGAATGCCCATGCGAAGAGACATTGTGTGCAAGAGTCTTATGCTGGTGCGTTGCTGCCTGGCTTCACATCTTTCTGCTTCAGAGAGCTATGTATTACAACGCCATCTTCATTATAAAGTCGCCGATCACTTTGTCTCCTCATTGTGAAAGATTCACTCTGACTCTGTGATATGCGCTTCTTCAACTTTCCGTTTAATATTTCGCAACCAGTATGAGAGCGATAATATGGTTCTTGCATTTTGAGTTTGGTAGAACCGCTGATAAATGTTCTCATTTTGTAACGTTCTAAAAATGTATGAAAATCTTGATCCAACATAGTCGCAACTGTCAAACGTAAACGTGTATGTGTTTCATTGGTTTCAAAAGACGCTTGGCTAGAGTTATGATGTGTAATAAACTGCGAGAAATAACGATAAAGTGGTTGATCTTAGGTCCTCAGTGTGTGTCGAACCTGAAGAATATTGCCGTTTACGAAGATCAACCAGATACAATAATGAATCTGTACATTAACCCTCAAAACGTCTCTTGGAGGGTTAGGTCAACTTCAGATGAGTTAAACACATACAATATAATCTCCTACGGTGGGACTGTGAATCCTGATTATGCCAATCTCTACGACGTTAACCAGACCGGTCTAGTTATAAAGGACGCGACAACAACCGGAAATCCGATAGCCACAGCTGGTTTGTACATCGGGCAATGCGCTAATAATCCCAACAGGACGGGAGCCAAGTTACTCGTCGTTCGTAAGTTCATTGTCTATTTGAACGATAGTTGGTTTACTGTTTGCATGTATTAATTTAAGGTTCTAATTGCTTGACATCAGTCTTTGTTTGGTATTAAAGAACTTATGTAAGCATGTATTGTGACAATGGCGTTGATTATCCGGTAGGCACGGTGGTGAATAAGTTTGTAATAACTATTGAGATCTATAAGCTCAAAGGGAAGTCCGAGGTTTGAAGTTTAAAATTTTAGCAAATGTTGCCTCAGTACAATGTTAGAACTCTTTCGACTATGAACAACCACAGATTCACGATAGTAAACCTTTGAAGTGAACAGTATTAATAGTGTTGTTCAATAACCGGGAACAGATGAAAAGTTTTTATCGGTGGAGCTATTTCATCTTTCAGGCACAGGTCCACAGTGTTCATGCCTTTCCATCAACACAACTTCCTCTAATGTGTCCTGCGGCATCATCTATGCAGATAGCACTTTCCATCCGATCTATCCGATCGTTACGTGGAAACTCAATGGAGTCTTCTTGACGTCTTATACGCTTGAGAGGACAAGGATTGATCCGTTTGTTTTCGACTCAACATCAACCATTACGGCAAACAGTAACGCCCCTGGGAACTATGAATGCGAAATGACATTTGCTGCACCAACTGATATCCAGTTTCCATTCGTTGCAACAAATGCGCCGGAGTTCAACGAATCCTGCTCGACATCAGGTAAGATTGCATGAACCAAAATCGGCGAATGAAACCATTGACAAGTTCAGCATGCAGTAGCATTGATTGTAATCCAAACTTCTAAGGTGCCTCTTGAAGTCTAGCGCGGTGGGGACCAGTTCATGCACGAGCGCTCCCTAAAAACAGACATGACGCCCTAAGGGGGTATAGTCCGAGAAATTTCAGGATTCTGTGTCCAGAGGCTACGTGAAGGCAAAATAGCTGCTAAATCGAATTACGTTCCGAGACAGGGATAAACTAAGCCAAATCGCACCACCACTTGATGTCAGAGATACCTGTAGTAATTATTTTTTTAAATAGCTATGACTGTTGTCATTGTAGTTTGTAAATTTTTACGCAACGTTATATAACAACCAAATTGCGACGTATCCTGGCTTTTTACTTGGAATGGCAATGCGTAAGTGTAGATGCGTTTTCATTGTCAAGCAATGTAGTCGCATTGCCAGCATCATGCTGGTGTTTACTAGTAAGGCAAAATGGAGAATATGGCAAACTAACAACCAGTGCTAGAGACTACGAAACTGCATCTTGCTAACAAGTCAGAACCGTCATCATTAGACAATCATTAAAATCATACAACCACTGAATTTGAGGAGTCTTTCACGACGTTATTCTTCTTAATAAGGACCATAAGTTCACCATCCATTTAACTATGAAAGGTGAAAAGGTATGTATTAGGCTATTTATATAGCGCCTTAACGGCAAGTCTCAAGGGTGGCAAGTTACTGAGTAGCGCATATCCCGCATAATTCGCAAAAGAGCGATTTAAGAAAGAATATCTATTATTAACATAAGAGTGTTCTGTTGTAGCTTGTCCGTATACAACAACAATCCAATTCACAACAAAACCAACAACATCGCCATCCACGACGACATCACCGATAACTACGCCTCCATCGACAGGAACTACAATTTCACTAACAACTACACCTCCATCCACAGGAACTACAATTCCTCCGAAGACTACGCCTCCATCTACAGGAACCACAATTGCACCCACAACTACGCCACCATCTACAGGAACTACAATTTCTTTAACAACTACACCTCCATCGACTGGAACAACAGTTCCACCAACGACACCTCTATCGACAGGAACTACATTTCCACCAACAACTACACCTCCATCGACAGGAACTACAATTCCACTTACGACTACGCCTCCATCTACAGGAACCACAATTGCACCCACAACTACGCCACCATTTACAGGAACTACAATTTCTTTAACAACTACACCTCCATCGACTGGAACAACAGTTCCACCAACGACACCTCTATCGACAGGAACTACATTTCCACCAACAACTACACCTCCATCGACAGGAACTACAATTCCACTTACGACTACACCTCCATCGACAGGAACTACAATACCACCCACAACAACGCCTCCATCGACTGGAACAACAGTTCCACCGACGACACCTCCATCGACAGGAACAACAGTGCCACCGACAACTACAACTCCATCTACAGGAACCACAATTTCTCCTGCAACTACGCCTCCATCTACAGGAACTACAATTCAACCAACGACTATAGTCCTATCAACAGGAACTACAATTCCCCAGTCCACTAAACCTCCATTGACAGGAACTACAATTCCAAGGACATCAACACCTCTATCTACAGGAACAACAGTTCCACCGAAGACTACGCCGCCGTCTACAGGAACCACAATTGCACCCACAACTACGCCTCCTTCTACAAGAACTACAATTTCTTTAACAACTACACCTCCATCGACTGGAACAACGGTTTCACCAACGACATCTCTATCGACAGGAACTACAATTCCAACAACAACTGCACCTCCATCTACAGGAATCGCAATTCCACCCTCAACTCCGCCTTCATCTACAGGAACTACAATTCCACCAACTACTAAATCTCCATGGACAGGAACAAAAGTTCCACCGACGACACCTCCATCGACAGCAACCACAATTCCACCCACAACTACACCTCCATCGACCGGAACTACAATTTCACTAACGACTACACCTCCATCAACAGGAACTACAATTCCACCAACAACAACACCTCCATCTACAGGAACTACAATTCCACCAACAACAACACCTTCATTTATAGGAACCACAATTCCACCGACATCTACGCCTCCATCTACAAGAACTACAATTCCAATAACAACTACACCTCCGTCTACAGGAACTACAATTCCACCAACGACTATAGCTCTTACGACAGGAACTACAATTTCCCCGTCAACTAAACCTCAATTGACAGGAACTGCAATTTCACCGACATCAACACCTCTATCTACAGGAACTACAGTTCCACCGACGACTACGCCTCCATCTACGGGAACTACAATTGCACCCACAACTACGCCTCCATCAACAGGAACTACAATTCCTTTAACAACTACACCTCCATCGACTGGAACAACAGTTCAACCAACGACACCTCTATCGACTGGAGCTACAATTCCACCAACAACTACACCTCCATTGACAGGAACCACAATTCTACCCTCAACTACGCCTCCATCTACAGGAACTACAATTCCAATAACAACTACACCTCCATCTACAGGAACCACAATTCCACCCTCAACTTCGCCACCATCTACAGGAACTACAATTCCACCAACGACTAAAGCTCCATCGACAGGAACTATAATTCCCCAATCAACTAAACCTCCATCGACAGGAATTACATTTCCACCGACATCAACACCTCTATCTACAGGAATAACAATTCTACCGACAACTAAACCTCCATCGACAAGAACAACAGTTCCACCAACAACTACGCCTCCTTCTACAGGTACCACAATTCCACCGACATCTACACCTCCATCTACAGCAGCTACTGTTCCACTGATAACTAAACATCCATCGACAGGAACTACAATTTTTCTAACAACTACACCTCCATCGACAGGAACAACAGTTCCACGGACTACTACATCTCCCTCGACAGGAACTACAATTCCACCGACAACTACGCCTCCATCTACAGGAACCAGAATTCCACCAACAACAACGCCTCCATCTACAGGAACTACAATTCCACCGTCAACTAAGCCTCCATCGACAGGAAATACAATTTCTCAAGCAACTAAACCTCCATCGACAGGAACTACGATGCTACCTCCATCGACACCTACAACTACACGAACTACCGTTCCATCGACTGTTACGCCCTCATCTACAGGAACTACAATTCCACCAACAACTTCACCTCCATCGACAGGAACTACAATTCCACTGACAACAACGCCTTCAACTTCAGGAACTACAATTCCACTGACGATTACGCCTCCATCTACAGGAACTAAAGTTTCACTGACAACTACACTTCTATCGACATTAACTACAATTTCACCGATTACTACTCTTCCGTTGACAGGTACTACCACTCCATCACTGGCGTCAACAACACACTCAGCACCGACGACTTCTGCAGGGACAACAGTGTCCACCCCATCACCAGGTAATTTTTTTGTGTCTGCCGTCGTATTTACATCTGCCTTGTTATTTTATTGTTGAAACAAGGGCACTTTTAGTTTGTAAGAAAGCTATTTCTCGGTGATTTCGTTTTTTGGAAATGATATTAGCCCCTTCTGAGATCTCAATAATTTATCCAATAAATATATAAGTTTGATTTTCCACGCGAGCTGTTGTTATTGGTTTCTTGGGCAATTGTGAGTCCGCTAGAAAGCTACACATACGTTTGAACTCATTTCATATTTTTCATGTCTCCTGCTTTCTAAGAGTGTTTTTGATAGCTAGTCTACTACGTATTGACATCCTAGGTATCGGTAGAGAATCTGTAGGACCTACGCGTCTTATTTTGCTCCTTTTTCAAGAGGCGCATTGGGTTCTGAGTTGTTCCGTGTCAATTATTTCACAGCTAAACTCTCTAACCGTTAAATATATAATATTTTAAATTTAATTAGGTCATTTGTACCCGAAACATCCGTCGCAGTTGTGACATTTTAATTTCATGATCATCAACAAAGTGAGGTTTTATCGGTAATGTGAAGCAAACTAAAACACGAGAATGAAAGCCATCGTAATACAATTCAGAGCTAGTTGATCTTGACGTTGTGAGCAACAGCTACAAGTTATCACATTTTTTAGTTAGAGGCAGAAACGATTGTCTTACGATAGGGAAATTATGATGACTATTTTTATGGTTGTCTGGTTAGTCGAGACTTTAATTAAGACAACAGTTATTTAGATTGATGGTTGTTACTTCTGAAAGAGACTTCGTGTTGTCAGAAACATTATCGAGAATATAACCAATTCTTCATTCTTTATTTCTTTATTTCTTGAACATTAATTTAATACATGTATTCAGCTCACTTATGCGAGACGTTTAATTGTTGTGAAGGTACAGCTAACATTTGAAGCGATATATGCAATGTATGTTAAATGGAATGGTCCTGTGTCATGGCTATTATGTAAAAAGTATAGAGAAAATATTAAACTCTTTTAGTGAGAGATGACTCGTGTCTATAACGAATGTCAAAGGATCGAGTTCTGGTTATCCGTTAAAAACTCTTTCTTGGTTTTAAGGTCCGAAGTGCATATCGAACTTGAAGAACATAGCGGTCTACGAAGGAGAGGAGGACACTATAATGAACCTAACAGCTGACCCTAACAACGTAAAGTGGGCAGTCATTCCAACTTCTGACGAGTTTAATGCTTACACCATCCAGGAAGTTGGCGGTTACAAGGATCCTTCGTTGAGTTTTCTTTACGATACCAATCGAAGCGGTCTAGTAATACTTGAGGCAACGACGAAACCAGACGATTCAGGCCTAGGTCCCATTTCGACTTCTGGGCTGTACATCGCACAGTGTGCAAACAGTACCAACGAGACTGCAGCTAAATTCATTGTCGTTCGTAAGTACTGCAATTGATGTAACATTAAGATAATATTATGTAAAGTAGGTCTAGTTGAGCTGCAGTTATGTTACTATGATCATGAAGACGAGGAACTTGGTTATATGAATTATATTTTGCAGGTGTGGTTGATTTCGAGACAGCTTTGTCTTCATGCGTGTTTTTATCTATATTCCTATGTCGTGTGCTTTAAATTTCGTCAGCAGGATAACGAAACAGTTATTATTATTTTAGTGATCAAAACAAGTTCTAACTGTTTGGTGAACTAAGTTAGCTACAAAATCGCGAATTTGGAGTTTATTTCTTTTCCAAGTGTATGCTTCCAAGCGTATACACAGAAGAGCACGATGGGCCTGGGTTGATGCACGCAAGCGCAGAATCTGTTGTGCAACGGTTGTGATTTATTTGGCACTAGTTCATTCATTCATTATGAAGACTGATAGCGCGCCGCTTCAGGATTACTACTCAGAGGCGCTCCCGACTGTAGCACGGCAGAAAAGAACAATTTTCATACGAGTATAAACACAATCAGAGTGGAACCTGGGGGACAAGAGCAACGCCAACGGAAGCCTGCTCCAGAGCGAGGGCCAACCGCTGAAAATGCTAGATTTTTAAACTAGTTTGCGAGCAAGTGAAACAATTAGTAGTCCCCGCTCAGTAGAGCGGTTGGAGCGGCTATTTGGTGCACTCTTAGTAGAATAGCAAAGGTCGCAAAGATTGACCTGGGCGAGATCCTGCAGGGCCCACCAGACAAATAGATAAATACATGTAGATCAATGGATAAACGGGTAGAAAGAGAAGTCGTTTATATGGTACAACAGCAGCACATCCAGAATGCGAACGCAGAACTGTTGAGTCCACTCGCATCCGGTGGTAATAACAATACTATATATGTTGGGTTCGACCACAGTTGACTGGAAGACATACATGACTGTTCTTGTACTACGACTTGGCACAGTGTCCTTGAGTAGCTCCAGCTTAGTAGTTTCAGTTTAGCGACACTGTGTGCTGACGTAAATCATTGGCGTCGCCCTCCTCCCTTACCCAGGCTTGGGATTGGCTCTCTCAGAGTGCAAACAGTGGAGAATCTTGAACTTGAATTATTAGTCTTATTTCGCTGAGCCAAAGCGACAATACACCGTCGTGCCAAAAAGAGAAAGTAAGTTATGTGTCTTGGCCTTTACTTTGGCAGGTAATGCTCCAGTATGCTCGTGCAATGCAATATCGGAAACCAACGTCCAACTATCGTGTTCTATCGTTTACGCCGACGGCACAGTAAATCCGATCAATGCTTTTATGACTTGGATGCTGGGTGACGTCGTAGAAACTACGGAAACTCCTCAAAGGTCGAGGATTGATTACCTTGCGTATGAATCTAAATCGACAATAACGGTGGACAACACTTCTCCCGAAAACTATACATGCATAGTTGCTTTCAATGAACCTACTGACGTTGCAGTTTCATGGATCGCAACGAATGCACCGGAGTTCAGCGCATCTTGCTCTGTTGAAGGTAAGTTTTACAGTCTACTCGATATATTAATCTTATGATTTAAATTATATCGATATGAACGCTATAATGTAATAAATCATTTAGTTGTCATTATGATCGTTTTTATTGCTCTCGTAATTTCAACTGTTATGTGGCATCTCTTTAAAAAAAACTTCCGATCTGATGACACAAGAACTCGGCCGAACAGAATCGTCTTCAGTGTTTTTTTAAGTGGATACAGAGCTCACCTGTAGAAAACAGAAATTCAGATGCCTCTGCATCTCCTCTTGCATGTGTTTCCTTTATTCAGCTTCCCTGAAAACCATATAATGTGCACCTGGACCTCCTGTTCACCACCTGTAATTACTACAGACAATGTACCAACCATAGCTGGTCAAGTGACCTTGAATTACACATAAGGTCGTCCAGTAGTCTAATGCCTAGTTTTGATTCTGTGATGCAAGGAACCACGTAATATACAACGACCAACATTCTAGCACTTGTAGCTTCCGAGAAACCAAAGTGAATACCATAACAGATTACTTGAGCTGGAGCTTCAAGGCCACCTGATGATCGTAGAATGTCGCGTTTACGCCTTTTTTGAACTGCGCAACCCTGGACATGAAGTAAAGAATTCCATCTTGACACTAAAAGTTCATACGAAACTATAAATTGTGTCTCATTTAACCTTGAGCCACGGGATCACACGATGGTTACCCGATGTTTGTGATATCCCGGCTAGATTTAAACAACAACCCCTACTAACTCATCCTGGGCCATGAATTTCTCCTTGTGTATCTGTGATCCTGAGATGTTTCATTCTATTCTATTTACGGATTTATGAAACGCCTCTCAAGGTACAACCTAATCAGAAATCAGTGCGAGAAACCCATAGAGAAAAGAAAAGAGAACTAGCAGAAACAGTTGTGCTACTATATAAGACTGTAGCACGAATCACAGCTGGAAGACTGTTCCATAGCAAAGGGCCAACAGAGGCATGGGCACAATGCTGAACTGGGGCACTTCAAAACTGAGGTGCTAGAAGGTCCTGACGGTCTAAAGAGCGGAGAGGACGTACAGATGTATCCGAGATAGGTTGCCTGATAAGATCACAACGATAGCGTGAAGCATGACCCAGAAACGCTTTGCATGTTTTAAAGAGGATTTTGAACTGAATCCTATCAGTTAGAGGAAGCCAATGAAGATTTTGAGTCATGAAAGTAGAGATATGTGAGAAACGAGAAAGACGGGCAATCAAACGAGCAGCTGCGTTGAGTACAGACCGGAGGGGAGTGAGGCGGAATTTTGGTAGGCCGATCAGTAATGAGTTACAGTAGTCAATGCTGGAACAGATGAAGGCATGAACCATGGACGAAAAAATTGTTGAGGACACAGATTGTCGGATGACGCGTAGTTGCCGCAAATGATAGAAGCTGGACCGGGAGAGATTAGAGATATGTTCAAAGATAGAGAGAGTACTGTCCAGAGTAACACCCAGATTGCGAACATTTGACGAAAAAGTAAACTGAGGAAACTTGTTTGCAAGTAAAGCGTGATCAAGTTTAGGTAGCTGCTGGCGGGTGCCCAACCAGATCAATTTTGAGTCTTGGAAAAGTTTAGTGAAAGACGATTTGAGGACATCCAACAGTTTAGGTCAGCAGAGAGAGTTTCAATTGAGTGGGAAAGAGCAAGTTGGTTGGAAGAGGAGCCATGTACATAGGCCTGCACATTATCAGCATAGAGATGACCTGAACGCCGAGTGCTTATCAAAACGACGAGGAATATCAGCTGTAAACATGATATATATAATTCTATGGTAAAATTTCTCTCAGGTTTGTGGGATACGTCTGGATTACGTCACCCTAACGGTTCTGTGTCTATAGTCGGAAGGTTCAATAGTCCGAATATTGCATGGTGTCCGGTTGTTAGGTGATAAAATTGCGGTTATAATGGACGCTGTATTGATGAAATGAATTAAGTTTGGCTAGAAAATGGATCGCACTATTCTTTTCATTCATCCAGCTTCCATTTAGGTATGATTCTTTTCATACCAATCCACTCTCAGTGTTATTAATGCTTTTCATCAATTAATTCAGCTTCTAGTTAAATTATTATCGGAGAATAGAATCTTTGGACCGTCGAACCTTCGGACTATCGAACTTTCGGATTATCGAGTGGACACCCACCAAGACATAGGTGAGGGCACGAGGTTAGAGCGTAGCATTAACTGAAAATAATGTGCATCAAAGATGTTTCAAGATTTTACCAAATATTGAATTGATATAGGTGTGTTCGCAAGAACATACCAATGTATACCTGAATATTGTCAGTACGCAGGTGAGAGGCAAACGCCACAGTGGCAAAAGATGGCCATGGAAGATATTTAGACTATAGAAGTATAGGCTATTTATGGAAAGTTTTTGTGTTTTATTTGTGTTCTAATAATTTTATATTTGATATGTGATGGAAAACTATTTTCAGTGTGCCCATTTACAACCATCGCTACAACCACAGCTACTTCGTTGCCAACGACAATTACACAGTCACCACCAACTACTCAGCCGCAGATGACGGCTACACGACCACTCACGACAGCTACTCAGCCACCGACAGAGACTACTCAGCTACACTCTATATATCCTGTGACTCAAACAACAATTGAGCCTTCTAAAACTACACCAAGTAGGTTTGAATGTGGCAAAAAGTTTTCAATTATTCTCATGAATAATGTCAGTTTGTTGTGCTTATCTATCAATTTTGTTAGTTTGAAAGAGCGCTATATCAAGTTTTAATTTATTTTTACAATTACATTTCTCTGGTAACCGGACACCATTCGCCGGAGCCAACATGCCTATCTTACTTAGCCTAACATCGTCGTGGTCGTCATGAAAATCTTAGCAATGCCGTTGTATTGTTAAAAATCATTTTGTCGCCTTGAATGCCAAACTCAGTTCATTATGTTTATTTTGATATACTTTAATTGTAACAACACTACACTGCCATTTGAAACACATCGCAGAAATGTTTTCATCAAAATGGTTAATAATTGATCGCTATAATATCATGTCTATACAAGCAACCTGTGTCTATCATATAATTTGCATGCGAACAACAAAATGCTCAGCTTTAAATGTCTATCTGAGCTCATATATGAATAGAGGGGTTAAAATATTATGTTGGTTGTGGCCTGCTTACAAAAGACTTATCAGTGTCGAGTACTGAAATATGCATCATTCGTGTTAAACATTATTAAACGTAATAGGTCTTATGAAATCGCTTGAGTTCAAAATTCAATCTCAGGTGAAGTTCTTCTGTGAGGCTAGTGCATGCAGCATAATTTCAATTTCTATGTTATCCTTTAGCGAACTTTCGAAAGTTCGTTTCCCGCAGTTCGCCAACGAATATAGGTTGTTGTTATGTTTCTGTCACTTCTATTATTATCCGACTCTGAAATGAAATTGGCAGAGAACGTTTTTCGTTTAGGGTATTGTCTCGCGAATCTGAAGAATATAGCGGTCTACGAGGGGACACTCAATATACCAATGAGTGTGAGCTCTAGCCCTTGCACGGTGATGTGGTTGGTTTTCCCAACGTCAGATGAGTTAGGCAGAAGACAAATCGTAGGTCCTGACTGTATGCAGGATGTCACCCTGTCGAATCTCTACTACGTCGATGGAAGCGGTCTATTAATACGGAACTCGACGGCGAATTATACTGGAAATCCGATATCAACGGCTGGGTTATACAGAGCAGATTGTAATAACGACAACACGACCTATGGTGCAAAGCTTCTCGTCATCCGTAAGCAATTCAACGTCATATTTTGTTCTGGTTTTTGCTAATCAAACTGTGATAACACGATGCTGAAATGTAATGATTTACGCAACATACAAATGTGTGACAGACTAACCCGCTATGGCACCAGAGTTGTGTCCAAACACGTATCCCCGTGAGGTCGACAAGTCCTAATTCTTTCGCTAGGCGGCGGCGTTTGTCAAAATGAGATATTGAACTTAGTACATCTAAATTCTACTCCTGTGATAACTCATCATCATTCGTTCATACTATACCTGAAATCACACTGCAATTTGTTAGTCTTAAATTAAACGGAAATTATTACGTTTCAATGTCTACGGTTGGGTTTAAGGTCAATTTTAATGCAAGATCTGGGAGAGACAAACCATAGGAGATAAAACCATGGGATGAAAAGTTTATATTATGCTAAAAATCACGCGTATTGAAACTTATTTAATGTTCTACATGTATAAAATGGCACAGTCCGCGTCCATACTACAAATAATATGGATATTTATATAATGGCTTAGTCATGCGCAGTGGGAGAAAGAATCGCTGTATATACTAGGCACTGTGCTTGTAAGCTTTATTGAAGTTTATTGCAGTTAATCGTTCTATCATCTAACTGTTTGGTTCAAAGTAGTCTACAATCGTGCATATAACAAAAACGGTATAACATAAACTACACATGTCCTCGTGTTTATCGTTCAGCTCGTTGTCATTATTATTATTATTCAAATGCATCTTATAGCAACATAGGCTGTTGACGTCGTTAAGGTTTTTGATGTAGTTCAGTTCATTTCTTGTTATAACTTTTGTAATCCGTTCTCTTTCTGTTTTCTTGTCAACGGTTTAATTTCTGGCAGGTTGTCTGCGGATGTCCAACTATTTATTGTTTTCGACTGTATCCAATATTTTTCAGACATTAACATGAGTTCAAACAGGTCAATTGTACAAATAGCGGAAGTCTGTAATATGCAGCCTGTTAATACGAATCATTATAATAATATCATTCAACTAAATTTATTTTATTGATGCCATTGTAAGCAGAAGTGGAACAACGATTATTTACCATTTAGTTAACAACAACAATAGGGGACCCAGAAAGGAGAATAGTCCCGCTAGGTGTTTTAGGGCCACCTTAGTAATTTATGACATTAAGGCAAACGAAGCAGAGGTAGATACTTTAGAGTCAATTGTCTAAGCGGCTGTCAAGATCTAGAGAAGGCAATTTTACAAAGATAACACTTTTCTAGGTTCACACTAAACAATAAATTGCAACTATAAGCAAACTAAAATCTCGACCAAAGCTATACAAGGATAGAGTTGCTTAAAATATTAAGTAACGAAGCCAATTGATAGATTCCCTAAATGAATAAATCCAAGCCCAACATTAATAAAGGTGAGAAAGAAAATGAAAATGAGAAACAAATGAAGAGGTCGAAATAATCGACACAAAAACCGAATAGCGATACTATGAACATATGGAAACTAAGTAATTAAACATGCTATGACTAGTAACAACTTTGTATAATAGGAGAGGACTTTGTGCTTTAAGATCGACACATTGTCTATATGCTTTGATATAGAGAAGTATTCAACTGTGCTCTTAATAATCTCAACCACTCCCCTTGTCTTTCAGGCAGCGGTCCAGAATGTTCTTGCAGTCAAGACAGTTCATCATCCGACGTCGAGCTGTCCTGCACTGTGGTTTTCGGCGATAGCACGGTTCAGCCTATTCCCGCCATTATTACCTGGTTCTTAAATGGAGAATATGCCACAACGGATATGCCTTACATGAACAAGACGGATATGATTCTGTTCACTGCAACTTCAACCATCACAGTCGATGACAGCATTGTCCATGATTACGAGTGTATTTTGACATTTGGTGAACCTACGAGTATCCAATATACATGGATAGCGACGAATGCTCCAGACTTTAACGCATCCTGCTCAACGCCAAGTGAGTTGACACTGATAAAATAAAGAAAGAGATGCACAGCGTGTCATTTTTTAGAATGCAACTTTAAGCAAGGGCCGACTGTCGTCTATAAATTGAAGTAACTATATTTTCAATTGCCCTACCACTAATCTCTGTGTAATATGCTTGTTTAACCTAATTAATATTTAATTACTGCCTTTAACATACTGATTGCTCCAGGACACTTTTACGTACTTCTTGTAGTGTGTGGCAATGCAAACGATCAGGCAATGGAAACAGCACAAACACCGACCGCAGGTAAAAATAAACGAAGTTGTGAAAAAAATAGTGTGTTTTCTTATGTGATTGTTGGATTAACTTGGAATATGGTTTACGGAAAACTTTTCACAAAATGGTTCGCTCTGCTTTGTTCTGTCCTCTTAGCATAGCTTTCGAAAATATCAATCAATCAATCAATTTTTCAATCAATCAATCATTTTTTTTATTGAAACCAACCAGATTTTTACAGCACCAAGATAATTTTACAAGATTCCAGAGACATTGTAAGTAACAATTGTGGTAACAATTGGGGACCCTGAAGGGATCTAGATCCGGCTAACTAGGGTCACCGAAAGTACTTACTAAATATACATGAGTGACAGTCGATTAACATATTTCAAAATATGATGAACAGTTTCACTTAATCAAACGATTAATCCAATTACAACTGAATTGATTATTATTATATCTTAACTAACGGCATGAAAACATAATAACTCAGTAATGCTAACATAAGAACATATAGGTTCACAAGTTAACAGAGCACAATACTAACATAATAATATAGGTCAATAAACACAGAGCAAGTTATTTATTTCCATTAACTATGTGGGTGTACAGCCTTTTTTGATTTCATGTAGGCCATGACATTGCTTAATTTGTGGAGGAATTTAGTTCCATATGAGGGTCCCAGCAGACTTAATGGTGAATCGACGAGTATTTGAATGAGCGGCAACCGAGCGATATGTCTTTGCATTTCTGGTGTAGTAAGTGTGTATGTCCTTACTCATTTTTAAGAAATCCCCATAAACTTTTGGAAGCAGGCCATGCTCATAGCGGAAGAAGAATTCCCCAATGTGAAATAAATCCATTTTATTCATGATACAAAAATCAGTGTCAATGATTCTAACAAGACAGAATTATCAGTTATCTTAGATTTCATGAAGAAACACTCCTGCAGTTTTTCGTTTGATAGCCAATGGCATGAAAATACTTACACATAATTTAATAACTCTCTTTGCTATTGCAGGTGAGACTCGTCCATGTACGGCAAAGCTCGAGAACATTGCCGTTTATGAAGGAGATCTCAACACACAAATCAACTTTCCAACAAGTCCCAAAGGTGTTAAGTGGTCGGTTACTGCAACAACGGATGAGTTAACCGATGTCACTATAGTAAATTATGATGACACCGTGGATCCTTCTTATACGGCAGACTATGCATTTAGTTCGTCAGGTCTGACTATTAAAAATGCAACGACTACGAAAGATGAATCTGATCATCCGATGTCAACGGCTGGGTTGTACACGGCAGAATGTGTTGGTGGGAGCAAAGTCAACTTCAAATTTCTTGTCGTTCGTAAGTATACAGACTAGTATTTCGAAGTATTAAGTTATGACATTATTTCGCTAACTTTCATCCCATTCGTTGTGTTAGAATCGTTTCATTTGGAAGTTTTAAAGATGTTTAGAGTGTAATTTATGCAGCAACCTGTAATAAATATGTGGCATGTGACTTTCAGGCGCTGCTGTTTTGGGGCACATACATGTATAGTATGGTCCACCGTTTTGAAACGGTAGCATATCATGGCCTTTTCAAATGAATAATTAGTACTTTTGATGTCAAACCATCAGTGTTAGCTTGAGTTTTGAAAGCATTAAATTATTGGCTATGTAGTTTAAATGGTTTAATTATATATTGATCATTTGGTAATTTCTATGTAATAATAAACTACCAAAGGGGTAAAAATGCTTTAAGTTCAAGTGTTCAGCAATATAATTTTTAATATATTTTGTTAGGAAATCAGGTTCATGCAATCCAGTAAAACTTATTGCTAAAAATGCAGCAATCAATTGATGATTGTAATTGTTATTTTGAGCGGTACGACTATCTATTTATGCTTAATAATCGGGAATTCACTACCGGGGTTATGACACCACCACAGCAATTGAAAGAAGTCAATAATAATGGAACTATGCAACGGGTGTTGATTCTAGCAAGCCATCCATCAATTTCTTCACAAGTCTCAAATGCTTTGCTTCACTTACTGAACTGTTTCTTGACTCCAAGTGTGTCTGATTTCAAATTTTGTTTAGGAAGTGGTCCAACGTGTTCATGCACAAAGTGGAATTCTTCCACCGTTCAACTGACGTGCAGTTCCATTTATGCTGATAGCACTTACAATCCGATCTCCGCAATTTTCACATTTTATGTTGATGGCAATCTCAAAACTAATGATACGCCTGCTCGGCAAGAAAATGATGCCTATACCAAGAATTCATCATCAACATTTACGGCCGATTACACTGCTTCTTCGAACTACAAATGCGTTCAGACATTTGGCCAACCGACGCTAATTCAGGATCAGACCATTGTATTGAATGCGCCGACGTTTAGTCAATCTTGCTCGGTTACTGCAACGGGTGAGTTTGAAGCCATCTAAATTCGTTGTTGTCGTAGTACAAGTGCACAAACCCATTCAGAGGTTCGAGGAGGCCCGGGTCATGCCAGTTGTTCGTTAATATAATGCTGCTTTTGACTTGCATAATTTATTGATGTGATGAATCTGATGACGCAGCTATTTTTAGTTATTATCATTCGTCAAAATCGTTACTTATTAGAAATAAAAATTTTATATTTAGTAATTGCATTACAGAACTTAGTTAATTTTAATTTTTTAGATCCATATTGTTTAAAGATCCAGCTTGAAGCAGAGGCCCGGGCCAAGTGGCCCACCTACCTCCCCGCCCCCACTCTGATAGGGCTTGCAAGTGTAAACTGATTTATTATCTTGCCAAGGAAGGAATTATGTTTTAATGTTGTCGCTTCGATGTAATTGCTTCTGTGTTTTTCATTCATCGCCCAGAATTATATTTATAAGAAGTTCACCTTATAGCATATCTGCGATCTGCTACATTGCAAATTTGACTAAAACTCAGATGAGATATACTTGGTAATTGATTTTATAACAATCTCAATTGTTTTTTTCTGCCAACAGGCGACACTAAATAAGCTAACTCTGTCCACTTCATAGGCTTAGACTATACAGAGAATGAACCAGTATGCAGACCTGATGTTCAAGTAGGCGTCAGGCTTTTCTGCTCATACAGATTCGTTGTTTGATGCCTCATTTCTTGCACAGTTCGACAAATAAACTTTCTTATTATATAACATAAAATGGTATATGCCTAATCTTATATTTCTCAAGAAACAATGGATCAGCGCGGATTTTCTTGAGACGCAAACTTGCACAAATTGGACGTTTGATATGTTTAATTTGAAACTTCAAATGAGCAGAAAATAACAAGAGTAATAGGATCATCAAAATCATAGGTAACAGGTGAAACATCAAAAGATTGCAATTGTTGTATGATGTCTGCAAAATTAAAAACCTGATCTACCCGAAACGATTTTAAGTCGAACGTCCTGTTGGCGTTTCTTTGGCTGAGGCAAATGCTTTTGTTTTTCTTAAGCCCAGATTCTCAATTGGCTGTCAATTGCGACATTATTTTGTGAACCGTAGTTGCTTTGAAATGTCTATTCGCGAAAGTTTCCGTTTGTCATTACTGAGATTATGTTCTCAATCTATTCAGATTGTGAGTCCTCTGCTCAACAACTTCTTGGTCTCGTTCAGGATCCTCCATCGACTCTCCAACCGCCACAGGTCGCTGGTCAGACAAACGGAGGTCAGTTTTCTACTTAACACTTTAAGGACGATTCATTGCAGTTTATTTTTATTACACACTGAAAATCTGTCGTATATGGCCGAGGTTCGACCGGAAGCACCTCTGAGTAGATTTCTTGAAGAGGCGCTATATTAAGTTTCATTGATTGATCGATTGATTGATTGATATTTGCATCACATAAATAGCGATAGTCACTAATTGCCGCAATATGTACTCTATCCAGCAATATATCAACGTTTGCACATTTGTTATGTTGGCTTTAAATGTGTATTTCAACGATACGAACTCCATATCTTCGGTAAAGTGTCGGCTCTAAGAGTTAGCATTGTTTCGATCCAGAGACACCCTTTGACTTTCATTGCAGCTCAAGACCTATTACGTCATCACCAGTTCAATGCGCATTGAACCTAATGTATGTGCGTCTTAATCTGGTCTAATATTTTGTAGGATCTGGTTTAACGACTCTTGAAATTGTTCTCATCGTTGTCTCCGGGTTTTTACTTCTGACGGTTCTTGTGTTCATCGTCTGGTACTGTAAGTTCTGTTCCGGAGGAAAACGACTTAGTAAACGGTAAACATTATCTAAACACATATCAGCAGAGTTTATTTTCTCCCAGCATAATGTAAGACGTTTTGATTGCAACTATTCTGAGCTTTAAACATTCACCTTGACCATAAAAATATTTCCGCTAGAGGGATAAACAAATTTATTTGATGATGCAACATGATTGTTTTGAATAGGCGATGTATGCCATAGAGCTTATCAGGGTGTAACAAGCGGGGGGGGGGTCAGAGGGAGGGGCACCGCCTCCAGTTTTAGTGCTCAGTGCCCCCGTGTGCCCCGCAAATCGGTTCTTTTTTTATGTTTCTCCAATGGATTTTTAAGATGACTTTTGTTAAGATATTTTGTGCTTTCCCCCATTTTTTAAATTTCTGGGGGGCAAAATTCAAAATGTGGGGTGGCAAACATATCTTTACGCTTTGCCCAATATTTGATAAATTATGCCCTCCACTTTTCAAAACCTTGTTACACCTCTGGAGCTTATCAATATGTCGCATGATCTTATTACTATGCTGCAAATTATCATACAGCTGCATCATAATTTCTGGACTTCGCGCTCTGAATATTTTGCATTGCCTTTGCACACGACTCCAAGTGAGTAGTTACTATGAATGAATTACTTGATTTTTTATTCATAGGATCGAGAAGGCGAACACAACTGATGCGTGGGACTACAGTTTCGAAGGGAGAGAAAGATTCCAAGTGCCAAAGAATCGCTCTTGGACGTTGTCTTCCTATTCCTTTAACACTCATCTGGAACAATATAACTTTCGTTATCCAAGAATAGATCCTCGACTGAAATTCCGTTACATGCGTTCAATGGTTTAAGTTTCACTAACAGCTAACATATGATTGGCTAGTTCTTAAGTTCTGTTCTAATACCAGCTGAGTGTCTGTTAACAGGGACTCCGAAATTAATGCGATCGCCTATAATACAAAGCTTGCTAATTCAAATACGGTCAACTTTGACGTTCTGTGTTTCAGTTCTATGAGGTTCTAGATCACGTGATGGTGTTAGAACTCTCGTATTAGGTAGAAAAATCAACTTTACCAACTTTTATCAGTTTTATTATTTTTCTTTTAATGTTGGTATTCACGGACACGTGATACGCTGACGACTAGGAATTGATTACTCTGGATACAGTGCGGCTAAAATGTGTTGTTCGTTGTATTCGCAAAGGTTATCTTCAAACTTCTATATCGCCACTCGAAAGCCAAGCGCATGGCATCAGCTTATTCCGAGCACTACGTCGAATCAGAGGGCAGTCGCTCCCCCAGAGTACATTTGTAGAAAAGTGGCGCCTTTTCAGGAATTTTATGGTAAACTTTTAGACAATAGTAATAATAATTTCGTTTATTGTTCAAACTGACA
This sequence comes from Bimastos eiseni, assembly GCA_959347315.1. NCBI lineage: Eukaryota > Metazoa > Annelida > Clitellata > Crassiclitellata > Lumbricidae > Bimastos > Bimastos eiseni. The sequence goes on from OY365810.1 coordinate 44,979,734, forward strand.
ACAACTCAGTATGATGAAAGACATAGTATGAACGAATGATGCTGGCAGACACTCAGGGCTCCATGAGGCTACGTTATACATGCATACTTAATTTAACCAACACCGCAGGTACGGGTATCGAACCCGGTTCCTCAATTCCGCGCTCCAGTATGTTATGCATTACCGTACTCTACGGCTCATCGGCCAATAGGCCTATATAATATTATTTATGAAACACGCGCGCCTACTAGGCTACACGTTATAATTTTTATAAATATAGCCTAATTGTTACTAATATTTATTACGTTATTTTCGTAGAACGTAAAATTATTTTAAGTTTTTTTTTCAATTCCTACTCCGAGCCTGGATAATGTGTGATTTGTGAAATTTTAACTGCGTTATAAGTCCTCCTGTCTGACGGCCGACTCCGACAACAAATATAATTCTATTTAGTCGTCTGTTTACGCACACATAATAAAATTAATTAAAAAATTAATTTGTTAGACACTAATTTTTTAGAATTACTTTCAAAGTATGAAAATATCATCAGGTAAAACTACACAAATAAAATAATTGAGCATTTTAAAGAAGTGTGGCTTCCAAGTTTAGTTGCTTAAATCCAAAAACGTTTTGGCGATGAGGAACATTTAAAAATTTGGAACACTTGACCCTAAGTCACATACTCAGATATGATTTAAAGTGGAACTGAAATTGTGCAAGAATCATTTAGAGACATGTGCAAAGAAACAATTAGTAGGCCTATCACGAAGAAAGTTCAAGTGAAGAAAAAACTCAGGAAATGGCAATGCTCATCAACAGCGTAGGCCAACTCAAATTTATGATGGCCAATGACATGTTTTCCATTCACCCAAACCTGTCAACATTGCATTGCATTTTTCTGACTTTGACCATAAGCAGTGCAGTGGAGTCTCGCGCTCATTGAATCTTATCTCCGTTCCACAGTGAACGAGGACAGGTTGTCCAGCTAAGCTTTGATTACGATCGAAAAACAGTTTTTGCTGAGGTTTTAACAAAGTAATTGATCATTTTGCTAGAATGAAACCTAGACTAAAAAGACTGTTATAGATTTATTAATTTGTCTAGGATACAGAATGGAGTTATTCATAAAAATTAGTACATAATTTTGACACTTTGTTAAATGTTTTTTGCTTTTCAATTGAATTGTATTCTATAATTCTAATACTATATCGTCCTACAATATAAAACTTTATAAAAGGTGTTTACTAATATTACGAATTTCATTTTTTCATTCAAATTATAACTTTAAAATGATTTCATTTGATATTGAAGAAGTTGGCGTCTTTTTAATGTGCTCGCCACTCCCTCTGACCCTAAGACCTGGCTACGCCGCTGTCATAGGGTTATTCAAAGGGTGGTCCGAGGAAGGTCAGATTTCGGTTTCCAGAGGACCAGAGGAGGCAGAGTAGCTGTTCAGGCGGGTGAAATTGTTGATGGTTTGACGACGATGATGATTATGCCGATGACGGAGAAGATAAATCAGGAGATGGATAGGACAACAAAAGGCCAGATGAAACACCATCGAAGTACGTCTGCGGCGATCATCTGCTCTACTGAGCGTATTCAGCACTGGACGACTTCTGACATTTGCTCTTTGTCTCCGCTCCACCGTTTGGTCATTAAGACTGAAGAAATCAGAACGTGGATAATCCAGCACTTAACCTATAATGTTATGATAAATTAGTAGATAGGAGACAGAACAGAATAAAAATGATCATAAAGATAATCATTTTCCCATGGCCCTTCGATGCTCTTACTGCATGAGTAGCTCGCGTGATATCTGTGTCATCTTTGATTTATATCCAACATAGAGCGAGGTTATGACAATTCGCGAGAAGAATGAATGGTGTGGATATCTCTCCCTGACACTTGTCATGCCTTAAGAAAGCACCTTCCAAATGCTATAGAAGCAATAAATCCAACTTACGAACTAGACCCAACAGTTTTGCATTTACCCCAAAAGATGCTAGGAATTTCATGCCTCGACCTCTCTGTAATAAAATATACTGAGTAAGGTGTTGGCCATAGTGTTTATGGGACTAAAACTCTGGTGATTAACTAGTTGAATGGAGTCTAACATAATTCGCATGCAAGTACGAAATAAGTGGTTATGCAACATCTTGTTTTAGAACTAAAATAATTAGACACAATGAATGAGAAATTTAGAAACAATACAGAATTGAATGAAAATTAAATGCAATGTGTATTATATGTGAATGCACCGCTGAAGGACAGTCTAACCTCTGTAGCAGTCGATTCATGGTGAACTGGTGGTGTTACCGTGTTACTGCAGTGCTGCGTAGGACTACTATTAGACTGTAGTTTAGACGGCTACGTTTGTTGCCGTCGCCAAGCGATGCAAATTGGTCTCTGACTCGATCGATGTTAATATTAAGGACAAGATCACGTTCCACATAATTAGTCTCTCAAGACGATTTTGACCACCCGTGATGCGCAGTTTTTTTTATGAGGGCCAGTTTGCTGAAAGTACTTTTACAGCCCTCACTAGTGACTGGCACAGTTGTCATCAGTCTTAACTGCGTCATGCTCGGTGGACATGCCACTGCTCGCTGTTGAAGCGTGGCAGCACTGAAACATTTTGGCAAAAATCGCACAACGTTAAACTGAGTTAAACTGAGCTAAAGTTAAGTCGACAACCATAGGATCCGGATAAAGGGATTCGATGTGAGAGCGCTCATTAAAGCGCCGACCATTTCATTTATTCGGCCAGCGTTGTCACTGAAGCGTGTCTTCAGTTCTGATAGCGAGTGGTCAGCTATTTCAAGCATTTGTCGCTTCAGTTCGCTGATTGCAAAAAAGTTACCTCATTGGATCCAGAATCTATTCGGCCGAACACCTTTCTGATACGCTTTCCTGGGGCGTCGTCTCGTTATCAGACTGTTCAGCTAATCTTATCTGCGAGTCTAATTTCTTCCTTAGTAATCGGATAAGACGGGTCGACCCGCGTTTGGATGTAGGCCTACTCCCTGGCCAGACTATTAGCAATATTCGACGGATTCGTTATCTGAATGGTCTTGATGGTTTAATAAATAACCGCTGGAGTAGCTGCCGCTGGTCTCTTGAATAACAAATTGAAATAAACTCATTTTCTCAAATTAAAGCAAACGAAGCAGTCCGTTGTCTAGATCTAATCAATTGAAAAATAGAGGCACAACTAATAACAGCTACTTTTAACAAAAATCGTATAATATTCGCAATAAAAAATTCTCTTCGCGCGGCATAAGTGAAATATTTCGGAAATCAAATGCGCTGACCTCACACTTCCATAGTCACTCAGAATGCGTTTGTACATTATATGGAGGTCTGAAGACAACTGTAAAATGAAGACGAGTCATCTTCCTTTTACAGCTCTCCAAACACTGTCCGTTTGAGCGGCGGTAACATCTCTGTGTAGATATCTTGAAGGAGTGCTATATCAAATACATTAATGATTCATTGAGTTTCATTTGAGTGCTCGTGAGCAAATTGCGTTTCTAGATCAGAGTCATTTCATTTTTCATGTTTATAACTTAATATTCTATGTGAGATCGAGTAGAACAGCAACATTTCTGATCTCACCACTTGTCAACGAGTCCAAATTTATGAGAAATCGAAATCGTGATTGAATGATATATAAACCAATATACGCTGTTCCAACGGTTTCACAAACTGTTCAATTGCTCATTCAACCATTCAATTTAATAAATCACAACAATAGTAAAATGTTGAAATAAATTACTTTACATGTAAGGTGCCCTTGCGTGGGTCCTTGTACCGCCTAGCATGTCAAACGTTCCTTGATTGCCTCTGTCTTACCAGATTTCGGCCATGTATAACAGAGGCAACGGGAGACAACTGATCTTTCCTACGCCTGTCCGTTAGTAGACCCTACACACTCTACACAGAGTTTTAATGCAGTGGCATTCAGTAACTCTTTTGTTTTTGTCAGCACAATGGGACGAGAACCTCTGACGTAGATCTATAAATTTCTTGAAACATGAGGGATTTATCCCACTGCAGGCGAACATATAATGATAATAGGTCGTAAGTGCTACAAATAATAATGCTAACTAAATAGGCCTAATAATGGAGCCTACTACTGACAGTGCATGCACACATAGAAGCAGACATAAAGGCGTATAATACATACAATGGGGCATAATGGTATGCCGTAAAATAATTTAAGACAGATGGTCGTGACAAGTAGTGTCAAGTGTGTAAGCGCAACTGAATGGTTCGTGCTTTAGAAATGGTTCAATACAGTAGGCCCATAACAATTACAGGCGCGCATGGGCCTAACATGACGAGAAAGGCTGTTATTGGACTTTAGAATTCAATGGCAATTTTTATTATAGAGTTAGCAGTTTCAGTAGAAGTTAAATTGTATAGTGCAGTAACTCAAACTATTTTGTTCCAGGCAGAACAAGACTTTTGCCTCAAGGAAACTTCTAAAGAGTTAAGGCATGACCTCAATATGGAGACAGAGAACAAAACAGTTATTATCAAAACCAAGACGAGTTAAAGACATCCGTTAACATTTTCGTTGGTGCTCTCACTTACAACACTGAGACTCCATCTTCAGACCACGCAATCTTGTTATTTACATGGTCATTGGTCACAGTATTGTATAATTATCGTCTTGTATCTATAGATCAATAGATTTATAGTATCTATAACAGTGCAAGCCAACCACGGGCGCACTGCGAAAAACGGACTGAGATAACAAAAAGAGACTGCAGCCGTGTTACAGTTAAGCTTACAGATCGAATCGTAGAGGGAAGGACATTCCAAAGCATGGGACAGAATATGCATTTATGCACGAGGCTGAGCAAAGCAGTCCGCAATCGCGGTACAAAAAGGTCATAGGGTTCATAAAAGTGGAGTGAGTGACCAGACTTTTTTATGATTACTTGAATCTTTGTATACCTTTCACAGTAAAAATTGCGTACTAAGGAAGAGCGGTCAATAGTAGCTGCCTAGGACTTTTCAAACTTTGTGTCCATGACACTGATCATCTTGCGCAAAGTTTTTCAACCGGTGGTAGGGCCTACGTATACCCTTAGAGGTACACCAGCTGTTGCTAAGAGTACACTCGAAAAATTTTGACATTCAAAATAAAATGAGAGAATTTTCAATTAAATAACTATTTTTTAAACTCAGCTGTACTGTACACAGTACCATGATGATTATTTGAGTATAATAAATTTAGTAATAACCAATAATTGTAAAACCAATATTCTAATTATAATAACATATCATGATTAAATAGCCTAAATTGTCAAAGAGCGTTTCTGACAAATCTTTTTCTATTGGACGTACGACCATAAATAATTTATTACTTTGGGGTACAACAAAAAGCAACGTTGGCAATCGCTGATCTAGAGGAATGCACAAGACACATGCGCAACATTGCCATTTAGGCTACGCTGACGTTTGGCCGATGACGCTATTTCACCAAAAATGCTCCGAAAACACCCATGCTCTATGATCGTCAGGTTACCATGTCTAAGTGCTGCTGCTGGAAGAGACCTCATTTTAAACAATTTTTATGAGTCACGATGCGCAGAAGGATTTTACGAGAAGACCGCCGCCTCTATTGTACTCAAACTGTTGCTTAACTCGTCGTTAGTATCATCGAGTCGTAAATCATTTGTAGTCATTGTAGGCCTACTAGCCTTAGTCTTTTGCTTTCACAACTGAGCGATCTGATTGGATGTTCATACGCTAACAATACCCTCACTCCTCCAATTTGTTATCATACCAAACAGTTCGTGAACAATATGTGTCGCTTGACGCCCTGAGAGCGGCTTTGATTAATGGGAAAAGGCAAAGCTCTGATGGATCAAAATACCATTGACTGACACTACGGGCGTTTCTGATGTACAATGGCGATTAAAATATTGGGCTTCAATACCAGATAGAACTACATATATAAACACAACCAAGGAATGACAGCCATGCAGTAGGCCGCTCTCTAGGCTGATTTTTATGTTTTTATGTTATTGCTATTCTTACATAGAATTAGCTTCAGTAGCTCCGCTAGGATTTAAGTTCGCTCTATTATTTCGACAACATTTATGATTTTTGCTTATTCATCATCGACAATATATAAGCTTGGCTAATGCAGTGTGAGACCCTAACCGACTCTCAATTTTATCAGATTCTTTGCTCCATTGATCCACACTCCAAGATACAACATACAATAATAATAATTATTATTATTGCTTCCGTTGCAAATTACAGTGTGGCTTGAGGGTTCCATGAGCGATCGTAATTTCTCAGAGAGCCGTCGTGTCTCATAATGAACGCACCTGATTTGCATAATAGATTATGACGTGTGAGCTGCGCCTTCATTTGCCAGCGCAAAATATGAATATATTATCGGGCGTTTTGTCAATTTGAAACCAAGAATGCAATAATATTGGAATTTAAGGTATTTATTTATTAAATTTGTAACGCGCACAGGGTCATACCTAAATGTGAATCTGAGGCGCGGATAGTCAGTCGCCAGAAGAAGATGCAATTAGATTTCCATATCCTTGAAAGCCAAAGAGAAATAGTGAGTTTTGAGTCGCTTTTTGAAGGAAGGAAGGGAATTTGAGCTACGAAGAGAGAGACAGTGGCAGTCGATTCCATTCCCTAGGAGCAGAGACATGAAATACACGAGAGCCAATAACTGTTGTGCATTGTGGTTCAACTAAAAGACCTGTACTTGATGATCGTAAGCAACGAGGAGGAATGTAAGGAGTTAGTAGAGCATGAATATAGGTAGGTTTACTGGCGATTAGGGCTTTGTAGGTCAAACAAGCTAACTTAAATTTGATTCTGAATGCAACAGGGAGCCAATGCAGCTGGTGGAGTAGGGCAGAGGTAAATTGTGTGTTGAAAATATTCACGTCAGCTGAGAAATTGCACGTAGATTGGGTTGTCTAAATAGAAAACGAATACCTATGCCAGGAGAAATGTGTTTGTTATGTCGTTTTATGTCGTCTTGCATACCGGCATATCATTTTGATGAAAGATGTCTTCATGATTCGCTTATTTTATATAAATTTCGCGTCGTGAAAATCGGTTAGGGTCAGGTTAAGACTTGTGAAGGTCGGTTTGGGTTAGGGTCAGTGTCGTCTTAAAATGCAGCGCAGAAAGTTATACTTTGGCAAGAATGATTTTCGTAAATCCAGCTTCTACTTGGTCAATAATTTATTTCATCGATCCTACTTCCACTTCACATCGTTTCATTGATCTAGCTTATACATAATCACAATTATTTTCAGCAATCCAGCTTCTAAACAATCAATTTTATCATCTATCCGGTCTCCACTTCTACTAAAGCGAAATTTTATTAATCAATCCAGATTTTATCTACGCAACTTTCTGGAGGAATGATTATAATAGACGGCGAATGTACTTGTAATGTATGCTTCGTGTGTCATTTAAAGCAGCCAATCACAGCGTGCCATTGCCGCAAGGTCCAGCGATTTTGTAAACACAAATAAATAAACACATCGACACTAAATGTTTGACTGCACACTATCGCAGGAGGTTACACTTTTCAATAGTGAAGAAGGTTGTTTATAAGGGTATCACAGCAGATTAAAATAGAGTGACCAGTGACCACATTTCTCTTCTACCATTCTAGGACATCACATTTTCTCCAATCTAAATCAAATTCAATTGGGAGCTGGGTCCATTGGAATGAGCGCTATACTTGCGCAATGATCCAGCTGAAGTCCATTTCAAAATAATTTTTTTAATTAAGGAGCATCTATTTGAAGTTTTTTAATTATAAACTCTAATTTCAAGAAGGCAAATGTCACATGATCACGTAAGTTAATCATGTTGAAAATTGTTGTCTTAAACTGGCAGAGTGCAGCACTATGTGGCGATGATGCAAATGGAACCAAGACCCTGAATCCACACACCTCAAGCGACTGCTCCACTGCACCTTAGGCCCTGTCCAAAGTTTATACTATTACTACCCTAAGCTACAACCACAATGCCCGGGCAGTATCATGTCACTCATATCCTAAAATAACTGCGTTGTCTAAAAATGAGTGAATCAACAACCAAGTCCTATCACGGTATCACCAACCTGCTGCTCCCTACTGCAAGTTCAAAATAATGTGCTCGTAAACTCTTTAAATTAATATCTAGCCAACTCGTTCTACCCGATCATCCTCATGTCTCAGTCTTTCTCGATCCCCTGTAACTTCTCATCTCAAGTAGTCCAACTGAGGTATATCCCACACTGCACCACGTCTCTGACTCGCCCGACGACTTTCCTCTCGAATGTTTTCTGTTCCTCTACGCCATTGTCAATCATTGACCGTTATAGATTTGTCCCAGATTCTTCTATCATCCTCGAACTTTGCACTCAGAACTGAAGTCTGATCTTTTCATGAATTCCTACCCCGCCTCATTCGATCCTCCACCTTTCAATTCTAAACGATGTCCATCTTAGCAGCTGCTACATGCCTCCTCTCACTCTCAGGCAGCCAGACTCGGACCTCATTCGGACAACCCTTATGAACAACACCTGATTTGACGATAATTAACGGTGCCAATAATTATAGTTTTAGAGAACGCCGAATAAGTTTGTCACATAGAATCAACATAATTATGCCTTATTCATTTCTCATTTGAAAGGGTGCCCTGAAAAACTAAGCCCGAGGGCGACAAGGAGACTAACTTCGGTAATGGATGTTATTTCCACTGTCAGATAATTGGAACATTAAAATGGCATATTCTACAATCTATTTGTTGGATCATAGAAACACCATTCCGGGACGTTACATTGTCCCGGAATGGACCTGCCTGAGACGAGAGACATTTTGATCAATTCCGGGATTGTCCCGGCCAATTCGGGACCTGTGGTCACCCTTTATTAAAAATGAGACGCGTTGGACACAGACACTGTAATTGAAGTTGAAGTTGCAAATTACTTTACATTCCTCGCTATCTAATTTTTCTACTCAAAGTGTGCTGACAATATATAAATTTTATAGGAGAGGTGCATGTGTCTTGGAAGTGCAGAGAAAATTTGAACCAGCTTCTACCAAGGAGCATTTCACCTGCGATCTCTTTCCCGACAGGAGAACAAGTCAGCTATCATAGAATCTCAATCCTAATTCTCACTAAAGTAAGTCATGGGTGTGATAATCCATTTAACTTTCATTAATTTTTGATCAAACTTGTTGAATAATAATAATTGTTATTCACGGTGTCTTGGACGGCCATAGAGTTGAAACTAAATTTTACTATAAGGCTTTTGATGTGCCGATGTCGGCTATGGAGAATGTTTACCACAGTCAGACATAAACATGGGTTGAGTACAAAGCCATGAAAAATACCATCAGAGTCTTGTGCTCTGTTCCTAAACGCTTTGTTGCACCCTGAAGGCGTCAACTTGTGTCATCGGCGATGCGTTGACAATAACATGCAGCGTGCCGATCACTTACGGCCTATCTGTGAACTCAAGCTGTTATAATATAAGTTCGTATGTACGTGAATGTCACTTGATATATTTGAAAGGCGAGGTCATTACATCTGTCATGCATATTGAGCGTGCTCGCAAAAAATTGTAAGTCTTGAATAAAAATCACAGCGCAAGATGAGCAGATTTGTCTACTTAGAAGCCTTGACACGGCTGCATGTGCAAATGTTTTTATCTGTCTAGGATTCTATTTTATTTCTTCAGCTGGTTAGTAAAGTAAGATAATCTGGTGGAAATGTACTTTATTGCGAATTTCTTGCGATGTGCAGTACATAGGACTATCCCTGAAGTACGCCATTATCAGCAAGTCCTTCTGACCTGATGTCTCAAGAACCAACTCCCATATTTTTTCTTCACTTAATTTATGTTACATCATACATTTTTTTATTTGGCAGAGTGGACGAAAAGTAATAAAATGTTGTAAAAGATGCAGTGCAATTCGTAAAATTATATGCATATTGGCTGTACAGGTAGTGATGAGTTTCGTAGTTATGCAGGAAGACAATGTCAATATTTTAAGTACGTAAGAAAGTCTGGAACGCACTCTACAAGACGAAATTGTGAAGTTTCGAGCCATTGACTCCAGTAGCCCGCCATATTGGCATCATGCCCTAATTTGACCACATCTTCAGCTACATGTAAATTGTACATGTATAGGCCTGTGCTCGACGTCCTTCATTCTCCACCCTCAGGCAGCGAGCCGAGAATGGGATAGCTGCCTTGGTCTGGCGCTGCCTGCTGGGACTTGCCTCCTTCTACATTATCGAGCTATAAATTATTGCCCCGTTCTCAGTGCTCGGGGCTCGCTTTCCATCGGCTATACAAAACCACAAGCAGATCCTTGGTAGGCCCTCGATTTGGAATGGGTCATCATGGCGCGACGCTAATATCCCGCAGATTCCTCTCTCATCATAATAATTTAGTTCCTATTTGACCGCACTGGGGTTGGGAACGCCCCTGAGTATCCCTTTGAAGAGGCTCTGTAAAAATTATCGCAGTGAATGTATGCATGAAAGAATAAATCTCAAATGAAACATTAGGCTACAGTTGGCAGCGGTATTGATATCAGAATGCTGCAGTTATTGTCCAGTATCCTATTTGGACTTTGATCATAGATGTGCTGCTTTCGGGTGGCGAACATTAGAAGCAAGTCTTCCCTACAAGTGATAAAGCCGGTGGTAAATCTGGCTCAGAGGCGCTTCACTGAAACATTGGTTTTACAATCCAAACTGAAAAAAATTGACACTGCGCTTCATTTATCTGCGCGGGCACAAAGGATATTTGTATGTGTGCGTCGACAAACTCGGCTGACGTTTGACGAATGGCTGTTGGCACCAATAATTTTGGATTTTTTTGCTAATGCTGCAACATACTGTGATTGGTAAAATCTTATGAAATCCGTAAAGCATCAAAGGGTATGAAGTGACGGGTGTTGCTTTGGCTCAACGCCCTGTTTTATATCTTAGCCCAATGTGCAAACTCTCTGCGGGGTTCTACCATCCCGTGTGTCACAGTTATTTTATTGAAGCAGCGTGAGAAAGCGCTCTGCAAACATAGGGTGGGCACGCAAGATCGAGAAGCATTGTGTCATCTTACAATTCATCGGAGTTGCTGTCAAAGGGAGGAATACTATATGTGACCATCCTGGCTACGTCATTCCTTGGCGCTGGTCGGGTGTGGCATCTATACTGTCATCATTTGTCCGCGTATAATGAGTTGGCGCTCGTCATAAGCCGTGCCTTACTGGATAAGGCTAATACACGCCATGCTAAGACAAGTATTAATAAGCAGCTACATCCTTTCTTATGTATTAGCATAGCCAAGTTTTAATGTTGAAATGCATCTTCATTATTTCAACAGAACTAATTACATGTCGTTTTTTTACCATCGAATTATCCACTGAATTGTCCTTTATTTAAAATATCCGACATGGATCTCGCACCTGCCATAACATACTAGATAATGTTTCTCGAATAACTGCCTTAAATTTTGCAATTCAAAGCGCTTCTATAAATGATGACAGCATAGATGTCACACCCGAAAGTATGTTTATGATCCTGTATTACAATTTTTTGGAACATTTGACACCTAATAATGGAACAATTAATACCCAATCGGAAATTATTATTATATCAAGATAAATAAAACTTCACTCTAGATAGCTGCAGCATTAAGACCTGGTTAAATTTTGGTCTTTCCCATTCAAAATCAACTTAAATCGTATGGCGTCATATAGAAGCTGCTTAATGGTGCGTGTTATGAATATCTGAGTTGCAGCGAGATAATGGTAACCTATATTTTAATCTAGAATATTCGCAAGTGACTGAAGACAGATTTAGCAACTTTAGGACACTCAGAAATGCTGAGTAGATTTGGAAGTCCACGTTAACAAAAACTAAGGTCTCTCGTATTCATATTTATTTCAATATAATGAATTTCAGATCGTTGGTGAAGATTGGGCTTCAAATGCTGACTGTTGGGTCTTCAAAAATCTGGCAATGTCAAAGAATAGGCTAAGCGAGCCTTCAGGTGGGGTTGTTTACACGCCAGGTTGAATACATCTACGGTCTAGGCTTTCAAACGCCCATCCACTTGAAACGAATTTTACAATGCACATAAACTAATGCGGACGGCACATGAATAACAATGCCCAATGCATATGTAGTTTATATATATATAAGTTTATATATATAAAACAATTTATATTTAAATGCATATATTATATATTTCGAACTAATTGTGCTATGCTTTGACAACCACGCCCGTTGAGAATTGTATTTACGCCCCTTGTTAAAAAAATTCTCATTGAATCAACTGAGCATTGTTCAGTTATAAATGTAGGCATATCTAACGGTATACGTGTATGCTGATTTTGGATGACGCTATAGAAGCTACCCAGATAGGATTGCACTTACATGTACGGTCATTCAACTGTAAATAATAATATATTTCTTAAATTTAATGAAAGTATTTAAAAATTAATTATGTTTGTTTTTTGGTCCAGATTATTAGGGTTTGACTTTGATGAAAGGATAACAGTTTTAAAATATTTCTCAAATTAGAAACTTCTGATTCTGAGAGTGCTCAATTTACTCAAGACGACATGATCTCGACATTCATACAATCATAGACATAGGTTGTTTCAACGTGACGAAATATCATGCTCACATAACATTTGAATAAAATAGACGTTTATCGTTTTAAGCTAAATGGAGTTGAATTAGTCAGCTTACAGTTCTTTGACCTTGAGCAAAAAAAGAATCCTAATAGGTGTATAGTGTAAGGTAGTTTGCCATTACCTCTGGCTGAAGTCATTGCTAATATCTGCTCAAACGTGACACCGTGTATGTCATGACAACGAGGCAGGGCTAAACGTATTTCAACTTCGCCTATAAATATACATATCAACCGAACAACTGGATTAATGGTGGGGCAGTCACGCAGTCTAGAGGCAGCGAGCGTGCAGTCAACAGACGACAATTCAAACGACGTGTTTTCACTTGTCGTCGTCGCTTCAATAAACGCGTTACGGTTACAGAATGCCGTCGAACAGTCTTTGAACGCGAATTGTGACTTAGTTGCATAATTCTGAATTAACTGACCTAACTATTTCACTCGACGAGTTCCATTTTCAAACAATATTTGCGTACACATTTTAGGCAAGGTTGGAAACATCTTGGATGATCTAATTCGGCAGATATACTTTGACGTGTATATCCATTCAGAGACAGACAGTGCCGCTTCGCTCACTCTGTAAGTATGAAGTAATAAAACCGATAATATCAGTTGGATTTCTATTCTTTCATTCCGAAGATTTACATGTAGCGTCCCTTCACAATTGCTACTCAGGTGCGCTCCCAACCTCAGCACGGTTGATAAGGACAACTTTAAGGAGAGTATAAAAGATTAAGAGCACCAGGTCGCATATTTTCAGCATGCGGCGTAAGTTTGCAAACCATTTTAAGACGGGTTTTCAGCTCATTTGTGAGACACCTAAACGCGCTATACTAAAGTGTCTTGATGAAAATGCGTGTTGTTACGCGGCTTTTTATGTATGATTGTAGTTGCTTTACAAAGCAAAATATATAATTAAACCCATGTTCTTTCTTTTGTAAGTTGTTGGACCAAGTTTTCCCACATTATTAGCATTTTTTAACATTTTTTTACAGTGAGACGAAGGAAAAAAGAGATCTGCGAGTAGGCCTGAATGTACTGACTCACCATGACCGGCGGCAGAAACAGAGAAATGATTCTTAAAGTGACTTTTAGTCTACTAATCTTCTCTTTATCGGAACATGGTAAGTAGTTGTACGGTACCTCAATAGAAGTGACCACGTCTGCGATGGCGATTACAACATCAATTAACTTAAACAAATTCATATGGAGTTTACCTACATTCATAGCATTTCATTACAATTCGGTCACGATTTCTGCACTGTAGGCCTATGTAATTATAGAGAACAGTCGCAATAAGTCGTTAAGTCATGGATGTGCATTGAAGCGCTTGTTGAAATGGTTATCGGAATTCCCTTGTGATGCAAATGTCACTCAAAAAAGAACAAAAAATTTTGTGCAAATAAAGCGATCTTGTGTATAATAGCTGTGAACCTCTTGGTCTCTCGACCAATCATGAAAGGGCCTAAAACTTATATTGTTTGGCATTATATCCTATCACATTTAATTGCAATACCTTCCATATTAATATATTGTACTGTTCTGTACTTCCCAAAGTGCACATGACTCCTAGGTAAATGCATATTACTTGCGTATCTTTATTATCTGTCAACGAAATAGAACAGTTTTAGTTCATGTATTTTGTGACATTATAATTATTTTATCGCATTGTGCCATATTTTTGTGGACTACGAAAGTCGATTGCTTAGAATTGAATGCTAACAATTGCATCATGATTATTGAATCCCATTTTGCCTGACCAGTCAAAAGCGCGCCCGACAAAAAGCGCTGACAAATGAGCGCCCCAACAAATGAGCGCCCCAACAAATGAGCGCCCCAACAAAAGAGCGCCCGACAAAAGGGCGCCCAACAAAAGAAGGGCGCATCTGCAATGATGAAAATATTTCTTCATGATATTGAAATTTGTTTGATCCAATGATTCATACTTAAATTGAAGCTGGGTTGATGAAAGGAGTCTGCTTAAACAGAGGCTGTATTGGCAAACTTATTAGCATTATTTTTTGAGCAATGAGCATAATAACAGAAGAATGGAGCGGAAGCTGGTGCGATGAGAAGATTCACGCATAAGTTGAAGCTGGATTGATGAAAAGTATTATGCTTCAGTGGAAGAGTGAATAAGTTCTGTTTATATAGAAGCTGGACTGGTCAAAACAATTGTGTATTATTAGAGGTCTGATTGATGACAAGAATGCCGTTCTTATGGAATTGGGATTGATAAAAAGAACCCTGTTTAACTAGAATCTGGATTGTGTGATTCCCTTCATCACTCCAGCTTCCATTTAATCATGATTCTTTTCACCTCAATCCAGCTCCCCTTCTACCGGAATTCTTTTAATTGATCTAGCTTTTAATTTAACAACATTTGTTTCGTCGATCCAGCTTCTAATTAAACATGATTCATTTAATTAATCCAGCTTCCATTTAAGCTAACATTTTTTCGTTAGTCCAGCTTCTATTTCAATTTGTCTGTGCTCTAGTTTGTCGACACTCCTTTGGCGGCGTTCTTCTCTTCTCGAGCGCTCTTGTCGTGCGCTCTTTTGTCGAGGCGCTCTTTTGTCGGGCACTCTTTTGTCGGGGTGCCCTTATTTTGTAGTATTCTATTATAAGATTACCATCGTTGACTACTTTAGACGTCTGTCTTGTTTCAACGCTTTCAAATACTGCATTATAATAGCAAAGCTATCCGGCAACAACATAATGCTCCAATTTGAGCAGAACAATGTTCTCTCAAATGACCATTTATAGTCGGAGCAATTCATCTAAATAAAAATAACCGGTATTATTATGGAAACTCATCAGAAGCACATTAAGTGATGTGTCTACTAGAGGACTGCTACCAAACCCGTAACACAGGGACGCTACCCGCGGGTATACCCATGCCCTCGACGTCATTAGCACGCATTCTCGTAGTCTTAGTGCTAGCCAGGATAATAGTAGTACAACTTACTCAGCGTATACTAATAATAATTAATAAGCTAACATGAAAGAAATAGTAGTAGTAGTAATAGTATTGGTTGTTATTGTTGTTGTGATGGCAGTTGTAATAGCAGCAACATGGCGCAGCAGCAAGATGCAGCATCAGTGACAGCAGTGATGGAAGAGGTGGCTGCGGAAGCAAGAGTAAACGGTGGCGAAAAGGAAGCACTGGATGAAAATGAAGGGGAGGACGGAATCAGGAAAAGGAAGGAATAGAGTAGAAAGAAGAGAAAAGGAGTAACAGGAGAATCAGTAATGGAAGGAGAGGCAGGAATAGGAAAGGAGGTAGGAGATGAAGAAGATGGAAGTAGGTGAATGAGTGGAGAGGATTAGGAGTAGGAGAAAGATTAAGAAGAAGAGAGTAGAGTGCGGAATCAGGAGGAGAAAGGGAAGAGGACATGGAGGATAGAAGTGGCAAGGGATGACGCAGGAGCAGAAGGATCATCAGGAGAAAGAAGAGGAGGATTGAAGCAGAGGAAGTACGATAAGGAGGAGGAGGATGAAGCGGAGGATGAAAACATAGAATCTGCATGCACAATCAGACGGATAACCAATGCATACATTTGAATATGTATGTGTCGCATGCATGTATGGATTTATTTGTGTAAATGTGTATGTAAGTAAGTAAGTATATTCTTGATTGAACCAACTGCATAACCGCACTCTGGTGTACAATACATTTAAAAGTACAGCATTCTAATTTAAAAAGATTTTCGTTCTAGATTGTTTGCTTGTGGAATTTCACCGTCATGTGGGCGTGGGCGTATGTATGCATGTATGTATGTATGTATGTATGTATGTATGTATGTATGTATGTATGTATGTATGTATGTATGCATGCATGCATGTATGTATGTATACATTTATGTACGTCTGCCATTAATCCTAATAATACTCTTATATCTTCTGTCTGAATTTTATCACCAAGGAGGTTGTTTTTGGGATTCATGTAGTAACCATGCGTTACAGGGCTCAGTGTCAATGATCTGTGATATGAGACCTCGCCTACAAGGAATTTGAAGCCAGATCATTTATATGCCCTGTTTGTCTTCTTCCTCAAGCGTATGACCTAAATAATACTAAGGCCTGACAGATCTGCTGGCCTCTTACTTTGTAGGATAAAATGGGGTATTCTGGACCACTTAACTTATTTGTGTATTTCTGAGCAAAATGAAACATCCATGCTGTGCAAAAAAGTTTTAACCCTAATGTGCGAACGTATTCCGGATGATAATAGAACAGGCCCACTTGATTTCATAAATATTTTCAGAAGTATTTCACAAATACACTGCCTAGAGCTGCTGCTTTTGCCAAGAGAAGTTTTTTAAGCAAATGTTATAGAACATTTTTTTATTTATGCTATTAGTTGTACCTCTTCTAAGCTATTGTGCGCAGAATTTGCAGTTTAGTGACACTGTGTGATAACAAAGAGCATTAGTGACGACCTCCTTCTATATCCTGGCTTGGGATTGGCACTGTCAGAGTGCGAGTTGTTGCGGAACAGAAGCAGGAGTAGAGTGATAAAGTGAGGCTGATGATGAGGAATAGATGGAGTAGGAAGAAGAGGTGGAAGAGTGAGATGAAGAGACCGAGCAGGAGGAGGAGGAGGAGGAGGAGAAGTATGAAGTGAGGAGGAGGAGGAATAAAAGAAGGTGGAATAAGTGTGAGATAAAGAGAAAGAGCTGGAGGAGCAAGAGCAAGTGCATATGTTTTTATATATATATATATATATTAATGCGTTTATGTGTTGATTGTGCGCAAGCATGTTGTGCTTAGATTTAGGATGTGCCAGGTGCATATAGCAATTACGTTTTGATGGTGCAAGATTTTCGTACATAATTTGACGGTGACATTGTAAGTCCAAAACTTAACCTCAGCACGGGTATATTATAAAAACCGAGCATACCCGTACCCGTGATTGCTCTACTCGAACCCGTCCCGAGCCGTAAGAAACGTACCCGACTCTTACCCGTACGGGTCGGGAACTGGTGAGCATCCACAAATGTGAACAACTTTGACTATTTAACTTAAGTAGCATAGACTGTGGCGCCACTCAGTGAATATCCGTAGTAGTTACAACAAGCATGTTCGAGAACGCTAAAAGAGTTTTTGAACTCTTTTTCTTCACAGAATACGAGCGCTGAAACCCTATAATTAAACATAATTTTCCTTTTTAGTAAATGATCGATTTCTTGGTTGAATTTTTTACCCTGATATTACTACAGTTATTATTAGAATGTGTATTATGTCCACTTTTTGAGTGAGCGATGATAAGATTTTGTCTTGTGCAGTTTAATTGATAGGAATGGTTTCTTACACCGTCTGCATGCTCTGTAATGTGAGCACTGTGTGCTTTAAGGACCACGTTGATTGTAAGCATTTTGCTCACATTACCGCAATCAATTTTTTTAAGTTTTAAGTGACAATTTGTTTATCGGAGATACTGTGGCCTATTATTGGCATTAGAATTAGACTGGGACTTATACTTTTTGTAGAACCTGCCTCCAACATGCGTGAGCATGTATGCTCATATTAGGAACCAAGGTGTGCTCACATTAAATTCGAGTGCCCAAATATGAGCACGTTCTTGAAATTTTATTTTTATAAACAGTGATTTGTGAATATGATGCCTATACATGTTGCATAGACATTCATTTTATTTACCCCTTGCAGATAATTATCACAAGCTTGTTGCACTCGATTAGTTTCTTTAATTTCAAAATTTAATTTCATTAAGGTGTTCACATTTGTATGTTTTACCTTACATGCACAAATAACATGGGTGAGGAAAATAATTAGCCAGAATTAGGTAAAAAGCATAATCAGTTAAATCTGTGCATATCACTTCAAGCATTGCATTTATCAGATTTTGCTTTGTGTATCAGGTCTACAGTAACTTTATATTTGGTCTTACAAGCGTTCAGTAGTGAATGTAAGTCCCCTACATGTTAAGAAGGTTTGCCCTGAAATACTTACGGATGTAATTCACATTCCTTGAAGCCTTGGGTGTTAGACATATTTAAAGTTAATCGAAGATTTGCTGTGAGTGACTTTTTCTTTCAGGTGTCCATGGCCAGTGTGCAACGGGGGCGCTAGTGAATCGGGCTGTTTTCGAGGGAGTTCTGAATACGCCGATGACCTGCAACGGTCCGACACCAGTGTCTTGGACTATTTATCCAACTAATGATGAGTTATTTCCTCATCAAATCACAAATTATAGCAACACTGTTTTGTCTCCATATACGACCCTCTATGACGTCACTAACACTAATCTGAACATAAAGGTTGCTCAATCGAATGCTCCTCCACCTGCTAACATAGCAACTGCTGGTTTATACATCGCACAAAACGCTCCAAATGGACCCAACAACAAAGTCGGCGCCAAGCTCGTCGTCGTTCGTAAGTAGACGTGCGTCCTATGTATAAGTGTTTATCATAGATATGAAATTATCGATCTCACATCAGTATATTACGGGCGTGATAGTATTGGCGAGATAAAATATTATTTTCGCTGTTCACTGTCTTACTTACTCAACCCTCAGGAATGGCATACAGCATTTTCTAAGAGGTATTTGTCTCTTAATATTTAAAACCAGATACTGCAAAGCAATATTTAATTTTGAAGCCACAAATATTTCAAATCTCCTCTGTCAGAAGCACCGTTGCCAACTTTAAGTGCCTTTGACAAATTGCTAGGTATGTTTCTGGTTGATTGAATGGTTGTCGTTATTTCCTCGCATCGTGCAATAAATCTAGCACGAGCGTATCTCCTTGATCTAGCTGAATGAAGTTAATGCGCATCACATATCGAACCTTTACTCGTCAGTAATTTTTTTGATGATTAAATCTTCTACAGGTGGGCTTCCAACATGTAACTGCACAGCGATCAATTCAACAAGCAATAATCAAACCTGCGACATCTATTATGCCGACTCCAGTTACAATCCGATCTATGCGGTGGTGACCTGGACAGCAGATGGCGTTCAAGTCGCAAAGAATACACTGAATTTGAGGACAAAAGTTGGAAATTATTGGTATTCTTCATCAAGCATCACAACCAGTCTCAGCGATCCAAGATCCTACCAATGCACTGTTCAATTTTCGAAACCGATGAGCGTTTCGATTGCCTACATCGCAACAAATGGACCCATTTTCAACGCTAAATGCACTCCAAACTGTGAGTTTCATTGAAAACAGTGTCTGTTTTTATATTTACTCAGCCAAGCTAAAGTTAGAGTTTAGGCTTCCAAACAATTGACATTAAGCATAGCATATATTTGTAGCTTTTCAAGTTATCTCGAAACTATATATATGTGAACATTTGGTTTTAGTGATGAACCTCTACATCATTTAGGCAACTTAATAGTAAAGATATTAAATGTAATCAGCCCATTCAATATCAATGGTAAGTATTGGTAACACTATGATGTTGACAACGTGACGTTATTTGAGCAAAGCTTAGTTCGGTTGTAACTTAGCTGGAAGACAAAGTCCGATTACTCATATTCGCCAGAACCCATTTACTTTGAGACCAGTTGCCACAAAAGGTATCTCATTATTACACGATAATTAAGACGGAAAAACTTCTACAGTGTTTATCAATTTCCTCAGTTTGCGGTACAACTACTACACAATCATCGACGACCACAACTGCAACAACGACAGCAATGAGTACAACACAAACAACGACTAATCCCACTACAACTGTGAAATCAACAACAAAAACAATAACGACCACTGCAACAAACCAACCGACTACTACTATTTCCCTGACCACAAAACCCCAAACGACTACAGCGACATCTACAACCACATTGCCTCCAACAACTACTAATCTTCCATCTACATCTTCTCTGCCTCCAACCACTACTAATATTCCATCTACATCTTCTCTGCCTCCAACAACTACCAATCTTCCTTCTACATCTTCTCTGCCGCCAACAACTACTAATCTTCCATCTACATCTTCTCTTCCTCCAACAACTACTAATCTGCCCTCTACATCTTCTCTGCCTCCAACCACTACTAATATTCCATCTACATCTTCTCTGCCTCCAACAACTACTAATCTTCCATCTACATCCTCTCAGCCTCCAACGACTACCAATCTTCCATCTACATTTTCTCTTCCTCCAACAACCACTAATCTTCCATCTACATCTTCTCTGCCTCCAACAACCACTAATCTTCCATCTACATCTTCTCTGCCTCCAACAACTACTTATCTTCCATCTACATCTTCTCTGCCACCAACGACTACTAATTTTCCATCTACATCCTCTCAGCCTCCAACAACAACTAATCTTCCATCTACATCTTCTCTACCGCCAACAACTACTAATCTTCCATCTACATCTTCTCTGCCTCCAACAACCACTAATCTTCCATCTACAACTTCTCTGCCGCCAACGACTACTTATCTTCCATCTACATCTTCTCTGCCACCAACGACTACTAATTTTCCATCTACATCTTCTCTGCCGCCAACAACTACTAATCTTCCATCTACATCTTCTCTGCCTCCAACAACCACTAATCTTCCATCTACAACTTCTCTGCCGCCAACGACTACTTATCTTCCATCTACATCTTCTCTGCCACCAACGACTACTAATTTTCCATCTACATCCTCTCAGCATCCAACAACTACTAATCTTCCATCTACATCTTCTCTGCCGCCAACAACTACTAATCTTCCATCTACATCTTCTCTGCCTCCAACAACTACTAATCTTCCTTCTACATCTTCCCTGGCTCCAACAAGTACTAATCTTCCATCTACATCTTCTCTGCCTCCAACAACTACTAATCTTCCATCTACATCTTCTCTGCCTCCAACCACTACTAATATTCCATCTACATCTTCTCTGCCTCCAACAACTACTAATCTTCCTTCTACATCTTCCCTGGCTCCAACAAGTACTAATCTTCCATCTACATCTTCTCTGCCACCAACGACTACTAATTTTCCATCTACATCCTCTCAGCCTCCAACAACAACTAATCTTCCATCTACATCTTCTCTACCGCCAACAACTACTAATCTTCCATCTACATCTTCTCTGCCTCCAACAACCACTAATCTTCCATCTACAACTTCTCTGCCGCCAACGACTACTTATCTTCCATCTACATCTTCTCTGCCACCAACGACTACTAATTTTCCATCTACATCCTCTCAGCATCCAACAACTACTAATCTTCCATCTACATCTTCTCTGCCGCCAACAACTACTAATCTTCCATCTACATCTTCTCTGCCGCCAACAACTACTAATCTTCCATCTACATCTTCTCTGCCTCCAACAACTACTTATCTTCCATCTACATCTTCTCTGCCGCCAACGACTACTTATCTTCCATCTACATCTTCTCTGCCTCCAACAACTACTAATCTTCCATCTACAACTTCTTTGCCGCCAACGACTACTTATCTTACATCTACCTCTTCTCTGCCTCCAACAACTACTAATCTTCCATCTACATCTTCTGTGCCTCCAACAACTACTAATCTACCATCTACATCTTCTCTGCCGCCAACAACTACTAATCTTCCATCTACATCTTCTCTGCCGCCAACGACTACTAATCTTCCATCTACATCTTCTCTGCATCCAACAACTATTAATCTTCCATCTACATCATCTCTGCCGCCAACAACTACTAATCTTCCATCTACATCCTCTCAGCCTCCAACAACTACTAATCTGCCTTCTACATCTTCTCTGCCTCTGACAACTACTAATCTTCCATCTACATCTTCTCTGCCTCCAACAACTACTAATCTTCCATCTACATCTTCTCTGCCTCCAACAACTACTTATCTTCCATCTACATCTTCTCTGCCTGCGACAACTACTAATCTTCCATCTACTTCTTCGCTGCCTCCAACAACTACTAATCTTCCATCTACAACTTCTTTGCCGCCAACGACTACTTATCTTACATCTACCTCTTCTCTGCCTCCAACAACTACTAATCTTCCATCTACATCTTCTGTGCCTCCAACAACTACTAATCTACCATCTACATCTTCTCTGCCGCCAACAACTACTAATCTTTCATCTACATCTTCTCTGCCGCCAACGACTACTAATCTTCCATCTACATCTTCTCTGCATCCAACAACTATTAATCTTCCATCTACATCATCTCTGCCGCCAACAACTACTAATCTTCCATCTACATCCTCTCAGCCTCCAACAACTACTAATCTGCCTTCTACATCTTCTCTGCCTCTGACAACTACTAATCTTCCATCTACATCTTCTCTGCCTCCAACAACTACTAATCTTCCATCTACATCTTCTCTGCCTCCAACAACTACTTATCTTCCATCTACATCTTCTCTGCCTGCGACAACTACTAATCTTCCATCTACTTCTTCGCTGCCTCCAACAACTACTAATCTTCCATCTACATCTTCTCTGCCTCCAACAACTACTAATCTTCCATCTACATCTTCTCTGCCGCCAACGACTACTAATCTTCCATCTACATCTTCTCTGCCTCCAACAACTATTAATCTTCCATCTACATCATCTCTGCCGCCAACAACTACTAATCTTCCATCTACATCCTCTCAGCCTCCAACAACTACTAATCTGCCTTCTACATCTTCTCTGCCTCTGACAACTACTAATCTTCCATCTACATCTTCTCTGCCTCCAACAACTACTAATCTTCCATCTACATCATCTCTGCCGCCAACAACTACTAATCTTCCATCTACATCCTCTCAGCCTCCAACAACTACTAATCTGCCTTCTACATCTTCTCTGCCTCTGACAACTACTAATCTTCCATCTACATCTTCTCTGCCTCCAACAACTACTAATCTTCCATCTACATCTTCTCTGCCTCCAACAACTACTTATCTTCCATCTACATCTTCTCCGCCTGCGACAACTACTAATCTTCCATCTACATCTTCTCTGCCTCCAACAACTACTAATCTTCCATCTACATCTTCTCTGCCGCCAACGACTACTAATCTTCCATCTACATCTTCTCTGCCTCCAACAACTATTAATCTTCCATCTACATCATCTCTGCCGCCAACAACTACTAATCTTCCATCTACATCCTCTCAGCCTCCAACAACTACTAATCTGCCTTCTACATCTTCTCTGCCTCTGACAACTACTAATCTTCCATCTACATCTTCTCTGCCTCCAACAACTACTAATCTTCCATCTACATCTTCTCTGCCTCCAACAACTACTTATCTTCCATCTACATCTTCTCCGCCTGCGACAACTACTAATCTTCCATCTACTTCTTCGCTGCCTCCAACAACTACTAATCTTCCTTCTACATCTTCTCAGCCTCCAACAACTAGTTATCTTCCATCTACTTCTTCTCTACCTCCAACAACTACTAATCTTCCATCTACATCCTCTCAGCCTCCAACAACTACTAATATTCCATCGACATCCTTTATGCCTCCAACAACTACTAATTTTCCATCTACATCCTCTCAGCGTCCATCAACCACGTATCTTCTATCTATAGCCACTCTGACCTCTAATTCTCCAGTGATCACTACCTCTAGCCTTGCGACTATCACCACTCCTTCAGTATCTACGACTATTCCTTCAATGACGACCACCGCTCCCCCAATGACTAGCTCTGCTGCCCCAATGACTGCTTCCACTCCACCTTTGATGACTACAGGTTCTCCTACGTCAACTTCATCTGGTAAGTTAATATAATTAGTCGGCTATATGGTAATTCCATAATGTGGTTCTACTGTTTTGGGAAAGCATGTCTCATTGTGGTTTGCCCTATTAATAGAAATTGTTGGCCGATATTCATTGCCCTCTATGTAAAACAGTACAAGACGTTTAATATCACTGTTTTTCTTTTGTTATTGACGGTTCCACGACTAGAGCTTCCACTACATATGGTTCACCGATAAATAGTTGACGACAATTGGTCAAAAAGACAAAAGTATTGAGACCAATAAGGTTTTATTCCTCATTGTATTAAGTGTAATTGAAGTTGGCTCGATGATAATAATGCTTGCTTATCCAACTTCTATCTAAGCATGTATTATTTAAATCAACACAGTTTATATTTAAGGAACAGGCCTTATTCATTTAATTTTCCGGCTTCAATTTAGGCAAGCATTATTATATGCATTTCACGGAAATTTGATGAATAAATGAAGTCAGGATAAACGGGAGTAGTGGTGGTAGTGCCCGTACTGGGGCAGTTTGCACTTAGTGACCTCTGTGTATAGTACACGCGACCATTGACCTGTCACGTGACTGCCTATGGCGTCACCCATTGTCTAGGCGGAACCCTAGCCCCGCCCACCTGTCAATCATCCAATGTTGTGAGTGCACACTTGACTTTTGTACTCTACACAACCTGTCAATCATCCATTGTTTTCGTGCACGAGGCTGCACTTTGCACTGTGCATCTGGCGCCTTATCAGTAGCCATTGTATACATCACCTGTCAGCGGCCTGCCAATCATCCATTTGTCTTCCAGCGCAGGCAATCTTTGTACTGTGCTTATCTCAATGACCTTTGCCCATCGTGTAGAAGTAAGGTTAGTGAGTGTTCTGATTCGACTTTTGAACCAGAAACGACATCTAAATTATTTTGCGCTATTTTTACGATTGAATTGTGCTCTAAGCCTAGAATGGAAGCGTCGACCATACCATTAGGCAAGGGGGCTGTGCCAACCCTAAATTTCCATTCTTTTGAACACATGATTCATAATTTAAAAATAATAATTATGGGAAAAATTCAAAATTTAATAATTAAATAATTAAAGTAATAAAAATTTTAAAAAATATTAAAAAACCAATAAAATATTAAAAATAATAATAATAAAAAATTCAAAAATAAGAAAAAATAATAAGAAAAATATTAAGACTAATAATAAAAATAATTTTTTAAATAATGAAAATAATAAGAAAATTAAAAATAGCAATAAAAATTTAAAAAAACAATAAAAATTATAAAATTAATAAAAATTAATAACAATAATAATAATGATAATATTAATAAAATCTCTGTATATTTCAAAAATTTATGTCATTAATACAATTTGAATATCTGATATGTGGAGTGGTCAATGGCTTTGTGTTTGCTTAATAAGGAATGCGTGAAAGCCCGCTCTATAACGTAGGTACGAGATGTGGCCGAGAACTGAACCGAACGGGGCATCGATTATGACTCCAGGCCAGACCAATCTTAAATCAATAAAGACATCCATCTGGGAACAATATTCAGACACGTGCAAACATAATATATCATGTTACGATATATCATGATGATATCATAAAATGTCCTACTGTGGACGCCTGTGCTATCAAATAACCAAAATTGTACATGGACATCTATCTGACACCCACCAATTCGATTCGAGCCGTTAGTCCTACCCATGTGAGATTCTAGACTCCATTCGACTGAGAATTCTTGATTCGCACGCCCATAGGCAAAAGGCAAAAGAACAACATTCTTTCTAAAATTATAATTGACCGGAAGTTTTTGGCATTTAGGTCCTCCACCTCCAACAACTACTGGTTCTACACCTACCACAACCACCGCGTCGCCAACGACGACAATTGCCCCTACTACGACTGGTAAGTCAATGGTACAGCGTTGTAATTTTTTTGGAAAACGATGTTTTATTGTTTATTGAGATGAAGAACATACCGCCGTTTTGTGCTTTAATATTTTAGTTTCTTACCAATTTTCTGTTTGCCATGATCATTGATGGTTTTGGACATTCAAGCCAAGTATGGTTATTTCTAGTGTTCTTGATATCAACAGCAATTGCATTGATCAGGTTGCCTTAGCCATTCACATCCACTGCATAACCTATGTTGGCATGTGGGCCTATCTTTAAAAATAGTATAGGCCTTTTGTACAAAAGTAGCTCAATGCATCAAATGTTAAGATGCATGTATTCATTCATGAGCATAATAGTAAATTTAACCCAAGCGTTGTGATTGATCTATATGTCATGTCAAATTACAATGTTATAAGCATGTAATGTAATCATAAGGGTATACATAATCATTCAACGACACTGGTATGAATCGTAGCCTACATTGAGAAAGACATTTACACTGCATAACTTTCAAGGCGTTTTTGAAAAGACACATGTCACAACCTGCGTGTGTCATTACGAATTCAGACACATACATAACATAATTATTCATGCTTGTGTAAACACAATATGTGGGCATGTGTCCTTGCAAATATATGACTACGCATAAATGCATCAAGAAATGTTTCCCGCAAGACTGATAACAGATACAAGACCGCATATAGAGCGCCTCTGACGGACTCTCAAGACGACCTATATACAATACGTGTTTTGTAACGTTATATCATATATGAACACTTGATTTACTTGTATGTTTATAAACATGCATAATATATTAAGGCTTAGACATGCACACATACAGTAGGTTGTACACGCAGAAAATAAACATATATGAATGCATGCATGCTATTTAATTACAAAAAACTTTTGGTTGGACACATGCAAATGTAGGCATGCATTGTTTTGTTTTGGGTACACTGGTAGTCATTGCAGTATTACGTTTGTTTTGCTAATTCGACAAAAGGCAGTCTGTGACAAGCGCCAATCTGGCCAAATCTTAGTTTCGAACTCATCAGGTTTTATTGAGAGTCTTGTAGATTTTGATTATAAATATGTTTGTGCTACGCCAAAGGCTAACAAAACATATTATTTAATAATTAATACACTAATGGAATTATATCATCAAGTATAACATGAGTTCACGCGTTCGTGGATTCGTTCCGCCCCGAATGAGGACGCTTTATATGGCCTCTTTCGTGTAGCCTGATTTGCCGACAGGTTGACAGTATGGGTATGCAGTTTTTCACGGCAACTACTATAGATTATTATGTGGCGGACAGGCCACAAGGCTTGAATGAATGATTTATTTAAATAATCGGCTCGCCATAGCGTTATTTTACGTATATTTTTTACAGTGTTGCGTATAGGAAGGAATACCGATCGGCGGTTTTTAATTGAGTGCATAGCTTGCAGACGCATGAATTGGCTTGAGTATAGCCTGACATGCGGTGCATCGCTATATATGTGAAGCAGTGGTTCGTACTGCTTCATACGTAGAGTGGTTCTCGTACCGCTCCAGGGAACGTTGAGTGTTGCCATATAAATACGACCTCTAGTGACAGCCGCTCTCGCTGCCAGGCTGGTGCTGCTTTTCGCTGATCTGGTGGGGTGGGCCCCTCTGCCGTCGATCGCAAGACGGACCGTGCCCTGATCGTAAGAGTCAACAGGCTGACAGAGAAAGTCCGATCGTGAGAAATAAATGAATGAATGACAGTTCTGTTCGGAAATACGGGGAAGATGGTGACCCCGTTGGTGGCCGTGAGTGATACAGACTGGGTGAGTCCCAGAAGGAACCGACGCATATATCGAGAGAGGCCTCGGCGGCCGACAGAGAGATAGACTGGGAAAAATCCCCGACCGTGCAGACCGTGGGAGTTCTGGTGGCCGAGAAATATTCTGGTTGGCTACCTAGATCGGTCATAGTTACTCCTCGCGAATACCAGCAGGTTGTCGGATACGTGACCCCGTCGGTGGTCGGGAGAAATAGAGATCGGGTAAAGCCCCGAGCAACCGAACGCTACATCGAGACAGATTATGGCGACTGTTGAGACAATTTACGGGAAGAATTCCCCAGTGTACACGTTGGTTAAAAGACGGGGAGGGCGGCCCCGTGAAGCTGTTGGAAACAGACTGAGAGCTACCGGAGAAGCCGTTGACAAATACTGGAAAACATGAATACATTCGATAAATACGGGGAGGGTGACCCCATTCTTGCGTTAGATACAGGGAAAGTTCCCTTTGGTGCCGAAAACCTGATCAATTGTGGGCGTCTCCGCATATTCTTTCTACTTACGGTTTTCCGTAAATATCTATGCTTGGCTACCTAACGGTGGTCATACTTACTCCTCTCGTTTACCAGCAATCTGTTGAATTGCGTGTCTGATCGCAATGTCTTAGGTCGCGGTTTCCCCGCGTATCTTTACTTGAGTTACTAAACGTAATATCTGTACTTGCGGTGTCCCCGCAGTATGTCTTCTTGATTGTCTTACGGTCTTTCGGTAAATATTCTTACTGGCTACCTATGTTGGTCACAGTTACTCCTCTCGGTTTTTCCAGAAATCTATTCACTTGTGTGTCTAGTTGCAATATCTTGGCTCGCGGTTTCCCCGCGAGGCATCTACTAATTTCTTCTTGTAGATCTAACTACATAATCTCTTTTCGAGGACTTCCTCGAAAGATCTGCCAGTGGTTCGTTCCAGTGTATAAAAGACAGAGTACAATTGCTTCAGAGAAAGTGATTATAATGATACAGGTCTGTGTGAAACATAGAGATAACGTGGTGACACTTACCTCAGTTGCCTGGGAGAGAATCGAGTCTGAGAAACGAGAGTTGGTGCATTACCGTTGGTCAGATCTCTAGGTGACGAATACAAATATGTTCCTACGATGGGATGAATAAATGCAGTCGATGAGAGTTAAAGACATGTGAGAGTCTGGGTGATCGGATATTAAAGTATATGACAGATGCAAGCCGGCCGAGAAATATACTTGTTGGCTATCTAGTTCGGTCATAGATACTCCTCCCGTTTTCCCCAGGTTGTCGGAGACATGAAAAGTCGGGTGGCCGCAAGAGATACAAGCCGAGTAGATTCCCGCAGTAGCGGCCGTACAAACCGAGAGAGCTGCCGGTGGAGAGTTGGCACATACGGGGAAAGTTCCCCATTGAATACGTTCGATAGAAATATCGGGGAAATTCCCGAAGGACCCGCTGGAATTACACGTGGAGGGTGAACACGTTAGAAGAGCACGTGACAAACAAGAGAAAACACTGGTGCCGATTGATACCTTTAGGTTACTAGTCAAGTAACTCTTCTTGATGGCTTTATAGTCGTTCGATAGATACTCTTGTTTGTTACCTACGTTGGTCATAGTTACTCCTCCCGGTTTTCCGAGTATCAGAATATATTACGGTGTTGGCGGACAACTGCCAACGCAGAGGACGGTCAATCGTGTGCATGATAACTTATGCGTGTGAGGCCGGTATGCCACACACGGAAATGGGCCAAGAGGCCGACGTGAAAGTCTGGGCAGTCGGAAACCCAGGGTAAAGATAGTAAGCAGACCAAGAATTGATCGATGCGTAAATATTACTGTTGGCTACCTACGTTGGTCATAGATACTCCTTCCGTTAAAATATTACTGTTGGCTACCTACGTTGGTCATAGATACTCCTCCCGTTTTCCCGAAGTGTATCTATTTGCGTGTCTGATCGAAGTGATCGATACGAGTACGTTTGGGTAATCGGGTACCCAGGTGAATACATGGTTGTTTGTCGTCACACACAGTTCTGAGAGCTGACTAAAGTGCGAGGTCGGGCCTCCTCGTGCGTAGGTCGGATCGAAGATCTGTGTGCAGATAGCGAAGGTTATAGACAGAAGACCTTCACTATCAGTGTCCGTGAATACCATGCCAGTGTCATTTTTATCGAAGCAGAATATATCAGTGTTGGTGGGTAACTGCTAACACAGAGGACGGGAACTTAGTCAGTCAAATGTGCATGACAAAATATACGTGTGCGGCCGTTTATGCCATACACGGAAATAGATCGAGAGATACGTGTTGAGCAGAAGACGTGATAGCTAAGTGTCTAGCATGATATGACGAGGAGCTGTGAGACTGGTGTGTCTAGGACGACAGAGGTTAGAGAGTTGGGGACAGTAATGTCTAAGAGTATAAGACGTTGGATTTAGCTACCGATAATTGTATAGGCCGAAATGGCTTGTGGACTTGTTTCAACTACGTCTGAACCTCGTAACTTAAGAGAACGTTTGGTGTCCCTAAATGGCGATAGTTTCAGAGTCACAAGATGCTGAACGGTACGAC
This sequence comes from Bimastos eiseni, assembly GCA_959347315.1. Classification (NCBI taxonomy): domain Eukaryota; kingdom Metazoa; phylum Annelida; class Clitellata; order Crassiclitellata; family Lumbricidae; genus Bimastos; species Bimastos eiseni. The sequence continues at coordinate 45,010,368 of OY365810.1, forward strand.
ATCAGGTAGAGGAAGACGAGGCTAGTAGCTTGGAAGGTATGCAAGGCGAGGAAGACTCCTGCCGGTATGATTATGAACCCTGTTTTGAGTACGGCCATCCTCAGAACGTTGCCCATCCGGCGACCGCGGAATAGTCAGAGTCAGACCTCGTTACTAATTCGAGCCGTGTTACCTTTCTTGGAGAAGAGACCCGTCCCTAATCTTGCCTGGTGATAGTGAACATCCTGGTAGATATAGAGAGTAACCGTTTGGCATTGAGATTTCGTAAGAAAGTGACTCGGGCGACTTCAGACGTGTTCGCAAGCTAGAGTCGACACCGTCCGTTAGCGTTAGGCAGGCGCTCGGGCGGCAGAACGCCACAATTACATTCGTTATAATGTAGTGTATTTGAACGTTTATATAGCGCTCCATCAAGACATCTACTCAGAGACGCACCATGCGCCAGTCTATGCTAAGTTAAATGTCATTACGAATGAATACATAAGTTAACAAAACAATGCATATTATGCTGCAAGATGCAAGAGTCTCCAGTGATGGACTCACGCACACAGGTAGAACCAACCAGCGGATCTCGTCTTCAGTTGACAGATGGCATGGTTCCTGAGAGTCTCTGCGTTAGTAGGGTTCGCAAACACGATGATGATGCCTACTCGCAGTTGAAGATGACCCACATCCAGCCATCCGTCGAGACATAAGGAGTACGCCGAACAAGCATAAGTCAAGTGTTGGTCGGTATATTAAAGAGCAATCGGTGATTAGTGACCTGTGACGGTAGAGTTCACTTCAATGGACGAGTCGGTCGTCCTCCACCGAGTTGAAAAGCACTCTGTAACAGGCGTCGTACACGGTCCGTATGACTGAAACTATGATGCTATATCAATAATGACCTTGCGGTCTATTGCACATTACAAGGCAATGGCCAGTTTGGTCAAATGTCAGGCTTTGTCAGTAGTAGATTTAGATTATAGTAAGGATTCGGCCAAGCAAGAATATGCGATTGCAACGGCATCCATACCGAAACATTTTCGATTTGTGATCTCTATTTAAACTAACTGTCGCTACACGTGGATTGGTAGTTGAATCGCAATAACGACATTTTATTAATCGGTGGTTGTTACAAATCGGCATACAAAATGAGCTGGTGAAGGAATTAACTTGCTATTTATTTCACAAACTATTCTTTTTAGACGATCAATTCAGTTGAAGACAAATAATAACAGACTTACACTATGCTTCGTCTTGAAGAAATGCAGAAATGTTGTTTTTTTGGCCATAATGTTTGGTTATTTTGACATTGTATTGATCCGTCGACAGGAACTACAACTGCGCCAATAACTACTCTATCGACAGGAACTACAACTCCACCAATAACTACTCCTCCATCGACAGGAACTACTACTCCACCAATAACTACTCCTCCGTCGACAGGAACTACAACTCCACCTATAACCACTCCTCCATTGACAGGAACTACAACTCCACCAATAACCACTCCTCCATCGACAGGAACTACAACTGCGCCGATTACTCCTCCTCCAACAACAACAGGTACTACATCTGCCGGTCACTGCTGTTCCATAGACATGAGCTAAAAGTAACACTCAGTTTTAAATAACTGTTTCACTTCCACCTGCAACAAACACTCAACCACCTACACGAAGTAAAGCAACAATGATTACCACAGCAAGTTCACCCGTGATGTCAACTATATAGGCCTACGCATAGATACACGAAAAACTATTTTTCCTACAAGACTGATATGAGACCGCATTTACAGCGCCTCCGACGGGCTTTTTAATAAACAACATACAAATGCTTTTATTGTCCTCAAAATCGTACATAAAAACTTGTCTAATGCAAACAATAATATCTAATGAGTCCAGCAGGTAAGATAAATCCACAGGCAGGACCGAAGTCCTGTATGCTGGGCCACACATATTAACATACAAGCATCAGTCTGGGCAAATTTTAGTTTCAACCTTATCAGGTTTTACTAAGGGTCTTGCCGATTTCAATTATAAACAGAGTTGTGCTATTCAAAAGACTAACAATTTTAAGACATTACTTAATTAGTTTTACTCTAATGCAAGTATATAAACAAGTACAACCTGCGTTCACGTGTTCATGGATACGCTTTGTCCCCGAGTGATGACCGTAGCTTTATATTTAACTTCTTTCATATAGACTGACTTGTCAACTAGTTAACAGTAAGAGTGTCAAACTAACTTTGTCCAATCTGAACAACAACAATTACACTTAATTTCATTGTATATTTTAAATTGCTTAAATCTTTTTTGTCAGTTTAAAGATCGGAACTTTATATGGATATATAGGCATGTACTGATTTGTCAACGAGTGAACAGGTCGACAATATGTAAATGAAGCTGAATGATGTTCAATCAGGAAAATAGTTAGACTTAATATCGGCGTATATTTTAAATTGCCGTTGCATCAGCTTGAAGCGTTTTTTTTAATTTAACGAATGTTGATTTGGTTTTAGGTCCTGAATGTGTGTCGAGTGTGAAAAACATTGCAGTTTACGAAAACACGCCGAACACATTGATGAATCTGTACATTAACCCTCAGAACGTATCGTGGTCAGTTATTCCAACATCAGATGAGTCAAGTACCGACACGATCATCGACTATGGTGGCAATCGAAATTCCGCTTACTCTTCGCTCTACGACATTAACCAGACCGGTCTAGTTATAAAGGACGCGACAACAGCTGGAGATCCAATATCAACAGCTGGGATATACATTGGACAATGCGCTAATAATTCAAACAAAACAGGCGCAAAATTAGTCGTCGTTCGTAAGTTCTTTCGCAGAAATATATTTTTATTATTTCGTATTATGGTGATTTAACGATGACGGATAAGCTGATTTTTTTTGGTTGAGTTAAAAGAAATTAAGCTTTATCGTATAATTATTCAAATCACCGCTTGCTGCTGTCTGAAATTGTGTAAAAAGGCGTTGGACATACATGTAGGCGTCGACTATGATGAACGATGTACACTCATAATTTGTGTAGAACGTTTATGTTGTGCATTTTTTATCGCTGGTAAAATAGTTGATGCGGGCCTACGGATACCAGTTACCAAGGTCATCTTTCCCAGTCTCCGGATCATGTGAGATGCCCGCTCAGCCCTTCTCACTTCATGTTATCACTACTCTACACTCTGGCGAACTTTGGCAATGCTATATTCATTGATCTCTCTAAATTCCAACGCTCTTAAAATTCAGTCTTCTCTTAATACTGCCGTTAGGCTCATTACAAGACGACATTCTTAAGTATAATACTCTTATTGCACATATTAGTTGGACTAATTCAAAAGGTTCTTTATGCGACAGCGTATGAAATTCAAACCCTTTGCGGTAAATATGCGCATTTGTCTCTTTGGCCTTCCTGTTCATTGACCCAGGCACTGACGCCGGTTGGAAGTGATGTTGAATTTTAGCGGCGCTACACAAAATGTTCGATAACATTACAATTCACATTATTTTATTGCACCATTATACCACGACGGAAATGAAATGGTCAAATTTAAAGAACGCTGAATGTTGAAAATTTCTAATCATTTGATCATTGGTATTATAATATCAGAGATCTAGAAAGAAACATCATTTAGCGTGTTAATTAGTTCACTTTTGGTTCAACTCTTTTGTTTTATAGACTCTGGTCCACTGTGTTCCTGTTCTCCGACCTATTATGGGTCCAGTTTGTCGTGCAACGTCAGTTACGCTGACGGCAGTCTTCATCCAATCTTTGCTATCGTTACCTGGAAACTCAACGGGGTTTTCTTGGCGTCGTATACGCTTTCTAGGACGAGGATGAATAATCTCTTCTACTCTCAATCAACCATTACAAACAGCGCCGGAAATCCTGGAGACTATACATGCGAACTGAGTTTTGCAGCACCAACTGCCATCCAATATCCATGGATTGCAACTAATGCGCCTGAGTTCAACGCATCTTGCTCAACATCAGGTTAGTTTGCATGAATTCGATTTTTAATTAGTAATGAGTACTACAGGGCACAAAATCCCTGAAACAAAGAGCGTTATTGCTTGAAATATGTCTAAATAAATAGCAATTGGATTAACAGCTGTAGAAAGTGTGTGAATTGGCATTACGATTCTTCCACCTTCAACAACCATTAACTCTCCAGCAGCTGACATCATTCAGCATACAACGGTCACTAAGCCTCCAATAAGTGCTACTGTTTCGCTCACAGCAAACACGAGGCTTGCGTCTACGATTTCGTATAGAATAGATAGACATTAGCAATGCAATGTCACTTAAGACCAGTAGATTCCTTAAATGACGTATTAAATTTACCTCCGTTGAGCTCAATGATGAAAGGGAAATTCATGCAAATGCAATTATGTTTCAAATCATTAAACTATGATATTGATGAGAGTGTTATGTTTCAGGATGTCCAATTACAACAAGGGGCCCATCAACAACGTCAACAACAGCAACCTCTCAGTCTTCGACTTCAGCCACTCTTAGACCTACGACAATAACTCAACCTCCAACGACTGCCACTCTTCCTCCCACAACAAACACTCAGCCTCCAACAACCGCTTCTCCATCGATTGGAACAACAATTCCACCGACAACTACACCTCCATCGACAGGAACAACTTCTTCACCGATTACCACTTCTCCATCAACGGGAACAACAATTCCACCGATAACTACACCTCCATCGACAGGAACTACAACTCCACCTATAACCACTCCTCCATTGACAGGAACTACAACTCCACCAATAACCACTCCTCCATCGACAGGAACTACAACTGCGCCGATTACTCCTCCTCCAACAACAACAGGTACTACATCTGCCGGTCACTGCTGTTCCATAGACATGAGCAAAAAGTAACACTCAGTTTTAAATAACTGTTTCGCTTCCACCTGCAACAAACACTCAACCACCTACACGAAGTAAAGCAACAATGATTACCACTGCAAGTTCACCCGTGATGTCAACTATATAGGCCTACGCATAGATACACGAAAAACTATTTTTCCTACAAGACTGATATGAGACCGCATTTACAGCGCCTCCGACGGGCTTTTTAATAAACAACATACAAATGCTTTTATTGTCCTCAAAATCGTACATAAAAACTTGTCTAATGCAAACAATAATATCTAATGAGTCCAGCAGGTAAGATAAATCCACAGGCAGGACCGAAGTCCTGTATGCTGGGCCACACATATTAACATACAAGCACCAGTCTGGGCAAATTTTAGTTTCAACCTTATCAGGTTTTACTAAGGGTCTTGCCGATTTCAATTATAAACAGAGTTGTGCTATTCAAAAGACTAACAATTTTAAGACATTACTTAATTAGTTTTACTCTAATGCAAGTATATAAACAAGTACAACCTGCGTTCACGTGTTCATGGACACGCTTTGTCCCCGAGTGATGACCGTAGCTTTATATTTAACTTCTTTCATATAGACTGACTTGTCAACTAGTTAACAGTAAGAGTGTCAAACTAACTTTGTCCAATCTGAACAACAACAATTACACTTAATTTCATTGTATATTTTAAATTGCTTAAATCTTTTTTGTCAGTTTAAAGATCGGAACTTTATATGGATATATAGGCATGTACTGATTTGTCAACGAGTGAACAGGTCGACAATATGTAAATGAAGCTGAATGATGTTCAATCAGGAAAATAGTTAGACTTAATATCGGCGTATATTTTAAATTGCCGTTGCATCAGCTTGAAGCGTTTTTTTTAATTTAACGAATGTTGATTTGGTTTTAGGTCCTGAATGTGTGTCGAGTGTGAAAAACATTGCAGTTTACGAAAACACGCCGAACACATTGATGAATCTGTACATTAACCCTCAGAACGTATCGTGGTCAGTTATTCCAACATCAGATGAGTCAAGTACCGACACGATCATCGACTATGGTGGCAATCGAAATTCCGCTTACTCTTCGCTCTACGACATTAACCAGACCGGTCTAGTTATAAAGGACGCGACAACAGCTGGAGATCCAATATCAACAGCTGGGATATACATTGGACAATGCGCTAATAATTCAAACAAAACAGGCGCAAAATTAGTCGTCGTTCGTAAGTTCTTTCGCAGAAATATATTTTTATTATTTCGTATTATGGTGATTTAACGATGACGGATAAGCTGATTTTTTTTGGTTGAGTTAAAAGAAATTAAGCTTTATCGTATAATTATTCAAATCACCGCTTGCTGCTGTCTGAAATTGTGTAAAAAGGCGTTGGACATACATGTAGGCGTCGACTATGATGAACGATGTACACTCATAATTTGTGTAGAACGTTTATGTTGTGCATTTTTTATCGCTGGTAAAATAGTTGATGCGGGCCTACGGATACCAGTTACCAAGGTCATCTTTCCCAGTCTCCGGATCATGTGAGATGCCCGCTCAGCCCTTCTCACTTCATGTTATCACTACTCTACACTCTGGCGAACTTTGGCAATGCTATATTCATTGATCTCTCTAAATTCCAACGCTCTTAAAATTCAGTCTTCTCTTAATACTGCCGTTAGGCTCATTACAAGACGACATTCTTAAGTATAATACTCTTATTGCACATATTAGTTGGACTAATTCAAAAGGTTCTTTATGCGACAGCGTATGAAATTCAAACCCTTTGCGGTAAATATGCGCATTTGTCTCTTTGGCCTTCCTGTTCATTGACCCAGGCACTGACGCCGGTTGGAAGTGATGTTGAATTTTAGCGGCGCTACACAAAATGTTCGATAACATTACAATTCACATTATTTTATTGCACCATTATACCACGACGGAAATGAAATGGTCAAATTTAAAGAACGCTGAATGTTGAAAATTTCTAATCATTTGATCATTGGTATTATAATATCAGAGATCTAGAAAGAAACATCATTTAGCGTGTTAATTAGTTCACTTTTGGTTCAACTCTTTTGTTTTATAGACTCTGGTCCACTGTGTTCCTGTTCTCCGACCTATTATGGGTCCAGTTTGTCGTGCAACGTCAGTTACGCTGACGGCAGTCTTCATCCAATCTTTGCTATCGTTACCTGGAAACTCAACGGGGTTTTCTTGGCGTCGTATACGCTTTCTAGGACGAGGATGAATAATCTCTTCTACTCTCAATCAACCATTACAAACAGCGCCGGAAATCCTGGAGACTATACATGCGAACTGAGTTTTGCAGCACCAACTGCCATCCAATATCCATGGATTGCAACTAATGCGCCTGAGTTCAACGCATCTTGCTCAACATCAGGTTAGTTTGCATGAATTCGATTTTTAATTAGTAATGAGTACTACAGGGCACAAAATCCCTGAAACAAAGAGCGTTATTGCTTGAAATATGTCTAAATAAATAGCAATTGGATTAACAGCTGTAGAAAGTGTGTGAATTGGCATTACGATTCTTCCACCTTCAACAACCATTAACTCTCCAGCAGCTGACATCATTCAGCATACAACGGTCACTAAGCCTCCAATAAGTGCTACTGTTTCGCTCACAGCAAACACGAGGCTTGCGTCTACGATTTCGTATAGAATAGATAGACATTAGCAATGCAATGTCACTTAAGACCAGTAGATTCCTTAAATGACGTATTAAATTTACCTCCGTTGAGCTCAATGATGAAAGGGAAATTCATGCAAATGCAATTATGTTTCAAATCATTAAACTATGATATTGATGAGAGTGTTATGTTTCAGGATGTCCAATTACAACAAGGGGCCCATCAACAACGTCAACAACAGCAACCTCTCAGTCTTCGACTTCAGCCACTCTTAGACCTACGACAATAACTCAACCTCCAACGACTGCCACTCTTCCTCCCACAACAAACACTCAGCCTCCAACAACCGCTTCTCCTTCGATTGGAACAACAATTCCACCGACAACTACACCTCCATCGACAGGAACAACTTCTTCACCGATTACCACTTCTCCATCAACGGGAACAACAATTCCACCGATAACTACACCTCCATCGACAGGAACAACAATTCCACCAACAACTACACTTCCAACAACAGGAACTACAACTCCACCAATAACATTTCTAACGACCGCTTCTCTTTCACCGACAACTGCAATTATGACCACAGGTTCGCCTGTAATGTCAACTGTGATTAGTAAGTGGAATGCTCAGCATTTCATTTTTACTCTTTTGTTCTGTATTTTTTGTAAAATAATTTGCTGCGTATACGTTACTTTTTTAGAAGCAGTGGTCTTGTGTACCGCTATTTGAAAACAAACAGTTCTTTGAAAATGCCAGTTTGTTAGGTTTTTATTAGGCTGCCTCAAAAGATGCAAATGATTTTTCGATGGTAGTGTTATTAGGATATAAACAACAGTAGCGATAATGTACGAGAACTATGGCACAGGTTATCTTTGCAGAAACATGTTGCGTTTAAGATGCCAATGCCTATGTGTCATTGTCCATTTAATAGTCTATGGTCTGCCTAACAAAAAGGTCACTGCCTCAAACTCTTACGAAGCTTGTCGCAGATTTTCTGAGGATCCGCATGGCTGTTCTAATTATATAAGTAGGCTATGCTCATCCTAAGTGAATAAAGATTTACATAAATATTTACATAAATTTTTCAGAGTTATCCAGGTTTGGGGTCACCCCGCGGGTCGGATCATGATAATCCGTAGATTAGGCTGGTCGGATTGGGTCAAGGTTTTGGCTGGTCGGATTGGGTTGGGTCCCAATTTGGGACCCATTTCGACACCACTTTTTTCCAGAGCCTCATTTTCAACTCGGTGCTATTCATACTGTTAAACAGTTGCAATCAAATAAATCGAAGGAATTAGCGAAAAAACGCAGGGCAACGCCGGATTTGTTCCTTTTCACACCGAACTCGGCTCAAGCTGTCGTATGGAATATTTTTTTCATGAATTGATTGAAAACATGAGTTTGCTGAGTAGACAACGCTGGGGCATGCAGACCGGAATCTTATGTATCCAATAATATTCAGAATTCTTTCGCATATATCTATGGAGAAAGTAAATTTAGGTCAAAATAAATGGAAGGGTATCTTCCCTGATACGCCCTCACAAATCAATATTATGATCACACAATTATGGCTGTTTGATTGCGCTGCATTTTTACATTAGAATCTGACTTTATAGATAAAATTAGCACTATAGGCGGGTCGGATTGGGTCGGGTCATGTACGCCATGGGTCGGGTCGAGTTGGGTCTGATATTTGGCCTTAGAAGTCGGGTTGGGTCCATTTTTAACGGATCGGATTGGGTCGGGTCATGAAATTTGGAACCATTTTACAACTCTGAAATATTTACGTGATTATTTATGTAAATATTTACATAGCTAGTGCATAAATATTTGCATACATATTTACAAATATACATATGAATATTTAAAAACCTATTGTATAAATACTTATATTCATATTTTTATATAGATAACGGCGTGAATGCATACGGATTGTGTTTCTTAAATATGTCTTGGTTGAGCCATTTTCTCTTTCCTTTTTTTTCTGAGACACCATTCACCATCAATTCTGTTCAATTATACTCTCTTCTGACGAGTCTCTCTTGAGGTGGCGCCAGTGATGTCTTGATGTCTCGAGACCGGGGTTTTGATCTCGAGACGGTCTCGAAACCGGATAACTGCGGTCTTGGTCTCGAATACATCGGTTTTGGTCTTGGTCTCGGACCATGGGTCTTGGTCTTGGTCTCGATCGCGTCAGTCTTGGTCTTGGTCTTAAAGGAGCGGTCTTGGGGTTGGTCTCCATCTTAGGTTAGCGTTCTTGGTCATTTGCCGTATCAGAGTAATTTCTTTGATATTTGTCGGTTATTTTCGATTATTAGTGACATCCGGATGTTTAGACCCTACGCGCTTGTTATCGATTTATGACGTGATGACCATTTATATATGCATGTTACTATCGACGAAAAATGCATTTGCAACGGAGCCAGCCATTTTAAAATTTGCTTTCACAAATGTCAAGTTTTTGGAACAATTTAATAATTTTGTCGTTGGCCACGTGTAGCCACTGTTAACTTGCAATTCCGAGTACAAGTAGGCCTACACCATTCAAACAGAACGTTAATCTACTTGCTCAGATCTCTTATTTAGAACTTATCGTATACCATAAGTCATTTATAGTGTGATATTCTTAGGCCGAAGCCAAGGGCTGAACCTGCAAAAGTTCAGACTGACCGGTAAAACTGTTTTCTGGACCACTATTAAGATGAGTATTCTTCAGCAATAAGTTAATGTTTTAAGCCTGTTATTCCGTTTTAGCGTCTTAATAAATTGATTTGCTTATAAAAAAAGAGTATCGGTCTTGGTCTTGGTCTCGGACCCTCGGTCTTGGTCTTGGTCTCGGACCTCCCGGTCTTGGTCTTGGTCTCGGACCACTTGGTCTTGGTCTTTGACCTCTCGATCTTGATCTTGGTCTTGGTCTCGTGCCCAACGCTGTTTGGCGCTAGATAAATTTGCAGTTACAAGTACACCATTCATGATCCGAGGCTGAGTATAACATCAATTCAACATGATTTGCTGTTTTTAGTCTACCAATGTCTTCCGAATCTGATGAATATAGCTGTATTCGAAGGACAGCAGAGTACGATAATGAATCTTTCAACGGATCCTAATAACGTGAAATGGACGGTCCTCTCTACACAAGATGAGTTAGAATCCAGAACTATCAGCAACTTCGGCGGTTATAGGGATCCCACGTACATTGGACTCTATGACATTAACCAGACCGGTCTAATAATTAAGGACGCGACAACATCTGGAGATCCCATATCCACAGCTGGATTGTACATCGGGCAATGTGCAAATACTACCAGCAAACAGGGTGCAAAGCTCCTCGTTGTTCGTAAGTTCCTTTGAGTATATTCTAGTCTTATTATTTGAGGGGCATTTATGTGATGTTGAGGGTAAACATAGGTCAACTTATTGTAAAGTTGTTTGGGCAGCAATCACTGATCTCGATCTTTGAAATGGTAACTGAACTAGTCATCTCCAAGCAGTGTAGGGCAGTGCTTCCCAATCTTTTCTGGCCGCAGAACCTTTTTGATCATAAATTTCTGTGGCAGAACCCCAGTCCAAATCAAAACATGTTATGTTGTAAGTAGCCCTACAAACGCTTGAGAATGCACCTTTTTATCCATCGGTTAAAGCCCATTATTAGACTAATAGATCTGATAGCACAAATAGCGACGACGACAGTCATGTATAGTTATAAACAGATTTTAAACGAAAAGTCTAATATGAAAATTCTTATAATTTATTTTAAATTGTTTGAAGTCATTAAAGTTTGGCTTCGACGTACACCACAGCGTAAAAAATTGAAATTTTTTGCCAAGTTTTAGATTTTTTTATGTCTTCTATGCGGTAAGCGACACATTTTTCGCCATCAATTTTTCACCATCAATTTTCCGCCAATATATCTAAATGAAAGCGGTATTGATGAAACAAATATACCATACGGCTTCCATTTAAGCCTAATTCTTTTCATCAATCCCACTTCCATGCAGGTACATTTGTTTCTTCAATTGCGCTGATGATGTTTGATTTTATGCTAGAGAGCTGGATTCCATTATCTGAAGCAACGTTTAGCCGTCTTCTATATTTCGTTATTGGTGCAACATAACATGAGAATCCAGCTTAGCGCAAATACTTTGTAGCAAGTGGGAGAAGCACACTATAGGCCTAACTGCACATTCGGCCACTGTAGGGTATTCCTTAGTTAGGCTGCTTCAAACATCAGAGAATCAGACGTTATTCAACAAGAGTTTCGTAATTTTTTCCGGAAATGTGAGTTGGCTTTTCTGTTATTTTGAAGGAATTTCTGATCCAATTATTTTAGTCGTTTACAGAGGCAAGGTATTTTACAAGTTAGCTTCCAAGTCATGAATATCCGTAGTAGTTAGTCCAAAGATGCTGGAGTCGTAGACTGGTTAATCTGTTTAACTGATTCACGCCTTACAGCTTTACATCTTATTATTTACAATGCTCTCGCCAGTTTGCAAGCTAAAATATAAATATAGGATACTTTATACATTATATAAAGTGGCCGATATGGAAAATCACAACAGGAAATTTGTTCATACTGAAAGTTTTCCGCGGAACCCTTGTCTTCTTCTCACGGAACCCTAGGGTTCCGCGGAACACAGTTTGGGAAACGCTGGTGTAGGGCAATCGTAAAAAATAAATGCTGCTAATCTAATGAATAAAAGTACTTTTACAAATACTATTCACTGTTGCTTCGCTGGGCTATTTAAACGCCTCGCTGTAATGCAATAAAACTGTAAAGTCTCACATGTTCTGAACTGTGCAAGCTAAGGAAGAAGAAGCATATAGAGTTTCCGATATTATGATAAATGGTTGAACTATTTTTTTCCCAGACACACATCCACAGTGTTCCTGTATTCCGCTCGATTATGCCTCCAACGTGACGTGCAATATCACTTACGGTGACAGCACTTTTCATCCGATCCTTCCGATTGTAACCTGGAAACTCAACGGAGCCTACTTGGCATCGTACACACTACAGAGGAAGAGGATTGACCCGAATCTGTTCTATTCGGAATCAACCATTACAAACAGCAATGGCGATCCAGGGATCTATACATGCGAACTGTCATTTGCTCCACCAACTGACATCCAGTTTCCATACGTCGCTACAAATGCGCCAGTGTACAACGACTCCTGCACAACACCAGGTTGGTTTGGATAAAATTAACAAAACGAAATAGATTGCAAAATAATTAAACATTTAATAAACATTGGAGTAATAGTTCATTTGCACGGATCTTGCTATAAGCTGTATGCTATGCCGACGTATTTAAGGACGTTTTCACTGTAACAGAATAATTACGGGCTTGCAATCATCAGATTTGCATTTCAAATCCCGCATCAATAAAATTATAAAAACAGGATGAAATCTGATGACCGCTGTCGTTTCTATTTCTTGCTTCCGCACGAATGACTCTTACGCTGTGACATACATTGTATCAATGTAATCGTCCCCCTTCTTCATTTACTTTTTGCTTCTATTATTATTTGCTGCCACGTGAATATGCATTATGCAATGCGACTCAACAGATGCCCGTTCCTTGGATGCTGTATCAATGCTTCCTCCTTTGAACTCAATGAAAGAATTAAAGGTCACGGGGATACAACTATGTTCATATCCTAAAACTATGAGATTCATATGATTAATACCGTTACAGCTTGTCCAATTACAACAACGGGACAATCAACAACATCAACTACGCTCCCGACGACAATAACAACAGCGACTACTACAATTGCTACTTCGCCATCGACAGGAATCACAACTGCGCCGATAACTACTCCCCCATCTACAGGAACCACAACTGCCCCGATTACCACTCCACCATCGACAGGAACTACAACTGCGCAGATTACCACTACTCCATCTACAGGAACTACAACTCCATCAATAACCACTCCTCCATCAACAGGAACTACAACTGCACCGATAACTACTCCCCCATCTACAGGAACCACAACTGCCCCGATTACCACTCCACCATCGACAGGAACTACAACTGCGCAGATTACCACTACTCCATCTACAGGAACTACAACTCCATCAATAACCACTCCTCCATCAACAGGAACTACAACTGCACCGATAACTACTCCCCCATCTACAGGAACCACAACTGCCCCGATTACCACTCCACCATCGACAGGAACTACAACTGCGCAGATTACCACTACTCCATCTACAGGAACTACAACTCCATCAATAACCACTCCTCCATCAACAGGAACTACAACTGCACCGATTACTACTCCTTCATTGACAGGAACCACAACTCCATCAATAACCATTCCTCCATCAACAGGAATCACAACTGCGCCGATAACTACTGCCCCATCTACAATAACCACAACTGCGCCGATTACTACTCCTTCATTGACAGGAACCACAACTCCATCAACAGGAACTACAACTGCACCGATTACTACTCCACCATCGACAGGAACCACAACTGCCCCGATTACCACTCCACCATCGACAGGAACCACAACTGCGCCGATAACTACTGCCCCGTCAACAGGAACCACAACTGCGCCGATTACTACTCCTTCATTTACAGGATCCACAACTCCACCCATAAGTGCGCCTCCATCGTCAGCAACAACCTCGTCTCAAACACCAACATTTCCTCCTTCACTGTCATCAACTTCTCCTTCACCATCTGTATCCACAGCGACAACTCAACCTCCGGGTAATTATTTAAAACTTAGCAATGCGATGTGTCTTTGCAAGGAGTGTTTCGATTTCAAATAGTAATCGTCATACCAAATTTGCAAAATGCCTCAGTAGGTGAGCTGTTGCTGGTAAGGCAGGTGTTTTTTTTCGATAAATGATGATTTTTTGATCAGATTGATTCGGGGTATGAGTTTTTAAAAAATGAAACAATTGTTAAATGTGAAAATCTTGATAAGTGAGTCATAGATTAACCTGAGGTTGAGGTGATGGTGGGTGATTATCAGTGATGGTGGGGGAACCGATAAAGTGCGTAATTCCTGAAATGGATCGTTCCAGAGACGTTTTACGGTGTTCGATTGATTGAGTCGTTCATTCACAATTAGCATTTATGCAGCGCTTCTTCAAGCAGCACTCTCGGAGGTGCTTACTGCCCAATCATTGCGAAACAAATTAGTCCTTCAAACAGAGGCGCGTTACTCCGCGGCATTAGTCACATCTCTAAGAGAAGTTTGTTCTGGGTGGAAGGAACAATAATTGAGATGGCCTAGTTGCTTGACCAGGCATCAGAGGAGCTCGACGGCCAGCCAAACCTGAAACAGGTCAGCAGCGCTGCCGCAGACAAAAGTTGGATCAGGTAAAGCGGGGTGGCTCGATGGTGAAGAGTTTCAAAGATATTTGCGCTGGGTGTATTGTAAAGACTTGTAGGTTACTGATAGAACTCAGAAGTAAATTCGCTCTAGAATGTTTTACCCAACTAGTGGTTCTTGCAGTTTAACAACACTGTGTGATAACAAAGACCATTAGTGTCGCCCTCCTCCTTTACTCCGACTTGGGACTAGCACTGGCCGTGTACTACCAGTGGCGGAGTTTTTGGCCAAATGATTGATGTAAGGATATGAAATAGGTGATTATGCTCTGGGGTTTCTGGTGACAGCTGTGGCTATTGAGCGGTAGATAAATTTGCATGGCTTGTTGGGAAGAGGATTTGAGAGTGGTGACACTTCTATTTCCGTGGCACGAAGAAGCTTGCAGGTGAACCATGGTTACTGGGTGTGCAAGGTGCGTTTGATGATAAGTGTTGCATGATTGTCGAGAAGGTCGGAAAGTGTTGAATTGTAGCAAGGTAGAAGGTTATGCAGGAACGAGAGAGAGTTGATAATAAGTTGGGCGTTAACAATGGACCCGAAGATACGGAATGAGTGAGTGGACGGAGATGACGAGGAAAACGCCTAATTTCAAAGTGAGCCATGTTTGGGCAGTGGTTAGTAATGCTTCGTACAGAGCGTGATAGTATGGGAGAGAATGAAAACAGTGAAAATGATACCAAGGTCGAGTGTGGTTTTGTTGTTGGTTGGGAAGTTGACATATAATCGCAAGACTGGTAAGAGAAGGTTCGGAAAGCTAAATGAAAAACCGTCAGAGGGATTGTGAGCAAGGCTTTTAGAGTCAACTATGAGTAGAATTCGTTGGGGGTAGTGGCAGCGAGCGAGAGGAGAGATCCGAATTTATCGACAAAGACAAATGGTTTGGAAGAGTGGGCAATGCAGGCAGGACCACAGCAGATGTTGAAAACTGGGAGTAGAGCTGAGACATAATTAGACCCACAACTAAACAGAATCGTCCCTTCTCGGTGGTTGGCCTCTGGTTCTGAAACACGTTCCCGCTGTCGTTGCAGTTGTCGCCGAGGGTCCACTCAGACGCCTTTTATAGTCGCCTTATTAGTGTTAATTTTAGCTCTGCCGGTGTCGGGAGCGCTCCTGCGTAGTAGTCTTGAAGGGGCGCTATGTAAAATTTTGTGATGAATGACGAATAGAAGTTCAACATATCTGTTCGAAGTTATATTGCTTTAAGCTTACTGGCACCCTTGTTGCGGCCGCGTTACGGTGCCATATAAATTGTCTTTATTATTATTATTATTATTATTATTATTATTATTATTATTATTATTAAAATATTCTGAGCTGGAGAAGAAATACATTTTTGTTTCAATCGCTATAGAAACCTTCGGTCCCCTCAATAGTGAGGTCCCCGCCTTTCTGTCTGAGACTGGACGCCGACTTTCGACAACTACCGGTGACACCCGAGAGACAAACTTCCTTTTACAGAACTTGTCGGCATTGATCCAACGTTTCAATGCGGTGGCTTTCAGGGCACTAAGTCAAGATTTCAATCCACTGACAAGCGGCGACCCAGATGGCCTGATGACAGATCCGTTGGCAATGCCAATGATGAATAACAATATATGTGACAAAATAATAATAATAATAATTATTATTATTATTATTATTATTATTATTATTACTGGACGAGCATTTTCCACACTCGCTCGAATGGGACACTATATACATTTTTGCAATGAATGAATGAATGAATAATAGGCAGCATGGCACGTTAACCTAACGAATGTTTTTGTTTTCAGTTTATCAATGCCTACCGAATCTGATGAACATAGCAGTTTACGAGGGACAACAGAATACAATAATGAATCTATCAACTGACCCTAACAACGTTTCGTGGAAGTTGAGACCAACTTCAGATGAGTTAACCACTTACACTATCAGCGGCTTTGGCGGTTATAGGGATCCCTCGTTGATGGGCCTATACGACCTTAACCAGACCGGTCTAATTATCAAGAACTCGACAATTTCTGGAGATCCAGCCTCAACAGCTGGGTTGTACATCGCGCAATGTGCCAACAATACCAATAAGATGGGCGCGAAGTTACTCGTCGTTCGTAAGTTTCTGACTGTTGTTTCTTTCATTTATATTTGCTTTTATTATTGTGATGGGTAAGTTAGTTGTATAAAATGATTTGGAAAGCAAGTTTTAATCCTTTGGAATATAGTCTGCGTAACAAATAAATTAGAAAACTTGTTTGTAGGCCTAAATCAACTAAATATGAGCAGTTTATTTATAAAGTCTTGTCGTCAAAATTCCTGGAAAGATTTTAGATCACAATAATGTGTTCTCCAATCCAGTTAGCCTTTGAAATTTATAATGCGTGTATTTCTCTAAGATGTCAGATTCTGACCAGTCTGCTGAATGTTTATGGGCCACCTGTAGGAACAGATCAGTGCAAAGGTCTGGAGCTGTTGTCAGCAAGCACAAGGCGTCCCAAAGGTTGCTTGCAACTGACGAAGCCGTGGGGTTGAAGATTTATTGTCATTTGGTAGTATAGCAATATCAAATTAAAAGATATGGCCAATTGAAAATGAACCTCGTGCGATAATGAAAAATGCGTAACAATGGAGTGGGATTACCATGACGGTCGCTAGAGTTCCACGAACTGACGGCACACGATTAACAATAAAAATAATCCTGAAACATTAGTTAAGTATAATTTCAGCTATCAAATAGTCCACCAAGGTTAAATTGTTAGGACAATGCAGAATTGCCCAAACTAGACAAACTGAATTATGTCTCTTTAGGCCGATTGATCGGAATTGTGTGTACTATGTCTTACAGACTCAGGTCCGCAGTGTTCCTGCACTCCGGTCGATTATGCTTCCAATGTGTCGTGTAACGTCACTTACGCTGACAGCACTTATCATCCGATCTATCCGATCGTTACCTGGAAACTCAACGGGGTTGTCATCGCGACGGATACTCTTCCGAGAACGAGAATCGATGCGTTTCTCTTCTATGCAGAATCAACCATTACAAGCAACAGTGGCGCTCCTGGGGACTATACATGCGAACTGAGTTTTGCTGCACCGACTGACATCCAATTCCCATATGTTGCAACGAATGCACCGGTGTTCAACGCATCATGCTCTATACAAGGTTAGTTTTTGCGATAGAGCCAAGAATATGAGATAATGATACATGTGAAAATTAGAACGCAATTTTGCATTGACGGATGATATGAATGTAGATGTTATAAACTGTGCCATGGCTGGGCAGTATAATGTTCCGTTGTTGCCTTTGTTATGTTTGCTAAGATAACAGGCAAATTTAAAAAAAAATTATGTGAAATAACCGAAATACAATTGTGTGGCCAATTTGTCTCGTTTACTTTGTAGTCGCCGCAGTTCATCATGACTAGTCTGCTCCATAGCCATTCGCAGCATTTCGAATGGCTCAAACTTCCGCATTTCTGCCTTTGTAATAATCTACATCCCCATACATATATTGTCATGGTCTATATAAATCTTTAGACTATTGTTTTATTCAGATCGTCATTCACACCTCTTCTCAGAATGCCGTCTGTTCTATATTGTTAATCATCTTTTAATCTCGGCACAACATCTGCAATCATCAGTAATTTTACTTGTTTACAGATGACAAGACTTGCTTCATATCTGTACAATAGATGACCCTAGTATTTACTCGATGCCATCTCCTTCGCCTACTTTTTATTGTCATACCTTGTTCTACAGATACTTTTACACCGAAGCAGCATCTGTTATTCTGCGCTTCCCAGTAATTATATCTGCTGCCTTTTCCTGGTCATATGTAAATCACATTGTCTTCATCAGACCCCTTCAACCTTAACTCCGTCATTTACATTTTCAGGCGTTCCGTGATCAGATATGTTCAATATCAAGCTTGATACGTGGCAGCTTTTTTTGAATCCACTGCCTATTTTTCAAGGCTATGAATTTACTCCATGTGCTACAAACTGAACTTTCTGATCCATATACTGGTTTCGTACTAATCGTCTAGCCCATCGTCTCTCGGATCTTTTGAAGTATGCCATGCGCTTTCTCCAGTAAGCTGGTAAAACAACTAGGCCTATATCAGAAGCCTTTTCAAGATCTTCGATGTAGATGCACAAAGCCTTGCCAGGCTGTAGGCAACTTTACCTTTATCAGAACCCATTATGTTCAGCAAGTTCTTTGAAGCACGCGGTATAAGACTTGAGTGTACTGTGGTCACAACATTCATAACCATTAATCTTGTTTTGCATTAGTATTTTGGTAACCACACCATGTGCGTGAAACCTTATGGTCACTCATGACGTGTATGTCTGTTGTCATTATATTTTATGACCACATATTTCGTTGTTGCCATTTCTATTATTAGAGTCGTTAACATATCCTCCAAGTTTATCTGTGCTTTCTGTCTGTGAGCTTATCTGCTACATACTGGCATTCCTCATATGCAGAGCACGCACAGATTATTTGCTGTCTTATCTGTTCTCCGTGATCAGACTTTGCAGCTCTGTTAAGGACCGCACTTCTCTCAGATCAGCTTTTCCTGGAAAGTACGTTGGTCCTAGTTTACGTCTTGTCTTCGACCGGCGGTCATTCGCTGTTGCCGGTCCTTACATCTCGAACTCCTTACCTCCTCGTGTTTGCAACTCTAAGTCTTTTGCTCAAACGTGAAAACCTACTTCATCCAGTCTGCCTATGGCTCTTAATGGTTGAGCGGCTTCAAGGTGCACTTCTGAACTTTCTGTTTCAAATTCCAGATGTACTGCGTATTGCAGTATCTTGTGTTTCGCATTGTATATTATTAATGTATTGTACCATATAGAAAATTATTTAATTCCCTTTCGCCTTTTCAATACCCTTCATTCTCAGTCATAGTGGCACCAACTTTATTCGATTTAAACTTTAATACTGGCACTTAATCTTTCATTAATTCAGCTAAGATTAAACGAATGCAATTGATATAACTGTTGTGTCAAACCGACTAAAAAATAAACATTTTAGGGTGTCCTTTAACAACAACGGGTCAGTCAACAACAATAGCAACAACCACTCCATTAACGACCACTCCATCGTCGACAACAACTACAACTGCGCCGATAACTACTCCGCCGTCGACAGGAACCACAACTGCGCCGATAACTACTCCGCCGTCGACGGCAACTACAACTGCGCCAATAACTACTCCTCCATCAACAGGAACTACAACTGCACCAATAACTACTCCATCGACAGGATCTATAACTGCGCCAATAACTACTCCTCCATCAACAGGAACTACAACAGTGCCAATAACTACTCCTCCATCGACAGGATCTACAACTGCGCCAATAACTACTCCTCCATCGACAGGATCTACAACTACGCCAATAACTACTCCTCCATCAACAGGATCTACAACTGCGCCAATAACTACTCCTCCATCGACAGGAACTACAACTGCGCCAATAACTACTCCTCCATCAACAGGAACTACAACTGCGCCAATAACTACTCCATCAACAGGAACTACAACTGCGCCAATAACTACTCCTCCATCAACAGGAACTACAACTGCGCCAATAACTACACCTCCATCAACAGGAACTACAACAGCGCCAATAACTACTCCTCCATCGACAGGAACTACAACTGCGCCAATAGCTACTCCTCCATCAACAGGAACTACACCTGCGCCAATAACTACTCCTCCATCGACAGGATCTACAACTACGCCAATAACTACTCCTCCATCGACAGGATCTACAACTGCGCCAATAACTACTCCTCCATCGACAGGATCTACAACTTCGCCGATTACTACTCCTCCATCGACTGGAACTACAACTGCGCCAATAACTACTCCTCCATCAACAGGATCTACAACTGCGCCAATAACTACTCCTCCATCAACAGGAACTACAACTGCGCCAATAACTACTCCTCCATCGACAGGAACTACAACTGCGCCAATAACTACTCCTCCATCGACAGGAACTACTGCGCCAATAACTACTCCTCCATCGACAGGCACTGCAACTCCTCCTATAAGTGCGCCTCCATCGTCAGCAACAACCTCGTCTCAAACACCAACATTTCCTCCTTCACTGTCAACAACTTCTCTGCCACCATCTGTGTCCACAGCGACAACTCAACCTCCGGGTAATTATTTAAGACTTAGCATTGCGATGTGTCTATGCAAGGAGTGTTTCGATTTCAAATCATACTTGTGATGCCAAATTTACAGTAGGTATACTGATGTTTTAGGATTCAGAGTTGCTGCTAAGGCACTTGACATTTACTTGGAAGATGATTTATCATTAGATGTGAGCCCTGGGAGTATGTTATGGAGTTGTTTTTTTTTAAGATATGTTGATTCGCTATGGGATATTTTTGCCAATTTAGTTATGTGAGGATAAAAGTGATGTGTTTATTCTTGGGGTTAGTGTTCGGACCACAGCTCTGGCTAGCGAGTTGTAAATTAGCTCACATCGCTTGTTCAGAAGAAAGTTTATTAAGGAGTGACACTTCTATTTCATGACATTAGAAGCTAGCAGGTAAACCTGGGTTACTGGATGAGCGTGTGGGTCAGAGGGATTGTGAACATGGATATTAAGTCTACAGCGAGTGATATTGGCAGCGAGCGATAGGATAAATCCGAATTTTTCGACAAAGACAAATGGCTTTTGAGAGTATGTAATGGTGGTCGGTAGGTGTTGATAACTGAGTTGATCTAAGACATAATATCAGATTCCCTATTTTACCCTTCTCGCGCCGTTGGCTTGGTCGTGTCCTGCCATAGACGAGACGTTCGGAAGAATTAAGCACTGGCTAACCAAACTGTGTGGCAATCTCCAACCTTGCAGTTCCTCAGCGAGTAGGAAGTCATTCTTGCAGCTATATGAATAACAACTTATAGTTACTATTTCACAAATACGTAATTGAAAGTTTACACATTGAATCTATTACCGATTTTCATTTAGATAATAGTAGTTCTATCATATATTCAAAGACTGGCAGTGTACGTCATAGCAGGCAGCAAGGCACGTTAACCTAACGAATGTTCTTGTTTTCAGTTTATCAATGCCTGCCGAATCTGATGAACATAGCAGTTTACGAGGGACAACAGAATACAATAATGAATCTATCAACTGACCCTAACAACGTTTCGTGGAAGTTGAGACCAACTTCAGATGAGTTAACCACTTACACTATCAGCGGCTTTGGCGGTTATAGGGATCCCTCGTTGATGGGCCTATACGACCTTAACCAGACCGGTCTAATTATCAAGAACTCGACAATTTCTGGAGATCCAGCCTCAACAGCTGGGTTGTACATCGCGCAATGTGCCAACAATACCAATAAGATGGGCGCGAAGTTACTCGTCGTTCGTAAGTTTCTGACTGTTGTTTCTTTCATTTATATTTGCTTTTATTATTGTGATGGGTAAGTTAGTTGTATAAAATGATTTGGAAAGCAAGTTTTAATCCTTTGGAATATAGTCTGCGTAACAAATAAATTAGAAAACTTGTTTGTAGGCCTAAATCAACTAAATATGAGCAGTTTATTTATAAAGTCTTGTCGTCAAAATTCCTGGAAAGATTTTAGATCACAATAATGTGTTCTCCAATCCAGTTAGCCTTTGAAATTTATAATGCGTGTATTTCTCTAAGATGTCAGATTCTGACCAGTCTGCTGAATGTTTATGGGCCACCTGTAGGAACAGATCAGTGCAAAGGTCTGGAGCTGTTGTCAGCAAGCACAAGGCGTCCCAAAGGTTGCTTGCAACTGACGAAGCCGTGGGGTTGAAGATTTATTGTCATTTGGTAGTATAGCAATATCAAATTAAAAGATATGGCCAATTGAAAATGAACCTCGTGCGATAATGAAAAATGCGTAACAATGGAGTGGGATTACCATGACGGTCGCTAGAGTTCCACGAACTGACGGCACACGATTAACAATAAAAATAATCCTGAAACATTAGTTAAGTATAATTTCAGCTATCAAATAGTCCACCAAGGTTAAATTGTTAGGACAATGCAGAATTGCCCAAACTAGACAAACTGAATTATGTCTCTTTAGGCCGATTGATCGGAATTGTGTGTACTATGTCTTACAGACTCAGGTCCGCAGTGTTCCTGCACTCCGGTCGATTATGCTTCCAATGTGTCGTGTAACGTCACTTACGCTGACAGCACTTATCATCCGATCTATCCGATCGTTACCTGGAAACTCAACGGGGTTGTCATCGCGACGGATACTCTTCCGAGAACGAGAATCGATGCGTTTCTCTTCTATGCAGAATCAACCATTACAAGCAACAGTGGCGCTCCTGGGGACTATACATGCGAACTGAGTTTTGCTGCACCGACTGACATCCAATTCCCATATGTTGCAACGAATGCACCGGTGTTCAACGCATCATGCTCTATACAAGGTTAGTTTTTGCGATAGAGCCAAGAATATGAGATAATGATACATGTGAAAATTGGAACGCATCGACGGATATGTGTGTAGGATTATAGTTACACTATGCCGTTGTTGTGTAGCATGAAGTTCCACTGTTTTGAACTTCTATGTAAAGCGTTGCCTTTAGAATGTGGTCATGGATAATTGGTAAATTTTCTTCTGTTAATGTCAATTAACCGAAATTCACGTTCATTCTTACTAATGACGTAATCTAAAAATCTGTAATTTCTGCAGGTGTGCTAACGTGGTACTTCGACATACTTAGCTCTCGGGAATTCAACGGGTTGTTTTTTAAACACGCTGAGCATTAGACTGAAACTTAATAACTGCATATTTCATCTGCATCCATCTTAAAACTCATCCAATAGTCGAAATAATTAAATACTACCACTTTTGAATGCGTTTAGAATATTGCATGTCATTTCCGGTTTCATGTGAACTTAATCGTTTTCATTGTTCCGCCTCTATGCAAGCATATAAGCAACAAAGCGTCATTATGCATTTTTGTCCATTTTCCCTTGACTTTATGGTCTTTCTACTGGTTTCTTCCTCTCAACTGTTCCTTCAAGAATTGTCTCGTTGATGTATGGCCAATCCATTTCATATGTCTCATTTTGATTGTCAATACCATTAGTCTCTCTTGCACCAATTGAGATACCTCCTCGTTTGTTTTACATTCGCTGCAACTCATCATGACTAGTCTTCTCCATAGCGATTCACAACATTTAGAATTTCTAAAGTTAGCTCATTTCTGCCTTTTCAATAATGTTCAAACCGATCTTTATATTGGCAGGCTCTATATAAATCTCTACACTGCTGTTTCATTCAGACTGACATTCATACATCCTCTCAGAATACCGTCTGTCCTATTGTTATTCTGCTTTTAATCTCAGCACAACAACTACAATCATCAGCTTTTATACCTGTTTACAACATTATATGACCCTCATATTTAATCAATTTCAACACTTCCGGTTTTTTGCCATACCTTGTTCTACATATATTTTTACATCAAAGCAGCGTCTGTTATTCTGCGCTGCCCAGTATTGATATCTGCTGTCTTTTCCTGGTCATATGCAAATCACATTGTCTTCATCAGACCCCTTCAACCTTAACTCCATCATTTACATTTTCAGGCGTTCCGTGATCAGAGATGTTCAATATCAAGCTTGATACTGGGCAGCCTTATTTGACTATTTTGCCTATGTTTCAAGGTTGTTTATTTGCGCCAATTCTGTAATCTACGTATACCTTGTGATCTATGAACCAGTTTCTTACTAATCGTCTATCCCAGCGAACACAAACTGTGTTCCGCGGAACTTCAGGGTTCCGCGAGGCGAAGACAAGGGTTCCGAAAAACTTTCGGTTCAGACAATAAGCTTAAAACAATTTTAAATAATGTATGCGAATTTTACAGAGGAGGTTCTTTCTTAAAATCTGTGTATGACTCAACATGCAAGATAATTTATATGTCATTGTCATCGATATTTGTGTTGTTATTAAATTAATGTGGGTATAAACCGATAAATTTTATGCAATCTCGAGCGTTTGTACCTAGAGCAGAATATGCTTAGTTTTGGACGGGTGTTCCGTCAAGAAGTCTTTAGATCACAAGATTTCCGCGGGAAACAAAATTGGGAAAAGCTGGTCTATCCCATCGTCTACTCCGAAATTCTTCAGTATGCCATACATTTCCTCCAGTAAACTGGTAAAACAACTAGGCCTATATCAGAGACCTTTTCATGATCTACGATGTAGATGCACAGAGCCTTGCCATGCTGTAGGCAACTTTACATTTATCAGCACCCATTATGTTAAGCAAGTTCTTTAATGCATGCAATATAAGACTTGACATAAGTTCACTGTGGTTGCAACATTCGTTACCATTTCTCTTGTTTTGCATTAGTATTTGATAACCACACCTTATGCGTGAAATCCGATAGTGGCTCTTTTGACTTATAGGTATGATTTGATTTTTTTTTTTATTACCACATATTTCGCCGTTGCCAATTCTATTAGATTCCTAATCATCTCCTCCAAGTTTATCTATGCTACCATAAAAAAAATTATTTAATTCCCTTTGGCATTTACAATATCCTTCATTCACAGTCATGGTGGCATCTCTACAGTCTCTAAAGGTTCAATAGCATAGTCCTATTTACTTAAGCTGACTTTCAAGTAATAAATTGAATTTTATAACACCAAGTTTATTCGAATGGAATAGTATTACTGCTGCTTAACGTTTCATTAGTTCAGTTAAGATTACACAAATGAACTGATGTGCTAAACTCTGCCACTTTATCATTCGTAGGATGTCCACTTACAACAACAGGCCAAACAACAACAATAGCAACTACCATTCCAATGACAACAACACCACCGTCAACTGAAACTACAACTGCGCCAATAACTACTCCTCCATCGACAGGAACTACAACTGCGCCAATAACTACTCCTCCATCAACAGGAACTACAACTGCGCCAATAACTACCCCTCCATCGACAGGAACTACAACTGCGCCAATAACTACTCCTCCATCGACAGGAACTACAACTGCGCCAATAACTACTCCTCCATCAACAGGAACTACAACTGCGCCAATAACTACTCCTCCATCAACAGGAACTACAACTGCGCCAATAACTACCCCTCCATCGACAGAAACTACAACTGCGCCAATAACTACTCGTCTATCGACAGAAACTACAACTGCGCCAAAAACTACACCTCCATCAACAGGAACTACAACTGCGCCAATAACTACTCCTCCATCAACAGGAACTACAACTGCGCCAATAACTACTCCTCCATCGACAGGAACTACAACTGCGCCAATAACTACTCCTCCATCAACAGGAACTACAACTGCGCCAATAACTACCCCTCCATCGACAGGAACTACAACTGCGCTAATAACTACTCCTCCATCGACAGGAACTACAACTGCGCCAATAACTAACACTCCATCGACAGGAACTACAACTGCGCCAATAACTACTCCTCCATCCACAGGAACTACAACTGCGCCAATAACTACTCCTCCATCGACAGGAACTACAACTGCGCCAATAACTACTCCTCCATCAACAGGAACTACAACTGCGCCAATAACTACTCCTCCATCGACAGGGACTACAACTGCGCCAATAACTACTCCTCCATCGACAGGAACTACAACTGCGCCAATAACTACTCCTCCATCAACAGGACCTACAACTGCGCCAATAACTACTCCTCCATCGACAGGATCTACAACTTCGCCGATTACTACTCCTCCATCGACTGGAACTACAACTGCGCCAATAACTACTCCTCCATCAACAGGATCTACAACTGCGCCAATAACTACTCCTCCATCAACAGGAACTACAACTGCGCCAATAACTACTCCTCCATCGACAGGAACTACAACTGCGCCAATAACTACTCCTCCATCAACAGGAACTACAACTGCGCCAATAACTACTCCTCCATCAACAGGAACTACAACTGCGCCAATAACTACTCCTCCATCAACAGGAACTACAACTGCACCAATAACTACACCTCCATCAACAGGAACTACAACTGCGCCAATAACTACTCCTCCATCGACAGGATCTACAACTTCGCCGATTACTACTCCTCCCTCGACTGGAACTACAACTGCGCCAATAACTACTCCTCCATCAACAGGATCTACAACTGCGCCAATAACTACTCCTACATCG
Organism: Bimastos eiseni; assembly: GCA_959347315.1. Lineage (NCBI taxonomy): Eukaryota > Metazoa > Annelida > Clitellata > Crassiclitellata > Lumbricidae > Bimastos > Bimastos eiseni. The sequence goes on from OY365810.1 coordinate 45,037,436, forward strand.
ACAGGATCTACAACTTCGCCGATTACTACTCCTCTATCGACTGGAACTACAACTGCGCCAATAACTACTCCTCCATCGACAGGATCTACAACTGTGCCAATAACTACTCCTCCATCAACAGGAACTACAACTGCGCCAATAACTACTCCTCCATCGACAGGAACTACAACTGCGCCAATAACTACTCCTCCATCGACAGGAACTACAACTGCGCCAATAACTACTCCTCCATCGACAGGAACTACAACTGCGCCAATAACTACTCCTCCATCAACAGGAACTACAACTGCGCCAATAACAACTCATCCATCAACAGGAACTACAACTGCGCCAATAACTACTCCTCCATCAACAGGAACTACAACTGTGCCAATAACTACTCCTCCATCGACAGGAACTACAACTGCGCCAATAACTACTTCTCCATCAACAGGAACTACAACTGCGCCAATAAGTACACCTCCATCAACAGGAACTACAACTGCGCCAATAACTACTCCTCCATCGACAGGAACTACAACTGCGCCAATAACTACTCCTCCATCAACAGGAACTACAACTGCGCCAATAACTACTCCTCCATCGACAGGAACTACAACTGCGCCAATAACTACTCCTCCATCAACAGGATCTACAACTGCGCCAATAACTACTCCTCCATCGACAGGAACTACAACTGCGCCAATAACTACTCCTCCATCAACAGGAACTACAACTGCGCCAATAACTACTCCTCCATCGACAGGGACTACAACTGCGCCAATAACTACTCCTCCATCGACAGGAACTACAACTGCGCCAATAACTACTCCTCCATCAACAGGATCTACAACTGCGCCAATAACTACTCCTCCATCGACAGGATCTACAACTTCGCCGATTACTACTCCTCCATCGACTGGAACTACAACTGCGCCAATAACTACTCCTCCATCAACAGGATCTACAACTGCGCCAATAACTACTCCTCCATCAACAGGAACTACAACTGCGCCAATAACTACTCCTCCATCGACAGGAACTACAACTGCGCCAATAACTACTCCTCCATCGACAGGAACTACTGCGCCAATAACTACTCCTCCATCGACAGGCACTGCAACTCCTCCTATAAGTGCGCCTCCATCGTCAGCAACAACCTCGTCTCAAACACCAACATTTCCTCCTTCACTGTCAACAACTTCTCTGCCACCATCTGTGTCCACAGCGACAACTCAACCTCCGGGTAATTATTTAAGACTTAGCATTGCGATGTGTCTATGCAAGGAGTGTTTCGATTTCAAATCATACTTGTGATGCCAAATTTACAGTAGGTATACTGATGTTTTAGGATTCAGAGTTGCTGCTAAGGCACTTGACATTTACTTGGAAGATGATTTATCATTAGATGTGAGCCCTGGGAGTATGTTATGGAGTTGTTTTTTTTTAAGATATGTTGATTCGCTATGGGATATTTTTGCCAATTTAGTTATGTGAGGATAAAAGTGATGTGTTTATTCTTGGGGTTAGTGTTCGGACCACAGCTCTGGCTAGCGAGTTGTAAATTAGCTCACATCGCTTGTTCAGAAGAAAGTTTATTAAGGAGTGACACTTCTATTTCATGACATTAGAAGCTAGCAGGTAAACCTGGGTTACTGGATGAGCGTGTGGGTCAGAGGGATTGTGAACATGGATATTAAGTCTACAGCGAGTGATATTGGCAGCGAGCGATAGGATAAATCCGAATTTTTCGACAAAGACAAATGGCTTTTGAGAGTATGTAATGGTGGTCGGTAGGTGTTGATAACTGAGTTGATCTAAGACATAATATCAGATTCCCTATTTTACCCTTCTCGCGCCGTTGGCTTGGTCGTGTCCTGCCATAGACGAGACGTTCGGAAGAATTAAGCACTGGCTAACCAAACTGTGTGGCAATCTCCAACCTTGCAGTTCCTCAGCGAGTAGGAAGTCATTCTTGCAGCTATATGAATAACAACTTATAGTTACTATTTCACAAATACGTAATTGAAAGTTTACACATTGAATCTATTACCGATTTTCATTTAGATAATAGTAGTTCTATCATATATTCAAAGACTGGCAGTGTACGTCATAGCAGGCAGCAAGGCACGTTAACCTAACGAATGTTCTTGTTTTCAGTTTATCAATGCCTGCCGAATCTGATGAACATAGCAGTTTACGAGGGACAACAGAATACAATAATGAATCTATCAACTGACCCTAACAACGTTTCGTGGAAGTTGAGACCAACTTCAGATGAGTTAACCACTTACACTATCAGCGGCTTTGGCGGTTATAGGGATCCCTCGTTGATGGGCCTATACGACCTTAACCAGACCGGTCTAATTATCAAGAACTCGACAATTTCTGGAGATCCAGCCTCAACAGCTGGGTTGTACATCGCGCAATGTGCCAACAATACCAATAAGATGGGCGCGAAGTTACTCGTCGTTCGTAAGTTTCTGACTGTTGTTTCTTTCATTTATATTTGCTTTTATTATTGTGATGGGTAAGTTAGTTGTATAAAATGATTTGGAAAGCAAGTTTTAATCCTTTGGAATATAGTCTGCGTAACAAATAAATTAGAAAACTTGTTTGTAGGCCTAAATCAACTAAATATGAGCAGTTTATTTATAAAGTCTTGTCGTCAAAATTCCTGGAAAGATTTTAGATCACAATAATGTGTTCTCCAATCCAGTTAGCCTTTGAAATTTATAATGCGTGTATTTCTCTAAGATGTCAGATTCTGACCAGTCTGCTGAATGTTTATGGGCCACCTGTAGGAACAGATCAGTGCAAAGGTCTGGAGCTGTTGTCAGCAAGCACAAGGCGTCCCAAAGGTTGCTTGCAACTGACGAAGCCGTGGGGTTGAAGATTTATTGTCATTTGGTAGTATAGCAATATCAAATTAAAAGATATGGCCAATTGAAAATGAACCTCGTGCGATAATGAAAAATGCGTAACAATGGAGTGGGATTACCATGACGGTCGCTAGAGTTCCACGAACTGACGGCACACGATTAACAATAAAAATAATCCTGAAACATTAGTTAAGTATAATTTCAGCTATCAAATAGTCCACCAAGGTTAAATTGTTAGGACAATGCAGAATTGCCCAAACTAGACAAACTGAATTATGTCTCTTTAGGCCGATTGATCGGAATTGTGTGTACTATGTCTTACAGACTCAGGTCCGCAGTGTTCCTGCACTCCGGTCGATTATGCTTCCAATGTGTCGTGTAACGTCACTTACGCTGACAGCACTTATCATCCGATCTATCCGATCGTTACCTGGAAACTCAACGGGGTTGTCATCGCGACGGATACTCTTCCGAGAACGAGAATCGATGCGTTTCTCTTCTATGCAGAATCAACCATTACAAGCAACAGTGGCGCTCCTGGGGACTATACATGCGAACTGAGTTTTGCTGCACCGACTGACATCCAATTCCCATATGTTGCAACGAATGCACCGGTGTTCAACGCATCATGCTCTATACAAGGTTAGTTTTTGCGATAGAGCCAAGAATATGAGATAATGATACATGTGAAAATTGGAACGCATCGACGGATATGTGTGTAGGATTATAGTTACACTATGCCGTTGTTGTGTAGCATGAAGTTCCACTGTTTTGAACTTCTATGTAAAGCGTTGCCTTTAGAATGTGGTCATGGATAATTGGTAAATTTTCTTCTGTTAATGTCAATTAACCGAAATTCACGTTCATTCTTACTAATGACGTAATCTAAAAATCTGTAATTTCTGCAGGTGTGCTAACGTGGTACTTCGACATACTTAGCTCTCGGGAATTCAACGGGTTGTTTTTTAAACACGCTGAGCATTAGACTGAAACTTAATAACTGCATATTTCATCTGCATCCATCTTAAAACTCATCCAATAGTCGAAATAATTAAATACTACCACTTTTGAATGCGTTTAGAATATTGCATGTCATTTCCGGTTTCATGTGAACTTAATCGTTTTCATTGTTCCGCCTCTATGCAAGCATATAAGCAACAAAGCGTCATTATGCATTTTTGTCCATTTTCCCTTGACTTTATGGTCTTTCTACTGGTTTCTTCCTCTCAACTGTTCCTTCAAGAATTGTCTCGTTGATGTATGGCCAATCCATTTCATATGTCTCATTTTGATTGTCAATACCATTGGTCTCTCTTGCACCAATTGAGATACCTCCTCGTTTGTTTTACATTCGCTGCAACTCATCATGACTAGTCTTCTCCATAGCGATTCACAACATTTAGAATTTCTAAAGTTAGCTCATTTCTGCCTTTTCAATAATGTTCAAACCGATCTTTATATTGGCAGGCTCTATATAAATCTCTACACTGCTGTTTCATTCAGACTGACATTCATACATCCTCTCAGAATACCGTCTGTCCTATTGTTATTCTGCTTTTAATCTCAGCACAACAACTACAATCATCAGCTTTTATACCTGTTTACAACATTATATGACCCTCATATTTAATCAATTTCAACACTTCCGGTTTTTTGCCATACCTTGTTCTACATATATTTTTACATCAAAGCAGCATCTGTTATTCTGCGCTGCCCAGTATTGATATCTGCTGTCTTTTCCTGGTCATATGCAAATCACATTGTCTTCATCAGACCCCTTCAACCTTAACTCCATCATTTACATTTTCAGGCGTTCCGTGATCAGAGATGTTCAATATCAAGCTTGATACTGGGCAGCCTTATTTGACTATTTTGCCTATGTTTCAAGGTTGTTTATTTGCGCCAATTCTGTAATCTACGTATACCTTGTGATCTATGAACCAGTTTCTTACTAATCGTCTATCCCCGCGAACACAAACTGTGTTCCGCGGAACTTCAGGGTTCCGCGAGGCGAAGACAAGGGTTCCGAAAAACTTTCGGTTCAGACAATAAGCTTAAAACAATTTTAAATAATGTATGCGAATTTTACAGAGGAGGTTCTTTCTTAAAATCTGTGTATGACTCAACATGCAAGATAATTTATATGTCATTGTCATCGATATTTGTGTTGTTATTAAATTAATGTGGGTATAAACCGATAAATTTTATGCAATCTCGAGCGTTTGTACCTAGAGCAGAATATGCTTAGTTTTGGACGGGTGTTCCGTCAAGAAGTCTTTAGATCACAAGAGTTCCGCGGGAAACAAAATTGGGAAAAGCTGGTCTATCCCATCGTCTACTCCGAAATTCTTCAGTATGCCATACATTTCCTCCAGTAAACTGGTAAAACAACTAGGCCTATATCAGAGACCTTTTCATGATCTACGATGTAGATGCACAGAGCCTTGCCATGCTGTAGGCAACTTTACATTTATCAGCACCCATTATGTTAAGCAAGTTCTTTAATGCATGCAATATAAGACTTGACATAAGTTCACTGTGGTTGCAACATTCGTTACCATTTCTCTTGTTTTGCATTAGTATTTGATAACCACACCTTATGCGTGAAATCCGATAGTGGCTCTTTTGACTTATAGGTATGATTTGATTTTTTTTTTATTACCACATATTTCGCCGTTGCCAATTCTATTAGATTCCTAATCATCTCCTCCAAGTTTATCTATGCTACCATACAAAAAATTATTTAATTCCCTTTGGCATTTACAATATCCTTCATCCACAGTCATGGTGGCATCTCTACAGTCTCTAAAGGTTCAATAGCATAGTCCTATTTACTTAAGCTGACTTTCAAGTAATAAATTGAATTTTATAACACCAAGTTTATTCGAATGGAATAGTATTACTGCTGCTTAACGTTTCATTAGTTCAGTTAAGATTACACAAATGAACTGATGTGCTAAACTCTGCCACTTTATCATTCGTAGGATGTCCACTTACAACAACAGGCCAAACAACAACAATAGCAACTACCATTCCAATGACAACAACACCACCGTCAACTGAAACTACAACTGCGCCAATAACTACTCCTCCATCGACAGGAACTACAACTGCGCCAATAACTACTCCTCCATCAACAGGAACTACAACTGCGCCAATAACTACCCCTCCATCGACAGGAACTACAACTGCGCCAATAACTACTCCTCCATCGACAGGAACTACAACTGCGCCAATAACTACTCCTCCATCAACAGGAACTACAACTGCGCCAATAACTACTCCTCCATCAACAGGAACTACAACTGCGCCAATAACTACCCCTCCATCGACAGAAACTACAACTGCGCCAATAACTACTCGTCTATCGACAGAAACTACAACTGCGCCAATAACTACACCTCCATCAACAGGAACTACAACTGCGCCAATAACTACTCCTCCATCGACAGGAACTACAACTGCGCCAATAACTACTCCTCCATCGACAGGATCTACAACTGCGCCAATAACTACTCCTCCATCAACAGGAACTACAACTGCGCCAATAACTACTCCTCCATCGACAGGAACTACAACTGCGCCAATAACTACTCCTCCATCAACAGGAACTACAACTGCGCCAATAACTACCCCTCCATCGACAGGAACTACAACTGCGCCAATAACTACTCCTCCATCGACAGGAACTACAACTGCGCCAATAACTACTCCTCCATCAACAGGAACTACAACTGCGCCAATAACTACTCCTCCATCGACAGGAACTACAACTGCGCCAATAACTACTCCTCCATCGACAGGATCTACAACTGCGCCAATAACTACTCCTCCATCAACAGGAACTACAACTGCGCCAATAACTACTCCTCCATCGACAGGAACTACAACTGCGCCAATAACTACTCCTCCATCGACAGGAACTACAACTGCGCCAATAACTACTCCTCCATCAACAGGAACTACAACTGCGCCAATAACTACTCCTCCATCAACAGGAACTACAACTGCGCCAATAACTACTCGTCCATCGACAGGAACTACAACTGCGCCAATAACTACTCGTCCATCAACAGGAACTACAACTGCGCCAATAACTACTCGTCCATCGACAGGAACTACAACTGCGCCAATAACTACTCCTCCATCAACAGGAACTACAACTGCGCCAATAACTACTCCTCCATCGACAGGAACTACAACTGCGCCAATAACTACTCCTCCATCGACAGGATCTACAACTGCGCCAATAACTACTCCTCCATCAACAGGAACTACAACTGCGCCAATAACTACTCCTCCATCAACAGGAACTACAACTGCGCCGATTACTACTCCTCCATCGACAGGAACTACAACTGCGCCAATAACTACTCTCCCATCAACAGGAACTACAACTGCGCCAATAACTACTCCTCCATCAACAGGAACTACAACTGCGCCAATAACTACTCCTCCATCAACAGGAACTACAACTGCGCCAATAACTACTCCTCCATCAACAGGAACTACAACTGCGCCAATAACTACCCCTCCATCGACAGGAACTACAACTGCGCCAATAACTACACCTCCATCAACAGGAACTACAACTGCGCCAATAACTACTCGTCCATCGACAGGAACTACAACTGCGCCAATAACTACTCCTCCATCAACAGGAACTACAACTGCGCCAATAACTACTCCTCCATCGACAGGAACTACAACTGCGCCAATAACTACTCCTCCATCAACAGGAACTACAACTGCGCCAATAACTACTCCTCCATCGACAGGAACTACAACTGCGCCAATAACTACTCCTCCATCAACAGGAACTACAACTGCGCCAATAACTACTCCTCCATCAACAGGAACTACAACTGCGCCAATAACTACTCCTCCATCAACAGGAACTACAACTGCGCCAATAACTACTCCTCCATCGACAGGAACTACAACTGCGCCAATAACTACTCCTCCATCAACAGGAACTACAACTGCGCCAATAACTACTCGTCCATCGACAGGAACTACAACTGCGCCAATAACTACTCCTCCATCAACAGGAACTACAACTGCGCCAATAACTACTCCTCCATCGACAGGAACTACAACTGCGCCAATAACTGCTACTCCATCAACAGGAACTTCAACTGCGCCAATAACTACTCCTCCATCAACAGGAACTACAACTGCGCCAATAACTACCTCTCCATCGACAGGAACTACAACTTTGCCGATTACTACTCCTCCATCAACAGGATCTACAACTGCGCCAATAACTACTCCTCCATCGACAGGATCTCCAACTTCGCCGATTACTACTCCTCCATCGACTGGAACAACAACTGCGCCAATAACTACTCCTCCATTGACTGGATCGACAACAGCGCCAATAACCACTCCCCCATCGACAGGAACTACAACTGCGCCAATAACTACTCCTCCATCGACAGGAACTACAACTGCGCCAATAACTACTCCTCCATCGACAGGAACTACAACTGCGCCAATAACTACTCCTCCATCGACAGGATCTACAACTTCGCCGATTACTACTCCTCCATCGACTGGAACTACAACTGCGCCAATAACTACTCCTCCATTGACTGGATCGACAACAGCGCCAATAACCACTCCCCCATCGACAGGCACTACAACTGCGCCAATAACTACTCCTCCATCGACAGGAACTACAACTGCGCCAATAACTACTCCTCCATCGACAGGAACTACAACTGCGCCAATAACTACTCCTCCATCAACAGGAACTACAACTGCGCCAATAACTACTCCTCCATCGGCAGGAACTACAACTGCGCCAATAACTACTCCTTCATCAACAGGAACTACAACTGCGCCAATAACTACCCCTCCATCGACAGGAACTACAACTGCGCCAATAACTACTCCTCCATCAACAGGAACTACAACTGCGCCAATAACTACTCCTTTATCGACAGGAACTACAACTGCGCCAATAACTACTCGTCCATCGACAGGAACTACAACTGCGCCAATAACTACTCCTCCATCAACAGGAACTACAACTGCGCCAATAACTACCCCTCCATCGACAGGAACTACAACTGCGCCAATAACTACTCCTCCATCAACAGGATCTACAACTGCGCCAATAACTACTCCTCCATCGACAGGATCTACAACTTCGCCGATTACTACTCCTCCATCGACTGGAACTACAACTGCGCCAATAACTACTCCTCCATTGACAGGATCGACAACAGCGCCAATAACCACTCCCCCATCGACAGGAACTACAACTGCGCCGATTACTACTCCTCCATCAACAGGATCTACAACTGCGCCAATAACTACTCCTCCATTAACAGGAACTTCAACTGCGCCAATAACTACTCCTCCATCAACAGGAACTACAACTGCGCCGATTACTACTCCTCCATCGACAGGAACTACAACTGCGCCAATAACTACTCCTCCATCAACAGGAACTACAACTGCGCCAATAACTACTCCTCCATCAACAGGAACTACAACTGCGCCAATAACTACTCCTCCATCGACAGGAACTACAACTGCGCCAATAACTACTCCTCCATCGACAGGAACTACAACTGCGCCAATAACTACTCCTCCATCAACAGGAACTACAACTGCGCCAATAACTACTCCTCCATCGGCAGGAACTACAACTGCGCCAATAACTACACCTCCATCAACAGGAACTACAACAGCGCCAATAACTACTCCTCCATCGACAGGAACTACAACTGCGCCAATAGCTACTCCTCCATCAACAGGAACTACACCTGCGCCAATAACTACTCCTCCATCGACAGGATCTACAACTACGCCAATAACTACTCCTCCATCGACAGGATCTACAACTGCGCCAATAACTACTCCTCCATCGACAGGATCTACAACTTCGCCGATTACTACTCCTCCATCGACTGGAACTACAACTGCGCCAATAACTACTCCTCCATCAACAGGATCTACAACTGCGCCAATAACTACTCCTCCATCAACAGGAACTACAACTGCGCCAATAACTACTCCTCCATCAACAGGAACTACAACTGCGCCGATTACTACTCCTCCATCGACAGGAACTACAACTGCGCCAATAACTACTCCTCCATCAACAGGAACTACAACTGCGCCAATAACTACTCCTCCATCAACAGGAACTACAACTGCGCCAATAACTACTCCTCCATCGACAGGAACTACAACTGCGCCAATAACTACTCCTCCATCGACAGGAACTACAACTGCGCCAATAACTACTCCTCCATCTACAGGATCTACAACTGCGCCAATAACTACTCCTCCATCAACAGGAACTACAACTGCGCCAATAACTACTCCTCCATCGACAGGATCTACAACTGCGCCGATTACTACTCCTCCATCGACAGGAACGAGTTCCTCACCACCGTCAAGTGTTTCCGTAACCACATTGGCGTCTACAACTTCAGGTAGTGAACCCCATACTATGTGGTGTAGTCTCTGATATTTTTCCTTCGCTTTAATTTCATGAAGTGTAGTTTTAGTGGTATCAACGTGCTTTATGTGTAATTTTCTTCCTTGATGTTTGATAGTTTTCGGACGTTTCAAGCATAGTTGCAAAGTACTTTTTGTAATAATGGTGTAGGATTAATATAAACCAGAGTTGCGAAAATTTCACGAGTAATCGTTAATTTATTTTAATGATTAAGAAAATTTTTCACGTTTATTTTTTTCGATTATTCCGCCTATCACTAACATGTACCGGAAGTCTGAATGGAACAACATAAACCGTATACGTTGCAATATGGCGGCGGATAGTCATCTAGATATTAAAAATAAAGACATCTGGTCGATTACATGAATATTTTGGATTTAAATTATTGGCTCAGGGAAATTTCGATAAAGCTGATAACTTTTATTTCATTCATCGCGAGATATTATTTGCATACCATGGATCTAACATTTCAGTATGAGCAAGAAAACCGCATGTGTTATTTTATAACCTTTATTCAGTAACTAAGAAATTTAATTGAAATGTCATTAATTTGTGCTTTAATTGAAATTAACTAGTAATTAATCGTTTATCTTTTAAAGTTAACTATTAGAATTAAATTAACCCTTAACAGCTCTAATATAAACCGTGAGAGTTCATTAATCTAGTAATGTATTTCATTGTTTTGAAGGCTTTGATCAAAACTTTCGGCCTGGAGTCCTTGATGTTTATAGTCATGTAACAACGTTCGCCATGACAAAATACTTTAATTCTTAACCCAGAAATGTTGCTGATGGCTATTGCTTTTGCAGGAATGAATTATAGTTGACGTCGTTCCAGGATGAAGATTGACATTATTTCTTGAAAATCAATTCATGGAGTAATGGCCAATGTATTATGAGAACAATTATTAGTGAGAAGATCGTAGAAGCGTTTTAAAAATGGCAATAAATTCCTTCAATGACGGCTTTCTAATTACTTTTTCAATTATGTTGCATACTGCAAAATATTATTGTAAAAGCGTACATATTATGACGAATGCATAACATGTTATCAGATGCTGAGGAGTAAAGTGTAATGACATTTTTGTTTTCAGGACCTCAGTGTATTCAGAATCTGAAGAACATAGCCGTTTACGAGGGACAGGAAGATACATTGATGAAATTGTTCATCGACCCTCAAAACATTTCGTGGAAGGTTAGATCGACGACAGATGAGATAAGCACCTACGATATCATCTCCTACGGTGGGACTGTGAATCCTGATTATGCCAATCTCTACGACGTTAACCAGACCGGTCTAGTTATAAAGAACGCGACAACAACCGGAAATCCGATAGCCACAGCTGGTTTGTACATCGGGCAATGCGCTAATAATCCCAACAAGACGGGAGCCAAGTTACTCGTCGTTCGTAAGTTTTTGTCTGCTTTTATACTATTTCATAGATGAATTGATATTGACAGTGAATATGTTACCTGTATGCAATGGCGTATATCTCTCACCACGTGTATTTGTTTGATAATAGGTCTACAAAGAAACGATAAATTCTCGTACCCATCAGTTTATGACCAATGGAAGAATATATAAACTTAGATTTTATTATAAATAAATTAGGAGGATCAATTAAAGATGATTGAAAAAAGGGAACTTGATAGAAAAGTTCGTAGATTAGGCTATCTTTTTGGCATTAGTAAAGTGAGAACAAGCGACTAAAATTTAGTCGCTGGTATTTAATATGACTTTATTCAGGGTATATCTCAGCTTTCTGTTTCTTGTGTCGGGTCACAACTTCACAACTAGTGCTATACATTACAGTCACAATACGAGAGAGAAGAAAGGATAAAGTATGTTATATAAGTACAAACAATGGATGGTTAATTTTCGTTTGAATTACATTGTCTTACAGACTCGGGTCCACTGTGTTCCTGCACTCCGATCAATTATGCCTCCAATGTTTCGTGTAACGTCACTTACGCTGACAGCAGTTTTCATCCCATCTATCCGATTGTTACATGGAAACTCAATGGGGTTGTCTTCGCAAAGTATACTCTTCCGAGGAAGAGGGTTGACCCGAATCTGTTCTATTCGGAATCAACAATTACAAGCAACAATGGCGCTCCAGGGGTCTATACGTGCGAACTGAGTTTTGCTGCACCAACTGACATCCAATTTCCGTGGGTGGCAAAGAATGCGCCGGATTTCAAGGCATCTTGCTCAACAGAAGGTACTTAATAGACCAAACAATCGGGTAAAGAGACCGTCGATTCTTTGAGAAAATGTTAGCTTTGACAGGTTATTTATCAGAATAATTAGTAAGCCATGGAGGCGAAGCAAAAGGTTACTCTATTATAGTATTCCTGCTATATTATATATGTCATTGCAATTAGGAAATTCTGTAGCGCTGTGTTTGTGTTTCCTATGAAGCGTTAGCCGAAGTGCGACGCGTCTTAATCATATGGAAATGTTTTTGATTTTATTCTTGTGCAGTCGATATGTAGAACTGCGTTATTAAGAAATTCACTTTTAGAGATACCACCTCATCGTTTGGCTGTTATATATTATGCGATTGTTTCGGACGATTTACTTGTTGAGCGCAAATTCCAACAAATGCTAACAGTGGATAACTTCACTACAAATCTTTTGCGCCTTTTAGCTTGTTCGATGACAACAACGGGGCAACCAACAACGCTTACAACAACTATAGCTGGGACAACAATGACAACTGAACCTCCGAGTAATAACGACTTTCTACGATCCTATTTAGATTTAATTCGCAATATAAGCACTCAAACCTTTGTGAAGCTTCTAATTGCCGAACGTTACTATATTCGGTGATTCAAGATGGCATGGCCATTAATATAAATCGCTCTGAGGAAATGATGTTGAACGCAGACGAACGCTATCCTCTTTGACAATGGGAGACATCTCCCTTGTTGTTTGCGTCAGCCATTATCGTAATTATATCGTTTGTACAATTCAACTTAATCGTTATCGCAATCGTAAAGTCCACATTTATAAAGTGCTGCTCTACAGCAGAGCGCCACTGCCAGCTTGTTCACAAGCGCAAGGCCCCAAGTGATTCACTCGCATTTTTCTAAGCAATCAAAACGGTATCTGTTAGATTGGCATTGTGACGGTCATTTAGGTATCATCAAAAACAATATTTTTTGATAAATGCTGCCTACTACTGTCTTCATAATTTGGCTTATGTATAGTTGTTAAGATGAGAGCGAAGTCATTTTCCCCTATGCCCTGTGTTTCAAGTATAGACAAAAGCCTTCAAACCAATGCGTTCGTGTATGTGTTCTGGTCACTTCTTGTCAAATTGCTGACTTCTTTTAAAGATCCCGAGTGCTTGCCGAATCTTATGAACATGGCGGTTTACGAAGGAACCGAGAACATTATAATGAATGTGACATCCGACCCGCGGAACGTAATGTGGACAATCGTTCCATCGTCTGCAGAGGATGAAAATGACCAAATCACGACGTATGGTGGTTACAGGAGCTCTATGTATGATGACCAATTCACTCCTAATCAAAGTGGTCTAGTAATACTTAACGCGACAACGGAACCATATGGAAACCCGATTTCAACTTCTGGGTTGTACATCGCACAGTGTAGGAACGGTACCGGCAGAACAGCGGCGAAACTTGTTGTCGTTCGTGAGTACTTTTATTGAAGTTGATTTTAAATGAAATATTACTAGAGTTAGGTAAATTAGATAGAACAGCAATGGTCAAGTCGGCTGTTGACAAAGGCATGGACTAGGAGAGCAGCAGCGTCATGATATAGGGAATAGAGGTCAGCGGGTAGAACGTTTTTGCTACCCGACCCGTACCCGTGACACAGGAAGAAAAGAAAGAAGATTTAGAAGAGGAGCACGGAACTTGAGGAGGAGAGGAAGAAGAGAAGGATGAGGAGTAGTAGGAGAAGAATAAGGAAGAGGAGAGGCAGCAGATGGGCATGAGCAGCAGTAAAAGCTGAAGGATGAAGAGGAGAAAGAAGATGAGGACGAAATGGGTAGGAAGAAAAGTAAGAGGGAGAGAAAGAGCTGTAGGAGGAGCAGGAGGAAGAGCAGAAGCAGAAATTAGGAACAGGATGAGGAAGAGTTGAAGAAGGAGAGTAGAGAGATGAGGATCAGCTGGAGGAGTAGCTTGTAAAGAAGACGGAAAAGAAATGAGAAAAACAGCGATTAACAAACATACAAACAGGAGGGGAAGCATTACATGCAGGTATATAGTACTTCGATATCATATGTTCCAGTTTTTCTATAATAGTAATTAAGTGTTTGGTGATGCAAGATTCACCTATATATATTTATCAGTGACATTGTAACCCTAAAACTTGATGTTGACACGGGTAAACGCCTGCACGAAATTCTATTAAGAATTGAACGTAAGAACTTGTTGTTCTTTTACTTTGACAGGTAACCCGCCGGTCTGTTCATGCAATGCTTCTTCACCAGTCCAACTATCATGCAGTATCCCATATGCCGATACCACAATACCACCGATCAATGCTAATATGACTTGGAAAATGGACGATGTCTTTTACATAATGGACACTCCTCCAAGGACGAGGAATGGCTATGTGTACGTATCTACATCGACGATCCCAGTGGACAACACTAATCCTGCTAACTTCACATGCACCGTTACCTTTAATGCACCGACTGATTCTGGGTATCCATGGATCGCAACGAATGCACCGACGTTCAGCGCATCTTGCTCAATAGCAGGTGAGTTTTTAGTCTGCTTCAGAAGCGTAAGACATGAAGAGTGCAAATTATTACGGAGGAAACCGTATTAAAAGCATATGAATAAGAAATATGGATCTTTAACTGAAACGATCACGAAGATATAAGAAGAGACTATAAAAGATTGAACTAGACTTAATTGTTTTATAGTGGTGAGAATGTATATTATGATGGTCAAGGAGTGGTCATAGAACTGCTCTAAGCAAATGATAAGAAAGCTGTTCTGACTTGGAAATGTTCATGCTGATTGATAATAATATTCTGTTCTCGGATTTGTTTGGTTATAAAATAAAGAACTTTTTCAGTGTGCGGCCTTATATCTACGACCAGTGTAACCACAATTTCACCAATGAGGACTACACCGCTCTCTGCAATAACTACTCCGCCTCTCCTAACGACTACTCAACCACCGTTAAATACTACTCAACCATCGTTTACGACTACACCGTTGAATATTACTCAACCCTCGTTAACAGCTACTCAACCATCGTTTACGACTACACCGTTGAATACTACTCAACCATCGTTAACGGCTACTCAACCATCGTTTACGACTACTGCGTTGAATACTACTCAACC
Source organism: Bimastos eiseni (assembly GCA_959347315.1). Classification (NCBI taxonomy): domain Eukaryota; kingdom Metazoa; phylum Annelida; class Clitellata; order Crassiclitellata; family Lumbricidae; genus Bimastos; species Bimastos eiseni. The sequence continues at coordinate 45,053,109 of OY365810.1, forward strand.
TTCGTTAACAGCTACTCAACCATCGATGATAACTACTCAACCACCGTTAAATACTACTCAACCTTCGTTAACTGCTTCTCAACCATCGTTATCGACTACTCAGCCACCGCTGAATACTACTCAACCTTCGTTAACTGCTTCTCAACCGTCGTTATCGACTACTCAGCCACCGTTAAATACTACTCAACCATCACTTACGGGTACTCAACCATTTTTGACGACTACACTGATACCTTTGACACAACTGTCGTCGACATCAGCTACACTTACCGAGATTCTAACGACAACAGTTTCTTCTGCTACTACTCCACGTATGTTCAAATGCAGCAACATAAAATCATAGTCGTCATAAAAAATCATTACATTTTACTACTATTTCATCATCTTTTATTTTGAACTCATGGTCAGCATTGACTCTAAAATAAAAGCCTGCTCTCATTTAGCAATAATGTTTTCACTGCTGACAGTAACGTCCGATTCAAAATAATTTAATCATAATAAACAATATATTTGATCGATAGATCATCATCTTAATAAATAACAACATCGTTTCATTACAGCTTTGCGCTTAGGCTATTGAGCTATAAAAAAACGATTTTTGAGAGTTCTTGGTTATGACTTTCTTTCACCAAATTTAACCGACTCGAATACAGGTAATTATAGTCGCCGTTTGGATTGCGACATTATCACGTCTTGCAAAGATTTTATGATTTATGCTGGTCATGTGTGGTGCAATCCCAATTTCTTTAATTTCACTTACATGGCCGCGGGTTACTCATTCCAACAACATGTGGAAAAATGACCGTAAAGTTTTGGAATTTTTAGAAAAGATTGCAACGCCGGCAATTTTGCATTCATCCTTCAATGATGATGATGATTTGGGTTCTACTGCTAGCAGCTGGTTCTTTCAGAGACCTGTCACCTGCACACATCTCATTCCAACGATCTTTCCAAATCTTCTTTACATTAAATGTGCAATTTTTCTAGTACTTTACTTTCAAGCAGTTTATTAATTAGTTTTTGCCGATTTATAAATAAATTCAAAAACTTATATTTGAGTTTATTGATATCCGAGTAGGGGGCTACATAATTCTGCAGATTTCTTCTGTTAAAACCGTCATTTTAAGTCGCAACTTGCTGAACATCTCTAGTGCATTCGAAGTACATTTTAGCACTTCTATTGCACACTTGTTTTCTATATAATCTTGTATTGAACTTTCAAAAGTACATTTACCAGATCTACGAGATCTGCTACCATTATTATCATCAAATCAGGATTGGAATTTGTAGAACACGTTTTCATTGTAGGCTCTTGTTTCCCTAATCTGAAGAATATGGTGGTTCGCGAGGGAACTCTCGATGTGCCAATGAATGTGACATCCAGTTCATGTTTTGCAAAATGGATAGTTTTTTCGACAACGGAAGAGATAAATCCAAGGCAAATCACAGATTCGGATTGCGCAGTTGATCCAGATCTGACAGATCTTTACTCCGTCAATGCTGGCGGTCTAACAATAAAGAACTCGACGACAGCTGAAACTGGACAACCGATATCAACCGCAGGGTTGTACGTTGTAGACTGTTATAGCAATGGGGACATGAATGGCGCCAAACTTGTCGTTGTGCGTAAGTTATTCAGCCGTATTTTCATTCTAGTTTTACGAATCAAACGCTGCCAATAGGTTTTAAATTGGAATGTAATGGAAAATCTAAATTGAGTCATCACCACGCAATACGTTTGTTAGGAGGGATGATCTGATGTTGTAGTTGCGTAATTACAAAGCATGCCCTCCATAACCACGTTTGAATATTGAGGTCAATTTTGTCGGTTGGTGTGAACGGAGATGGTCAACTCGAAATAAAAGCTAACGGTGGAAAACAGTTCTTAAATAGTATTTTGTCCTAGTGAAAATTCGACATGAATTCAATTTGTATTTACTGGGCACCAAGCAACCGCTATCCAAGCTAGACCGGAGGAGCGCTCTCTGATCACCTAAATTTCTCTCTATGTCTTTACCGTCGATGTTGCGTTATCTCTGAGTTCCTCTGGACTCGGAACGGATTCGGATCTAGAGGTTGAAGCAGGTTGACCGACCACGTTTTCCGTATCCCACCATATGCTGGAGGTATTGCACTCGCCTCCATTTCCATAGCGCATCTCATAGTGGATCGCGTCCTTAGTTATCGGTACATAACCGTCTGGGCACCACTACCTGCGTGAGCTTCGCCGCCCTTCGCCGCCCCTTATTCATGCACAGGTCCCCACACAATGCGCTCCTCTGCCCTGGGTGACTTTGGGTGGGTGTCCCATTCGCTCGTTCTACCATAATGCAGAGTCGTTTCTCTAAGGTTGGCCCGAACCCTGGAATTGGCTTCCCTCAGCTTTACTGCTCCTCCCAAACTCTGCATGTTCTCAGTTTCATCAACTGTTGAAAGCTGGTCGTTTGCTCTCAGACCGGATTGGAAACTCTTCTGAGTGTAGGCGCTATATGAATTTGTGTATTGATCAATATTGGTTGATATATATACTGAAGGAAAAGCGCCTGAGGGTGCCTTGGTGGTGAATTTGATCGCATTGACAAATTAGCTGATTGTAGAAGACGGCGGAAAGTGTTCATGTTGTCGTGCATTTAAGATAAAAAGTTGGCTTAAAGTTTAGGCAACAAATCGGTTGTTTGATTTGACATAATAGAGTAACACAGTGATGCTCAAGATTAAATCGTTTCCTAACTCACTGCTATTATTGCCTTATAATTATTGTTATATCCTACAGAAAGTGGTCCAGACTGTTCATGCGTTCCCGACAGTTCCTCGTCCAACATCCAACTTTCATGTACTGTCGTTTTCGACGAAACTACGATTAGTTCTATACCCGCAATTATAACCTGGATAGTAAACGGAGCAGTTAACTCAACGGAAATGCCTTACATGAACAAGACTGGTTTGGTCTACACTGCAATATCAACCCTTACAATTGATGGGAGCAGTGTCAATAATTACCAGTGTATATTGACATTTGGTGCACCTGTTCCTAATCCTCAGTATCCGTGGATTGCAACGAATGCCCCGGACTTTAACGCATCCTGCTCAACGCCAGGTAATTCAAAGTAACGAATTCAAAGGACGACCTGAGATAAGTCATTTGATAAAGTAGAAACAGATTTGAACATTTGACCAATAATCAATCTTCTGTTCAATTGTGTTTTCTATGTCTATCATGTTCGCGGAATATGCTTGGCTTTTGATTGCTAAGATTTTAGTTAAATTTACAATAAAAATAACTCATTTGATGCTCTAAATTCTGTGTCTGGACTATTTCCGTTAGTAGTTGGCCTCTTTAACTTGCCTGAAAAGCATGACATCATCTGCATGAAGACAATGTCACTCATGCTGTCCGTCCTATTCTTCTTCAGTCAAATAGGATTATGAATCTCACATCGCGTACACCTCTTTTTACAAAATCGATTGATAAAAATGGGTGCGGAACTTCGCTGTGCATATCGTTTGCTATAGTGCCCAACCTTATCTGCCGGTATTCAATCACAACTCCGCAGGAACCAGGGCTGCAAATATGTTGGTTTTCGGTTATTTAAAAATACGAAAAAGGGCAATTTTTCTTTTTTTTGGGTTTTTTAAAATATTTTTATTTAATTTACTAATACTATTAAATTACAAATTGCGTGTTATTCAGTCTGAAATCAAGCTAAATTAATTATAAAAACGAATTTTAGCTCTTTTTCATGCTGTGTTTGATGCTTTTTATAACAAAACTGTTGTGACAAAATCCATAGGAAAACTGGAAAAAAAATACTTTTCATTTGTTTAAATCTTGGTTTTTGCACCCTGGCTGGGACCAGATCTCAAGGCGAGTGGATGTTAACATGTTACTATTAATAAACGAAACTCATCATTACCTTACATTGGCGCCTTGACAAGCAATACCTACACAGCACGTCTACCGTGTATCCGAAACTGACTCTCAAATTCCTCTCATATGAGTTTTCCTGCGAAACTTCGTCTTTCTTGGTAAGGTCATCTGTGAACGTTTTTTTTAGCACAGCATCATCCACTGCTTAACAATTTAACATCGCTTAGAACTTCAACAGTTCAACTTGTAATCTTTCCACTTCGCCTATCCATCAGTGGCTTAGTTTCAAATATCTTGTTGTTCTGTATCTTCCCCCTAGAAGCCACTGCACAGTGCCCATGCCTCTGATTCAAGTTGTTACGCCTGTCACGTAAATGATTTTCATACGTTATTGATTTTGCAAAGTAAAATCAATTGCCAACGTGAACTATTTTTACACGTAAATTGTACGGTTCATTCATTACTTTTGTTTGCAGTGTGTCTGACGACTACGTTTACACCGCCAAACACAGATACATCACCGGTGACATCAAGTACTCCAGCTACAACGCCAACAAATACCTCATCTGTAACAGAGATTATTACAACAGCATCGGCACCTATGACCGTCTCAGGTAGACCTATGGGGCAATAATACTGGTTCTTGCAAAAACTAAAACTTGCTCACTTACGAAATAACTTGACACAACTACCCGGCTTCACTCGGTATATCTCTATCGTATAATTATGTTGTTTCCCTTTATTTGCATAGTTAGCCCAGCCTTCGGATGATCTACTTTGGCTGTCTATTTCCAGCTGCATTCATCTCCGTGGCATAAAGAGTAGTTTGCTATGATATTAATAACGCCATGATACACTTTAGCGTTCATATGCCTATGGCATATATCAATTTGTATGGAGTCGTATTAATTAACTCTGATCGTTAATTGGATTTTCTGTTGTTGTTGCTGTTAATGTTCGATCAGTTTAACCAATGACGTTCGAGGAGAATAGCTCTTTCACACGCTAATTTAAGACAGAGACCAATCCCAAGACCGTTCTAATAAGACCAAGACCAAGACCGACGCATTCGTGACCAAAACCAAGAGCGATGGTCTGAGACCAAGACCGATGCGATCGAGACCGAGACCGCAGTTTTTCGGTCTCGAGACCAAGTCCCTGGCCATATTCTGATTTGAAGTATGTTAAACACCTGAAGTTCGGAAATGATTGGCACTGTGTGGGCATTATAAGTTGATTTAGAGATGACACCAATTGCTTTTTTCTGCAGCATGTATTATATCGACCAGACAACATTTTTATTGTAGCCTATTGTTATTCGAATCTGAGGAATATCGCGGTCCGCGAGGGAACACTTGACGTACCAATGAACGTGACAGCCAGTCCATGTGGTGTAACGTGGACGGTCAAATCAACGTCGACAGAACCAGAAGCAAACCAAATCACACGTCCTGATTGCACAATTAATCCAAAGTTGTCAGGACTTTACGACGTCAATGGGAACGGTCTAATAATACGGAACGCGACTACCACTGCAACTGATCCGCAGATAACAACGGCTGGGTTGTACATCGCAGACTGCAATAATAATGGGGGCAGAACCGGCGCCAAGCTTGTCGTTGTCCGTAAGTTATTCAACCGAGAATTAATCAGGTTTCGTAAACAAAATGTTGAAGGATGATAAAATGTGGTGCAATATCCGAAATGTCTGATAATGTGCGTCGTTTAGCAGCAAAAACATCGGCTCAAGAGAATAAGTTTATCAGAATTCGGTTTGAACGTTGGCCTCAGATTTGCGGGTTGGTGGCCTATTAAGTGGAGATGGTCAGTCAGGAGTGTGGTACTTAAAATTCAGATAGTTTTTTATGAGAAATAGTAAGAATTATTTTGTTCAGTTTCAAATTACTTTAATTCGCACAATTTTTTATTCAGATTGCAAATTTCCCGCTATTCAGCTATTTCTGAAATGATTCAATGGTAGGCCAACTTGCCACGTGTCGATAGGTGCCTGTGGCGTTTAAGCTTAGTTTCAAATGTGTTGGTGATCTTTAAGAGTGGAATTCATAAGTTCATCCAGTCGCAGTCTGAGATTAAATTGCTTATATATACTTTGACAATCACAGATAAAACAAAAAACTGGGTTTAAACTTTAAAAAATCTGCAATGACCTTTTAAATAACAACATAGGAAATTGTTATGCTCTAAATTAACTTGTTCTGTAATCAATAAAATTTATGTCTTACAGACAGCGGCCCCGTATGCTCCTGCAGTCCTGACAGTGCCTCGTCCAGTATATTACTTTCCTGCAGTGTCGAATACGCTGATTACACCACCGATCCTATCCCAGCGATCATGACGTGGATAGTAAACGGCGACGTCCAAAAAACGGAGACGCCTTCTAGGAACAGGACTGACTCTTACGTATACACTGCTACATCAACCATTACAGTCGATGGAAGCTCTGTGAATGATTATCAGTGTATACTTACATTTGGTGCACCAACGGATGTTACGGATACTTTCATCGCGACAAATGCTCCGGACTTTACCGCATCTTGTTCAACGCCGGGTAAGTTTGAAATGATGAATTCTAACTAGGATTATGAGATAAGTCATTCGAGAAAATGGATGAAGATTTTAAAATTAGAACAATAATCTTCTGTTGAATGGTTGTCTAATTATGCAGGATTACTCAGGTTCGCCAAGAATTTCGTGCATTAGTTTGTTTATATTTTAATTCAGTACTGCGTCCTGATATTATACACCACTTAAACTTTTCTCCCCTATGCCATCAGCTAATGAATATTCTCATTCAAATATTTCAAGTTCTGTGCCTTTTTCTAGTGTTACTCATTCGTAAATTCACTAAAATTGTTTGCAGTGTGCACCACTACGGACAATGTTACAACTACTCCACCATCTCAGCTGCCGACAACAGTTACTCCTCCATCGATACCACCTACACCGATGACTACAACTACACCGCCAATCATAACTTCACAGCCAACGATGGAACTTCAGCTGACAACAAGTGAGATGAATACTGAAGAATTCATAGTAATATGTTTTGTTTAAGAAAATTATGTATTCGGTTTGTAGCTTTGAGCGTGAATGAGACTCGATTGGTTTACCCGAATATTTAGTGCGCGTAATACAAAAATAAATTCAATACGTCGTTTTAGGTAAAACTTTTAACACAATCATGTTGTCCTAGCGTAGCCTTGTCTTCTAAAAATAACAGTCGAAAATTCTTGTATTGTTTAGTACAATGCTGAAAATGTAGTGCACACAATTTCGAATGTCTGAGATATCTATTTGTCATTGCGTTCCTCTGTCCGCAGATTTCTGGTGGTTGCGTTCTGCGTTCTGCCACAGCCCAATCCAGGAGCCTCGCTTATGTGGGTCCCTCCAGCTGGTGCAGCCTTCCCCCTATCTCTTCGGGAAGAACTGGTGACTCTTATCCCTGCTGCCTTCCAAAGCGCCTTAAGACTTTCCTGTTCTTCGCCTAGCTTTGTGCTGAGTCGTGAACGCCTCTGATTACGAGTGGCGCTATATATAAAATTCAATTACAATCACAGTGTCTCAATTTTTAATGTCCAGCATACACTGGTATAGAAGCTCAGTTAGTTACCATGCATCTTAGATTTACCAGAAAAGTAGGGGACTATACATGCATTCTTGATTTTGAGATTGCATCGTATCAAATAAGTTTATTCGATATTTGTTCTGTATTTCAGGTGCGATGTATGGTTCATGTCAGGCGCCTCTAGACAACATCGCCGTTTACGAGGGAACACAGAATATACTCCTCTATTATCCATCGAACCCTAATAGTGTTGCGTGGTCGACTCTGGCAACGTCGGATGAGTTAACCACGGCTAATATTGTAAATAATGACGACACCGTGAATTCTGATCCTAATTCTAATTATACGCCAGACTATGCATTTGATACGTCGTCAGGTCTAACAATTTTAAAGGCAACAACACAAGATGATCCAAGTAATGGACATGCTCTATCAACGGCTGGGCTGTACACGGTACAATGTAATGGCAACTCAGTGAGCTTCAAGGTTATTGTTGTTCGTAAGTAAATCGACTATCTGCCTTTAATCTTTCTAGCTCTTATGACTTCATTTCGCTGTTTGTCATTCCAGGCTTTAGGAAAAACCATAAACTATATGGTGGATATCTGTAGTTTCAGATTTAGGCAGCAGCCCTTTAATATATCAATCAATCAATAAATCAATTAAGCTTACTCAACATAAGATAACATTAAGCATTGAACTCAGCTTAATATTTTCCGCCGTTTAATGCCTGCTATTAATCATAAATTTCCAGAGCTTCCAGAAAGCTTTAAGAATAGACTCGTGTTGTTATTTAAATATTGAGTATAATATGCATGTAGTATCTCTCTCCAACCACTTGCATTTCATAATCAATGAGCGATTTTTATACAGTATAATGAAATTAAAACATGGAGTTTAAAATAAGCCTGTTAACCATTGATGAGTTTCAACAAAGTACCATTCAGTCGTCATTTATATCTGTGTTTGGAAATTAAGCAATCAGTGCAGTTCTTTGTGAGAACCTCTGAGGAGATGCGATGTGTTAATCAATGATAACGTTCCAACGACGAAGTTAATTCTTTTTGCAAAAATGTCGTTTTAAAATGTGAAGAATGACCATTTAGTTTCTACAGATTCCATGTGTTTGGTTTCGACGCTGTGTTTCAGAATCGGGTCCAACGTGTTCGAAAGCGATTTCGTCTGACAATGCCAACGTTGATGTGACGTGCAGTTCCATTTATGGCGACAGCACATACGATCCGATGACTGCTATTTTCACGCTGTATGTTAATGGTGTTGTCACAGATACCAATACACCTCTAAGAACAGATTATGACGCTTATAGAAGGCTTTCAACATCAACATTTACCGTCCCCTACAGCAGTTCTTCGACCTACCAATGCGGTCTGACATTTGACATACCAAGGGAAGTTCAGGATCCAACCATTGCAATGAATGCGCCTTCGTTTAATGAGAAATGCACAGCTTAAACAATGGGTGAGTTGTGATTCAACTAACTTCGATATTTAAACGTTTCAATGACGTTATGTTCCCATCACATAGAAAGTTTACATCAAAGAGAGAAGCAGAGACAAAGACATAGAAAGTGACAAACAGATAGACCAAGACAGAGTTTAACTTCAGTTCGGGATACCTCATCCATCATTAAATAAGACAACTATTTAATGCAGTCCCTCAAGCTACCATTATATAGATTACGGGGAAGTGTCTTTACGCTGAATAGACAAATACTTAACAGATCCTATGAACGTCTAACAACAAACGTCACCGCTGAATGCTGTTCTCCTCACTTATAAAGATTAGTATTTGAACACTAGGCAGGCAAGCCATTTGTTAAAACGTATCATGAACACCATAATATCACAACGACAGCAATTACCCTAAGAAATTAACAGGATTAATCAAAAAGAGTTCGACATCAAACTGTTTATGACTTCCAAGCTAAAATATTTTTTGCCCAAATAAGAATCCATAGTACTATAGCGCGACGAAGGCTTGTCGTTGACTTTTAAACATGACGAAAGTAATTACATAATTATTGCCGTGCTTAAGCATTTTCTAAAGAGAGGTTGTGGATTGTATTGAAATACTCGGTTACCCGTTGACCTGCATGCTTTTAAATGTCTACTTTTTCTAATTTGTTGCTTTAACACCCGAACTATTGATTTCTTCTCTCAACCCTTTAACACATGGATCTGATGCTCAATGTCTTCTTGATTTCCTTGAACACCATCCAACTATCTTCCAATTTCTATCCTCTACGGTTGCAACAAACACTGCTGCTAAATACTTTTGTGGCAAGAGCACCTGCATTTTTATTACTCAACACAGCTTTGTGTTTGGTAAGTTTATTTAACGACGCATTCATGACAAGGATGATAAGCATCATACAAGGCACAATGTACATGACATGTTTATACTGTATTGTCTCGTATTTAAGAGTTAATCTATAATTTTTCAATAAATCTGTGCAGTTAACTATCAGTTATCATCAATTTTATAAGAGTTCTTCTCGATCTATATACATGCTGCTGCAGAGTTAGTTGTATTTATGCAGTTTTTATGTATAGTTATACAATCATCTGAGCCGAACTCATACACTATGCACAATACTATAGTGTTTGTTGTTATGAAGTAAACAATTTTTAAATATGCATTTGTATATATAAGCACAGCTTCTTGTATCTAAACATTTTATGGAAGTTTAATGTCGAAATATCTGAACATAGTGTCTCGAAAACGATGAATTGCATTTACAGACTCACAATATCTCTTTTTCTCTTTGTAGTATTGTAAAGGTTGACACGTGCGATGAGTAGAACTGTTGGAAGGGAGAGTGAGACTACATTTCCGAAGAATCGTCAGCGGAATTGGTCTGCTTAGTTCTAAACTCTTATCCGGTAGAACGACATTCAGTTTCCAAGAACAGATTTTCCGCTCAAATTCTATTAGCCTACAGGCGCTCAGCGGACTACACCAACTAACGACTAACATTAGGCAGAATAGACGCTGGGTCTCGAACATTTGCTTAGAACGTAGACCATTACCGGGATCTGTATATAACTGTGTAGGGTTTAAATGTAAATACTTGGTTTGTACTTTCGACTGAAAAGTACAGATATTTATGTTTAGGATATTACTCAGGTTATTCTTCTATGATATAGGTTGAGTGTCAGTCGGTGCGAGCTAGAAAATCCTAACACAATGTTTCGGTGTAATAGAAAGGTTGTTCATCTGCATACAGTTTCGTTTTATTGGCGTATACAGCCTTTTTTAGGGTCTGAGTGGATTATTTAACGGCTTGCTGACTTATTAGAGCCACACCAAGGATGACATGATGAGAGCTGTGAAAGGTAAAGGCTGCAAATATGACTAGGTAGAACTGAAAATGTTACAGGGTATATAATGCATATGAGGCAAAGTAGATGTGCTCATGAGAAAAGTAGAGGTACGCAGTAGAGGTGCACATGTGGCAGAGTGAACCTGTATATGTGGTGGAATGGTAGATCTGCAAAAATTAGCTATAGTTGAATATTATGGCACGAAAGACTGAATTTCGTGCTTAAGTCTCGATGCTGTACAACCATAGCATAAATTAGGTTTGTCTTTTTAACGATTATTTGTAGCTTTATGGAAACTTCACAATAAGAAACGTTGTAAATGGATTGCTATTTACAAGATCGGTTAACCAAAGGTCTTCGCTATCACTGATCACTTAGGGAATCACTAACCGTGGTTGCCAACATAAACCTTTGGTTGCACTGGTATTTAGCCTTTGGCGTGATTTCGTCCACATTCTATCTAATGTACGCCTGTCACAGTCCTCTCTGTTCGATTCCCACGTTTTGGTATTGCTGCAGAATATGGTCTGCGTTTTGATAGACCGCTTACCGATTCGCAACACGCAGTAAACTTTGATGAAAAGAACGGCAACCCTCATTATTGTAATCATAGTGTCCCCTTAGCCGTCGTTATTAGTCTGCTAGGTCTACATCGTGTATCTTCTATCATGGGTGTAGTAGCCAGCTGTGTTCAGAGCCTGTTTATATGCGAACAATGACCTCGTTGTTAGAATTGTAAGCACATTTTGAAAGCCGCTTACATATTCGCTGACGCCCAAAGACAAGCAACGGTTTGAGATATGGGAGATGCGCTATTCAATACTTTTTTAAATACCACTGACGGACGTGACGGGCGTTTCTGAAGTCTAGTAATTGGAAATGCAATTGAGTAGTTGCTATTTGTTAGACCGTAGTGTCAGTTGGACAGGTCGAGACAAAATTATTCAAAAGAAAAAATGCAGCACCACGTCCTATTTTTTACATTCTGTTGATTTTTGCCCATAATCAACAGTTAGGTCTAACTCTTATTCGAAAGCGTCTGATATATGGCAGCCGTTCAGTTAAACCGTAATCTTAAGAAATTTTCCCATACGTCTAAATCAGGAAGAAGAAGAATAAGATTTCGTCAAGTCAGCCCTGCGGGTTTAACCCTTTATGTGAAGGATTAACCGGTTCATATCTGCTTGCAATGCGGCAGTGCCAGTCCCAAGCCTGCAGAGAGGAGGAGGAGGGCAACGTCAATGATCTTTGGATCACACAGTGTCTCTAAGCTTAAACTGCTACTTAACTTCATCTTGACATGCACCCTTTTAAGGGCAGGTCGACAAACCATTCGTTGCCCAATCATAATTGATTGGTTAGTTGTTTTTACCGACACTGTATGATAGACATTGACGGCGCCCTCCTCCTATATTCAGGCCTGGGACTGGCACTCACATAGTGCAGATAGAGACGAAGTTCCAAATATATTGGAGGTATTTACCCAATAGCGCGATCTATAAGCTGGGTGAGTGCACGAGACATCTTGAATCCCTATTTCTGTTCTGTTGGGGAATGTCATTATGTATTACCAATGTTTGGTCAATTATATTGGATGGACATCGTGGTAAATTATTCTTCATGGGTCGATGTCTTGTAGAATGTGAAAACCGTCATTGCCTTCAACCTCAGTGATACCACTGCGGCGCCGGAATACAGCAAAGACCACCCTTTACTTAATAGAAGCGTAAACATTTGTGCACTTTTGATTAATGACAGGGTAACGCCTGAAACCTGCGCTCTGCGTTTGAATAGGGCAGCAAGGCGACACGCTTTACTGCCCTGTTCAAACGTCAACCTGATGCGTGACAATGAAATTCAATAGCATCCCGTCGCCGAGGTAGACTTTCTGGGCAATGTAATTGGTATCGCTGTCAATTGATTGTATAATGAGTAATACAAGTCCGTAATTAACTATCATCAATTGTACTTGCCATGTGCAAATGCGATGTCATATCAACTATCAATCTTTTCGTTATTCGACAGTAAGTTGGTTGGACTAATCTGTAGCCTCAGAACAAGAGGACAGATGAGAGCTCCAGATGCATGTATGTAGTAATCGCATCATTTTGCACTAGATAATGAGCACCACACCCAAGGTCAATTATTGTACGTTACTGACTTGATCCGGTATTTCCGCAAACACCCGTCGATAATTCCTGAATATCGTTTGGGCCATTGACAATACATCGCTTCATTCTCTCCGGTACAAAAAAAGTAGTAGACTTTGGTATTCAAAATACATGCGCTCGCAGTCCAACCTGTCACAAACGTTTACATTGGCGATATATAGACATCTGATAGCCATCTATTGAAATGCTAATTAATTCGTCCGAAAAGCAAGTCGTTATGCACACAGATTGTCCTATGCTTTGGTAGGCTGGAGAACGGACATTTGCCGAAGGCAATGACTCTGACATAATCCCCCCGTTTTAGGCAGAACATTGACCCCAGAACAAACAGCCCTCTTGACCTAACTAGCTTCTGCAATTAGAAGCCATACCATAATAACTGACACTACTAACAAAGTCTGTACAACATTAGAAGTGACACTCAGTACGACTTTTAGTCTAACTCAGAGGCGTCCAGATAGGAGGGATTTTTAGTCTTAGGGGGATATCTTGACTATCTGACACTTGGAACCAGGGTGTTTGCCTCCATCAGTTAGAGGGGAATTGACGCCTCTGGTCTGACTTATATAAGAAATCGTGTCACAGATAACACACATACTCTCTGCATAGACTCATCTGACGCGTCTGAAGAAGCCGTGTCACAAATAACCTATGCACTATGCACCGTGGTGCCTTCAGTGTACATAGACCTATCATACATGAACAAGAAAAAGACCAAGGAACTAATTAAATATTTGCTTTTTAACTATTGGAACACGATACCTGAGTGACCGCATCAGATTATGAAATTACACAAGCTTAATTTTTTCAGACTTTAAAGTATACTCACGTTTCTAAATAGTAAAAGTAAACAAGTAACATAAATTTATTCTTAGGGGGGTTTTGTCAGAGGGTTTATGTCAGAGGGGTTTTTGTCAGAGGGGTTTTGTCCGCGACGCCACAGCATGTCCGGGTCGCCGATCTTTACGTTCGGCCTCTCAACATACTGTCTTTGAACCTTTTGCTCGCACAACCATGACACAGTCCAGGGCGTACACCATTGCTGGTCCTACAGCGTGGAATGGTCTCTCGCCGGTCATCCACTCCCCTTTTAGGGTACCTCTGATACATTTAATCGACACCTCAAGACTCTTCTTTTAGCTCAGGCCTGGATCGGGAGCGCATCTGAGTAGTCGTCTTGAAGGGCCGCTCTATTAAATTCATATAAATTCAAACTCAATTTTGGTAAAATATACTTGTCGTCAATTCAATTACTATTTAAGCAAGAACTGATTTCAATCAATTACTCGTTGACACAAGAAAATGAGCAACTGTTACTCACGTAAAGAGGACATAGCGAGACTATAATCATTGCGTAATTAAGTTGGACATCGGACAATTGACCCTCAAGACTAGGTCAAATCGCACCCCTCCCCTGTTAGACCACGAGCTCGCCCAAAGTATACGAAAGTTAGGCATCGGACAACTCCGGATAATGCTTGTATGTGTCCAATGTGATGCATGATTGTATGCTCGTATATGAGTGCATAAATGTGTCCATGCAGGATATGTATGTTACATATAGACTACATGGCACCGTGACACGCCTTAATAAGCGGTGAAAGTCAGCTAGTAAGCAGCTACACCTACAGTTGCTTAGCAAACTATCAGTGACACGCAATAATCATACCCCTTTAATAAGAGTGTGAGTCGGGTGAATACCTCTATATAGATGATAATCTCAGAATATAAGCCGTGAAGATGTCAATGTCGCATAAAAACGCTCATTATTTACAGCAGCCAATATACACGGTGATTCATTAAAAAACGTACCCCTAGATATTTAATTGTAACTCCGTCAAATATCGGTTTATGTCAAAAAAATTTTAAGTGAACATAGAGGAATCAGTTCTGAATAGGAAGAAAGTTACAGTTTATGTTCAAATTGACCCCCTCGGGCAGTAACACACGCGCGAAGACGCCTACGCCACTGCCTGACTGACTCATCAATGATGCGCTGATCCATTTCATCCCATACCTCCACAATTCGGTGACGCAACTCGTCGACATCATGTATTCGATTTCTGTAGACTTTTTCCTGCATGACGCTCCATATCTTATAGTCCACTGGATTCAAATCAGGGCTATTAGGTGGCCAGTAATTAGGCGGGATGAAATCAGGTGTTTCAGTTTCGAGTAACGCAACGGTCTCCCGAGCTCTGTGCGCAGGAGCGCTATCCTGCTGGAAGATGAAATACTCCGTTATCTCACGAATGTCAGGCAAGAGACCCTGCATTAGTAGAACATCTCTGTAATATTGTCCATTAATCTTAACACCTGGTTCGATGAAATGGATGTTCGTACGACCGAGTGCAGATACCCCGACAGATACCATAAGGGACTTGCTGAAAGTTGGTCGAGTCCGCAAAAGACGATTTGCTGGAACGTCTCTCTTCCTTGTACCGGCTGAGACGTAAATACGATCATTCTGACTGTTACTGGGTGCTGCCACAGTAAACAATTTCTCATCAGTAAACCAAATGAAATTCACTAAGCTTGCAGGATACAACCTCAGTAGCTGACGGGAACGTGTCAATCTTGCTTGCTTGTTGGCTGCTGTGAGTTCTTGAGCGTGTCGTTTCTTTAAACATCGCAAATGTAAATCATTCTTGACAATTCTCCAAACTGATGTGTGACTGATTCCTATTTCTCGAGCAATTTGTCTCTGTGTGCGATGCGTTTGCGGCATATCTTCCTGGCTGAGCACCAGCGATTCAACCTTTTCAGCATTGTCGGTTGTTGCTGCCGTACGCGGGCGGCCGCTGCCTGGTCGACGATGGAAAGACCCAGTTTTGTCGATCTTTGAAAGTAACGCATTTAATCCACTAAGAGTCCACTCTTTATCAGGAAATTTCTTTAGAAAACGTTTTGCACTGTACTTTTTATTCTTTCGTAAGAATGTAACAAATTGTTTATCCTCTTCGGTAAACACCATTTTTTCGCGATATTTTCGTGACGTCATTAGTTTCGTCAATCGCGTTACGTCATTTTAGCTTGGTGTGTCAAATGATTTATGTAGCACTTGAATAGAATATCAAGCATCATTATTCTGAAATTTCATTAAAATTAATGGTCATTTACCTGAGTTATGCTAACCTATGTAAGGTACGTTTTTTAATGAATCACCGTGTATATATCGCGTGGTATCAAATTGACTTCTTCATTCGTCAACAAACTTTGCGGGTATTGGAACCAAAGCAATATGTCAACCCGCTAGAAACAAATATTTTATAGTAAGACTTAACCGACATTGACACATCCATACACACATATTGTGCATACAACCATGCATCATATGTGCACACATACAAGCATGCATACATAATTTGGGCGAGCTTATGGTCTACACTGGGGGAATTGTCCCAGGTGGGAGGGGCTTTTGTCCTACACTCATATAATGCATTGAGCATGAATAAGATAAATTCATAACTTAACTTGTTCCTTCACCGAATGTCTGAATTGTTTGATAGATTACTTTATTAACACCAATGAAGCAACACAATTAAATATACTATTGCCTCGCTTTGAGGCTCGCATGACACGATAATTAGTTGCTTGTTATCTTTGTTTAAACAGATGAAAAATAATTCCTGCTTAAATAGAGGTTGGATTCGCTTCAAATATATTTTGTCATTCGCTCATGCTGTACTTGTGACTACACATGATTATTCAACCATTACGTAGAGGGCGGGAAATTGTCCGGGGTGGGAATCGGGGTGAAATTATCCGGGTGTATTTTTCGGGGGGAGCAATTGTCCAAATGCCCCACACTCGTTCAACATAGTCGACTGCAAATACCACTTTCTGAATGCTTATGGTGACGAGGTGATGCAAACCCACCAACTGTTCAACGAAGGAGGGTACTCTTCTCTACCACTCTTTCAGACCACCACGTACCATTTATTTAGTTGTACCATTTGCCTGACCATACAATGAAACACTAGGTCTCTTCTAGGCCTTCCTGTAGAACCTCACTTGCCTTTTTACTTTCTTACTTAACATCTCCTGCTAACGCCTATTGACGCTTCCTTGTATGTGTGCGTGTGTGAGAGAGGGGGAAGGTAGGGAGGGAGGAAGGGAGAGGGAGAGACAGGGAGAGGTTAAGCCGATAATCTCAAAACGTCAAACCTACTCAGGCACTAGCCCTTATAAGCCGCAGGCCATGTATAACGCCCAAAGTCAACATTCACACTGCTCATTTAAATACCGACAGCAGACGACCGCCGTCGATTGACTCAATCGAAGCGATCTCTTAGACCTATTGCTAGACATTCCTTCTGATCCTAGAGTAGACCACACCTTTGCCTTTTATCTTGCTAAAAACGTACATACATCCAATTGATGCGCCAGTCCCAAGCCTGGTTAAGGAGGAGAGTCCGTCTTCCCTGGTTAAGGAGGAGAGTCCGTCTTCCCTGGTTAAGGAGGAGAGTCCGGCTGTGTCAAAATCTGGGTTCTGTTTGTACCGTCTCAGCGCGCGTGAATAAGCTGGTGCCCTGCATTCGGTTGGCTTCAAGTGGCGGTTCAGAAGTATGGAGAATACGTATTACTATGGTTCGGTGATATTGATTGCATTTGCATTTGCACGTCCATCTCAATTCAATGTATTGTTGACTCTACTTTTCCTTTATAGACCTATCTCACGATCTCTTAATTGTTAACTAAATCATCACAAATTTTTAATTTTTCATACACAGACCTTGCCCTCATACTTTGCTAGCACCCACTCGATAATAATGCTTTTCAATTTCAGTTTTCTACCAAACTTAGCTGATCCATATAAAACTCTTCTTATAAAGATTTAATACGAAATCAAATTCATTCACACGTGTTTCTACATTAATAATGGCGGCCCACACGTTACTACTTATGTTCCACAGCCTTGCCTACATCATAGGAATAAAAATTGCTCTTGACCATAATATTAAAAGTCGTGACCAATAGTTATTTTTCATCACTATTGTCAGACCCAGTAATTCTTTTGTGCCTACCGCAAATATTTGATTTGACGCTATTTATGGCAGGGAGAACTTTGTTGCATATGATATTGTTATGGTTTGCGTTTCATAGAAAATGCGAGGTTGCATTTGGTATCTGAGACCAGCCATTGCTCTTCATGAGGCTATGAGATCTTACTTACACGTATAATTGTTTGCTTCAGTTCTGTAAACTTTATCTGTTCACTCCATAGCTCGGAAGTCATGGTAAACAATACTTTACACACACATATATGCATATTGAGGGAAATGGCGAAGTAGCATCAGTGGCGTCGCTTGGTTTTAGAGGCCAGAAGATGCAGATTAGATAGGATGGGGGTAGGAGAGGGGTTACTGTGTCGCTTCCCTAACCGCAAATATTTTTAGCAAATAGTAATGTAGCTATAATTAGATAATCATTTGTTGGTGATGATGCGGTCATAAGCTGGTAAAACTAGCATTATTCAAAGCGAGAAGTCACGGCTAGCACATGCACACAGCTGTCTAACGCAGGTTTATGCAACGAATATCACGCGGAAAACTCCTTCTGCCGCAGAATGATTATGGCAAGCTGTCGGCATTGACATTGCCCGGCATCGGGCGGCATTTTTGAATGGAAAAAAAATTTCGATGAAAAATTATTTAAAAAAACCCAGGGGAGGCACGCGCCTGTGCACCTCAATGGTAGTGACGCCACTGAGTAGCATTACAGCTTCTCAGATCATGCCTGGTACAGCAAGCTTGGATTCTGGAATTGTTCGATTTACTCAATTGGCATATCATCATAAATTTTTGCGCCCACTGCAACTACGACTCTGTCACTGATTAGAGCCCAAGTGGTCAGTTCATCCGACTTTAAGCATGGGGCTCCAGATAAGGACCACACCTTGAGCAAGGGCTCTAGAGCAGGGCCACGCCTTAAGTAAGGGGCTCCAGGGAAGGGCCACACATTAAGCATGAGGCCCCAGTGAAGGGCCACACCTTAAGCATGGGCTCCAGAGAAGTGGAGTGTAAAATGAAAGTCAACGAGCGCCATCATATCCAACTCGTGTCATAGGTGGACAAATTTCACAAGGTCGTGAGCAGTGCAGCTGTGCTTTTTAAATCTGGGTTATAAAAACAGACGTCATTCGTTGAACTGAATCAATGGACCTGCTGTAGTTCAGCCGTCAGGAACGAGAGGCAGTGACTGGACGGTCAACAAGCAACGGAAAAAAAGACAAACGACCCTTTTTGGTTTGGCGTAACAATGGCTGCACAGCAGTTACAATAATATGTTGATTTAACGGTGTCATTCCCGAAATGTCTTTCGAGACAGACGGTAACTATGACTTTATTGCATCTCTACTATTACATTTTATTCGATCACGTACGGATACCTTTTGTGGCTGTTTGAGAACGTAAGCTTACCTCTCTTACTGAGCTGAAGTTGGCAGGGCATAATTAATTGCGAGCAGTAACCATAAATTGGCCCATATAACTCTTTCAAGACTAAATAATTTTCTATTTTGCCCTGTGTTGTGATGCAGGCGGAACATTTGATTTTTTATGTTTTTACTTCAAACTTTACTTTCTTTTTTTGCGAAGTACAAAGACGAAGTCGATGAAACCTATGAACATCGGAACTTTTTCATCATGACAGGCGACAACAAAAGAGATATTATTCTTAAAGCGGCGTTCAACCTACTTCTATTCTCTCTATTGGAACATGGTAAGCTGTGCTTCGATTCTAAGTTAATGCGGCTACTACTTCCGATGGTTTTATTGCACCAAGAAATTCAAACACCATACTGTAGGCATAGTGACTGATCGGCATCGACAAACTTGCCTACTGGTTTGGAGAGACAACTATTTCTGTAGTTAGATAAATGAGAATTTCTCTTACCTGTTTTAAATGACATCGGTTACAATATAGCCTAGGGATGTATCTCTTCGTATGTTAGCGATTTCCCATTTCACTAAAATTAGGTCAGAGCTTCTGGTGGGGCCTACATAGGGAGAGCGATCTTTGTCTGAGTCTTGGCCAATTTATTTATTTAATTTTCTTTCTCGCAAAATTTTTGCTCGCACAAGTAAGCAATTCTATCCTGGATGATAGCATGGAGCTCGCTCATGACGTCAAAACAGAAATGCGTTGATTTAAAGACTTTATTGAATCGGGCAGTGTGACAATTCGTACAACAGACTTTTACGCGCAACGTAAATTATTTTCAGACGTTTTTTCAATAAATAGGAATGCGCTGTAAAACTATTTTATACAATAGGCTACATTTAGTTTATTGTTGCATGAGATTGTAAATGTATTGATAACATTGCAAGCATGCTCCTACAAGTTTGGACTGTAATAAAGAGGATTTCTCAACCCGTCAAAGGAATGACCAAAGGAGCCATAGGAATGAAGCCAAGAGAAGTACGTGCTGATGAGGATGTGGTTTAATGGAAGCGCGCTGGCGCGAAATCAGTGGAGCGTCGGAATAGAGTTGCCAACTCTGAACAAAACCCGGGACGACCTGTGTCGATTCCGGGATGGTTGGCACAAGATCACGCAAGGCTGACTCAGTCCTAGACTCCCTTCGTAGAAACTTATGTAAATAGTAGGCCTAATCTCCAAAGATCTTAGGCGTCTCTCGAAAACTAAGCGCACCAGCTTACACAGTGCGATGAATCAATTCTAGGGGTTGTTAGAAGGGTAGTCCAAAGGAGGTCCATATCCATTTTCCCGACGGTGAGAGGCTGATAAGGCGAGTGTCACTAAGTCGAGAATTGGAAGAACAGATGTAAAGCGAGCATTTGGTCAAATCGTCTGATTGAATTTGCCCTAAAGTCAAATTCAGCCATCGTCCAATTTTCCAGCAGCTTTTACTACTAAGCATAATCTAGCATGCGATCTTATCGCGTCGTCATGAGTTTTAATAAATGAACGAATATTTAAAAATCATTGGGGTGGTATTTCAATTATTCATTTTCATATTGGGTGGAGTCGAAATTTAAGTCGTACCATGCATCGATGTGAGTGATATTTGCTGAATAATTTACCATTGACGTCCTGTTTAAATAACATTAGCATATGGGTCTTAAACTTATATCGAGGTCCAATATTTGTCGTGTGGAAGAATTAGTTTCAGTTTAACCATATATATATATATCTAGCTCGGTCAAACTTCTCGGAATGTGATTTAGAGCAGGGTATGACACACCGACTTCATTCTTGCGTGTGCATGATGCGCTTATTGGGGCAGCAGCCATCAATGCGGAATTCCCTTGTGTCGAAAACGTAACCCCACACCCAAGATCAAAATGAGCATTTCTTTCTAAACCACCCTGACCAAAACTCACCTTTGAAGCTCAATCAATCTTAACAAGGGAGTACCTTATCATTGTATTATGTAGGCCGATCCTCGCTTGTTGAACATGTCAGGCTGTCAGGCTTGACATGGCAGGCATGCCAGGCTGATTCAAACTGTTTTTGATCTCACCCGATCTAACTATTCTCATCAAAAAATTAGCAGGGTCGAGGCCATAATTATACGCATGCTATAGATAATATCCCTTCACAGTAACCGTCTCAAACAAAGATAGAACTAGATTGTAACCTATTGCAATAGCCATGGACCGAGCGCTCTAAATAATTAATGCGTAAATTTATTATTGTTGGCGAAGATAGTTTGCGAAAGTTTCTGCAAATATATAGACGCCTAATCAACTACAATCCACTGTTATCTGACCTCAGTTTATGCTCTTTGGCTTCGGATGAATTTCATGATACTACTTTCAAGGTAATGGGAGATTGCCACGTACGTGTTACAAGATTAGCACATATACCAACTGAATACTGGCACGTGCGGATACCATATGTGACATATGATAAATTGGTCGATTGTTCTTGCTAACCTAACGAACACTTTTCGTTCCAGGTGTCGAAGGTCAGTGTTCGACGTCGCCAATGAATCAGGTTAAATACGAGGGAACCCAGGATACGATGCTGAACTGCAACAGTACAACAAAGGTATCTTGGACTGTTTATCCAACCAATGACGAGCTATTTCCTCGCAAAATCACCAACTTTAGCGACGCTATTATTCCTCCGTATATGACCCAATATGACGTCACCAAGACTAACCTGAAGATAAAGATCGCTCAAACAACTCCAGCAATTCCTCCGATTTCAACTTCTGGCATATATGTCGCCCAATACGGAACAGCAAGCGCCACCAAGACCGGCGCTAAGCTCGTTGTCGTTCGTAAGTAGACTTATCTGCTTGTGTTGTTCATAGTAATGAAATTATAAAAGTCAATTCAACGTGCCGCGAACTTGATGCCATTGGAGAGAGGTGTGGCGTCGATAATGACAACAATGTCTTCTGCCTCGATTACGAACCTCCCATGTAACTTCAAATAGGTCTTGTGTAAATTATAGATGCTTCGTGCAACGTTCGGTGAGTAAGCCTGTTGTATATCATGCTTTGGAAATACAGGTTCTTCCAATTGGACGGCTCTATGCTCTAAATTAATATCAATTTTTAATATGTGAATCTAATCCAACTAAACAGTTACAGATCCAGTATCAGCTGCAACGTATTATGTCACTTCATCTCCAATCTCACTTGGTTTTGGTGAGTTTTGTCCAACCAGTTTCTTTGCCTGTATTTCCAAATTCCTAACAAACAGCGTTTGTATTTTGACCAATGCCTTCTAATTCCGTGAGGTAATTTCCTTAATTAGCCGTACAAATGAACCAAGGCTCTCCAACAGAATAGGATGGACTGAGATAGTTAGTAACGATGAGTTGTACAAAAGAATCGGCAAGACAGAAAATCTCATACAATCTCCATAGAAAACTAGATTTGTTTTAGTATATCTGCAGAAGGAAAGATAGTAGAAAACTTCGAACTTTGGTTAATTGAATAATGGATGGAACAAAAAAAAGAGGAAGACCGCACATATAGGGAATGGAGAGATGACATTGAAGAATGGTGTGGAACAAATCTCCAAGAGTTGAGCACAGCTGCAATGAACAGAGAGGTGTAGAGAGGTGTGGTCAGTAAGGCATCAGGCACCTATGGGCGATGAGTCCGTAGGTGCCTGACGCCTTGTTGTTGATTGATTTTTTGGTTGCCTTTATTATGTTGTCATCCTTTTATGCTCTATTATGTCTGGCTGATTGTCAACATGGCCCTAACCGGGGGCGGCACATTTCACGGCCAATGAAGAGGCGACACAAGTTGGATTTAACAAGATGTATAAAGTTGTTGATAGCAAGCCAGTGGCTTGAAGCCACGAGTGACGCAAGTGTACGGTAAACAGACAGAGTGATAATTATCATTAGACCTCATAATTGAAGTATTAGTATTAACATGATCAATAAATCAATAATTATGGTAACATGATAATGTCCGTTAAAATTGGTGCATTTCAATACGCAATTTCAATTTTGGGAGGGGCGAAAAAAAGATCTTGGCCTAGTGGGCAATTGTAAATCCACCTCCCGCTCATTGTATCTTCTACAGGTCAACCTCCATCGTGTAACTGCACAGCGATCAACTCAACAAGCAATAATCACACGTGCGCCATCATTTATGCTGACTCCAGTTACAATCCGATCTATGCGGTGATGACTTGGACAGCAGATGGCGCTTTATACTCAAGGACTACACTGAATGTGAGGACAAGGATTAATGGTGTTTTCACATCTACATCAACCATCACAACCAGCGTCGACGATTCACGATCCTTCAATTGCACCGTTAGATTTACGAAACCGATGAGCATTTCGATTGCCTACATCTCTCCAAATGCACCCACCTTTTTCGCATCCTGTACTCCCTATTGTAAGTATTAAAATAATAATAATAAATAGTGCTGTACCGAATAGGTGATTTTCACTATTCGACCGAATACGAATAGTGTGCAAAAATAGTTTCAAATTTCAAAAGCAAAAATTTCAGATCAGTACATAATACATAAGCTATAAGTAAACAGTTGAACTCATGTAATTTTTACATCCTTCTGCCAGTCTGTGTTAACTAGGAATGGAACTAATTTCACTAAACTTAGATTCGAAACGGCTGATACAGTAACACCGTGGTCTAGGCTGTAGAAAGTTACTTCAGTCCCCTAGCTATAGCAGCAGAAACATATGTCACGTCACCACTATTCGTATTCGGTCCGACCGCTACTATTTGGCCGAATACCGAATAGCTATTTTTGCCCACTATTCGGCTCCAAAGCAAATACGAAGCGAATATTCGGTGCAGCCCTAATAGCCTAATAATAATAATAATAACAATAACATTAACGATAACGATAACGACAACAATAACAATAATAACAATAATGGTTACATTGTTGGGTGTCCCTCTCTCCACTTTTGGGGCGCTTGAAAGGGTCTTGGAGGCAAGTACCCATGGGCTCTCGCTGGCCTTGGAAAAATTGAGTAACATTGCCAAACATGACGTTCTAGTTCTTCTGAAGATGTTCGCTGAGTTCTTGCAGATTTCTACACAGACTTCTTCTGCGATGGTTCCCGTGCGCTGGACACCCGGGCTTCGAAAGATACGATTCCGTCCTTTGGGAAGGCCTGTGCAGGGTCCTCAAATAGTCCTTGTCAAACGGACAGTGGCTCCGAGCCTCACTGTCCATCAGAACTGGTGGACTGGGAATTCGATTGGCTGCCTCGCTTGCACTTCCCACCTCTATGTCTTCTGCTGCGGGCACCCTTTGTCTCCAGTCTACCATGTTCAGTGACAATTTCAACTCCACTCCTATATCTCCAACTTCACCTACTACTACTACCACTCCACCTACTACTACCCCTACTACTACTTCCCCTACGCCACCTACTACTACTACTACTACAACTCCACCACCTCCACCTACTACTACTACTACTACTACTGCTACTAGTAATAATAGTAATAATAATAATAATAATAATAATAATAATAATAATGATAGTAATGTTGATCCCACGACCGAGTGTTAGAATTGGTAGCGTTGAAAAGAGGCATCCGGTCATGTGCGTTAGATATAATTAATGTTTAAATAGCTGAGGGAATTTCAGTACCCAAGAGCAAAAAAATACTAAAAAATTAACGACAATTTATATGGCTCCGTGAAACGGCAATATCGCGACTAGGGCGGTTCACAGAAACAAGTATGTGATGAATGTGAAAATTCACCCAGACAGACAGAGAAAGACACTTACAGATAGATAGAGACAAACGGAGACAGAGATGTAAGAGGTCCGTTTGGCAAAACCAGTGAACCGAGCGCTAAGCGCCACACTTGACTATGTTATTTGTTTAGCCACTGGAATCTTGAGCTATTATCAAACTCAGCAATCTGAACAAGGTGATGGCTTCTGCTGGTAAATAGGTAGCTAAAATTCAGCACTCTGCCTAACAATGTCCCTGGGAAGATCATACGGCTATTGAAATGATTGGCCATACGCCCTCATGTGCAGGGGTTAAGAAAACGAAGTCGCTAACCATTCATGCCCGTATAAGATTCTGAGGTTAGCTCAAGGACTGTTCTTCAAGAATATATATATATATATGTATATAAATATTTATATATATATAATGCATATATAATATATAATTATATATACATGTATTTCCGCATTGATTATTAAAGTTAGTCACCTAACAAAAGAGCTGTAAGAATAATAGCAAAATTCCCACACAACTATCACAGTCATTCCTCTTTTGTAGAATATAACATACTCATACTCAAAATCCACCAGTTGAATACACTGCAAGTGGGTCTATTCATGTATAAAGCTGTAAATAAAATTTTACTATCTTCATTTGATAGCTACTTTATCACTACTTCTGATATACAATATATATATATTATACATTCATATACAACTAGGCAAGCTGAGTCATACCGACCGGTATATGCAAGGACAAACACTAGACTCTTTGCTCTAAGATCGATTGGGCCATCTATGTGGACTGAGATGCCAGCTGAAATTAGACAATTACCAAGACTGAAATTATTTCAAAAATCATTGCAATATTACCTGTTGGTTAAAAGTTATTAATTTCATTGGTCTGCTCCTAAATCAGCCAATTACTGTCCGTCGACTTCTTTAGTTTTTAAGTTCTTAGTTAGGTATTCTTAATGATTTGTTCTGCGTCTAGAATATAATTTGCCTCCGTATGATATGTCTCACTGCTGCCCTTAAACTATTAGGTAATGGGGGCGGTCCTATTAAGTGGGTCATTTGACCCTTCTGTGCCTCATTTTTGTTTTCACTCCTATCTAACGAAGTTTGTAAACTACTCTACATACCGGAAGCAAATAAAAGATTTTTGTTTGGTTTGAGTTGATTGATATATATATATATATTAGTCTATATATATATACCGACATCCCTTGAAGCATTTTAAAAAAGCGGCGATTTCAAGCCTGCCTGATACAAAAGGGAAAAGAGGAGTTGCTATTTATTATCTTAGTACGATTTTCTGCATCTAAGGAGCCGAGTCTTTCTTCACTTGTTAATTGGAATCTTAAAACAAACCTTTTTCTTCTCTTCCATTACCACATTTCGAAACAGACATACGAATGTTGTACTCATATAACTCCACCTTATAATTTTCTGTTGTGCGGGACCACCTCTTGAATAAACCAGTCAGTTAGGCCAAATACTCTGGTTTAATACCAAAATACATTCTCATAGTGACATGAACACATTTTAAACTCTTGAAAACAAGATAGAGACTAAGATGCAAGGTTAAGCCTGCGTAACCACATGCAAAATTATTCCTTTGACTTTTGACTTTTGTGCTAATGATATATTCTAGATAGTTCGCAGTTAAATGATCGTAGCACTACTCGACGGTGAACCGAACATGCAATCACAGACCACGAGGAACATTAGTCTAACGGCAGTTGTTGATTTTAGGTCCAGTATGTCCATCGAATCTCAGGAATATAGCTGTTTACGAGGGACAACAGAATACAATCATGAATCTGACAACTGACCCCAAAAATGTGAAATGGAGCGTTGTACCAACTTCAGATGAGTTAGACACCTACACTATCGTCGATTTCGGTGGTGTTAGGAATCCCGATAACTCGTCACTTTACGACGTTAACCACACCGGTCTAATTATCAAGGAAGCGACAATAGCTGGAGATCCAATATCAACAGCTGGATTGTACATCGGACAATGCGCTAATAATTCCAACAAAACAGGCGCCAAGTTACTCGTCGTTCGTAAGTTCTTTGGCTAGATTTCTTTATTAATCAGGATAATTAATGATTGTAGAATGTGAATAAAATGATTGTGTGCAATGAGTCATTTTAGCTGCATGTTATAATTTGCTGTTCTGTTTTATTTTGCGGTCTAACCCATGTTTCTACAACTTGACTGCGAGGCCCTGTTCGAAGGCATTCAATTCCACTGCTATCTTGTATCTAATGGAATGGCTATGTTTTGCAGATGGCCTATTTATCTTTGTATGGTTTGTGATTAAGTGACTTTCTTCGATTTTCGGAGTGTTATTAGTTAGGGTCACTATGACTTGTATGACGTTACATTAGCCATAAACTTATAATCAGCAATGTCTGTTGAAGTTCTTTTGACAGACCCACTTCAGATTTACCGGAATTTATGCACTTACATGAAGTCCAAGTATTGTAGTTGGTGTTTTATAACTCTGAATACTGACGAGATTGTGGCAGTTTTTACTGCTAGGAGTTAGACGATCCATGTTGCGTAGTGCGTACATATAGGATTCAGGTAACGTTTATAGTAGGCCTATAAATCATTTCATAAGAATAAATCATTGCATTATAGTGATAATCTACTCTGGCCTGAGGCCATCTAGTGATCACAATCACTAAATTTTCAATCTAGGACAACTGTAGCTAAGAGTTCATCGCCCTACGAATTGGTTCATTAACTCTTGTTTTTCCAGTAGGCCTAATCGTAGGGCCCATATATATGTCATTAGGTAACGACCAATTCAAATTGCTGTATTACAGATTTTCAACCATTTTTGCTTAATTAATAATTGAATAAGGATTTTTAGGTCAGCTTATTCTAAAGCTTTCAAACAATAAGCATTCTTCTTTCTAGTTGCTCATTGGAAATTTATACTTATGCACCCGGCGAGGGTACTAAAGGCTGCGTGCGGTTTGCTGATGGGACACATGGGCGCATATATGATTTTCAGATGTCGTTAGGCCTATGTCTAGTCCTCTATGCACTTCAAATGTTCTTCTGCTACAAGAGTTTCCTGGACCATATACTAAATGTTATTTTCCAAGCAGAACTAAGAAAAATAATTTATTAAGAAAGCGAATTGTTAAAATTACTCAAAAGAAGATAATTTACTAGAAGATGTAAACAGTCATATATTTCTACTAAACGATCAAAATTACGAAAATACTATTGGCTTTATTTAAATAACTAATACATGATAGCATGTCATTGTTATCAACGGATGATTACGAGTTATTACCGCAGCAATTCAAGACGCCCATCAGGTGCTCTGGGCTTACCATTATTACTAGCAGGTGAAATGACTGAATCTATTTTTGGGTTGGGGTTAAATCGATCCCTCATCCATCTAATCTCCTCTTCAAGCCAAGGAGCGTTCATTCTCATCTAAGCTCCTCCCTAAATCCTCTTGCAATTCCACAGACCCTAAATGTTACCAACATTTAATTTCCATTTCGAAGAAGCCAGGCAATTTATTTTTTAATAGGACGAAGAAGCAGAGAGAATAATATATCAACCGAAATTGAAAATTGATGTCAACTATTATATCTTTCAGATTCAGGTCCGGAATGTTCATGCAGTTCGATCAATGCAACTGCCTCCAATGTCTCTTGCACCGTTACTTTCGATGACAGCAGCTTTCATCCGATCCTTCCGATTGTAACGTGGATACTCAACGGAGCATATGTGGCATCGTACACGCTTCAGAAAACGATGATTGTCCCGAGTTTGTGGTTTGCACAATCAACCATAACGGCTAACAGCGGCGATTCTCAGAACTACGAGTGTCAGATGACTTTTTCAGAACCACGTGACGTCCAATTTCCATGGGTAGCAAAGAATGCACCGGATTTCAACGAATCATGCTCAACACAGGGTTAGTTAGCATGATGGAATCGAAATAGTTATAATGGAAATAGATCCCAACACTTTCTCATTCATTTATTCATTATAAATGAACATGATGCCCCCTCCTGATATCTACTCAGAGGCGCCCTCTATGTTATGTTAAGTGCCATAGCGATTTAATAATATTACGCATCAGTTGGAGAAATTACGCACAGTATGCTGATAAGAGTCGCCAATGGTGGGCCCTCGCACTCTCGTGTAACCAACCAACGAATTCAGGTCGACAGCTATCTTGTATGATCGAACCAAAAGAATGCGACAAAGGAGCCATAAAACCTTTAAGAAGCAAATTCATAGCATATGAATAAAGTTTCTGGTCTAAACTAATATTATGTGATAATCGTAATTGCTATCGTAAATGCATTAGTGTACAAAACCAGTAAATGGAACATTATTCGGAGAGGCCTTCGATACGTTAACACAAAAACAGGGCCAGATAGAATTGTACTGAGTCGTTGGTGAAATAGAGTGAGTTACACACTTCTAGGCTAACATCTCACGCAGGTCGCATGACTTTAACTTTGACCAGAACGAGGGACCAATCACGGTGAAGCTGCCATGTTGAATTGCGGGAGCGTGAGACTGAAATAAAATCAGAAGGCCCTTCGTTGTACTGTGAAGAGGTCCTCGGCTACGAACAGATGGCTCTGAATACGTCGTACACAGCAACCGAGCAAGTAGCGTCGCTACATCAAAAGTAGCATAAGACGCTATTAGGCATGCAGCTTTGTATGTGTTCCGTACACTTAGATTCAAATTGTGTATCACTTGTGAACATAATTATGTTCATACTATAGTAGTAATGATACTGGGGCTTTGTCAGTTTGAAGGTAATAAACAAAGGTTATTATTATTACTATTATTATTATTATTATTATCTTCCGATTGCCCTCTCGAGGTCATTGGCCTTTGAATTAACGACCATGTTCACAGCTGGACCTGGAATCAAAGGTGCACCCAACAAGGTCATGTCCTCGAGGGCTATGCTCGTGAACTCTTGGAACGCAGGGTCATTGTTCAGCATCTGGGTGTTGTGACTCGCGATTTCGCATTTGCTGCGGTTCAATAGCAATCCCAGATTCTTTGATTCCTGCTCGATTAATTGAACGTCGTCGGCCACTGTTTCCTTGTTACCTCCCAATGTCAGGTCATCCAGATATCCGATACGCAGATCCGAACGAAGCTTCATCAGAATCGGTTGCAGCACAAAACAGAATTCCAGAGGTCCCAAAGGATCGCCATGCTGCGTTCCTTCTTCGGATCGAATTGTGTTTGAACCATAGCGCAACAGTGGACGGTTTGAATAGGCAGCGTGAGCAAAGTGGTAGAGCTCAGGGATCTCTCTAGCAACTGCCTTTAGAAGACAATCTCTGCGCAGAGTGTTAAAGGCATTGGCGATGTCGAGCTTCACTAGGACGCTGTCCTCAGGCATTGTGGTTATCCAACGACGTGTCGCATGGACAACTGCCTCAGCGCCTCCTGGAATGCCTACCCCAAGCTGGATGGGGGCGAGCAGTTGAGACAGCCTTGTTACCGCATGCGAATTAGCGCACTTTGCCGCCAGACGACGCCATGTGTAGCCCACGGCGATCGGTCTTATGCCTCCGTCCTTCTTGCTCAGGGCTAAAAGGTTTGCCCTATAGATGACCTCATTCACCTCTTCGGATAGACCTCTCTTTAGGAGCAAATTGACAAGGTCAGATAGATGTTGCCCGATGTTGTCATCTACTCCATAGGCCATCAGATCCTTTAAGTGTTGTGGAGTTATGCCATCTGGACCACCAGCCGAACCCGCAGGGAAAGAGGAGATTGCCCTAGCGACATCTTCTTTAGAAACTTGAAGCGGGATGAAGCGATCCGAACTCTCTGGATCACACGGTGTTCTCCTGTCCACTGGTGCAGGCGGGTGCTTTTTCTTAAGCGCGGCCAGAGTTTCCGGTGTGTGCAGCGCCGGTTTATCCTCGCTGCAGATGAGACGGATGGCTGCTTTGAAATTGCCTTCCTCCAGCTTGCTTGCAACTGTTGAGGCTAAATACCTGGCGTGGTCGCATTTAGCGGACTTGAGCTTACGACTTGACGTCGATGGCAATTCAGCGTTAGTCGACTGGTCTGGCCCCTGCATTCCCCATTCAGTAATGCGGGACAAAATCATCTTGGTCATGTTGTGCTTTCGTCCACCTCTTCTTGGCTTCACTAGTACAGTTCCACCGAAGGCCAGCAAATCGAACCATTTTGCAACGCAATTTGGTTCTCTTACAATTGCTTGGATTATATCGGCCAGGAGAGCAGCACAAGATGGCCTTGCTGCTTTTGGGATTCTCTTAATCAGAAGACCGGGTGAAGCAGGATGTGAGAGCTGAGAAGCGATCGGCCCAACGTCTATCGACAGCTCCCGTGAGTAAGAGATCTGCACGCTAGTGGTAGAAGACGACTGTCTTGTGGTATTATGCTTTAAAGGGCCGTCCGCCGGTGGCTGGTCGGAACCTGGACAAGGGGCGGTTCGAGGGCCGTGCCGGTGCATCGTGCCATCTGAGGCATGGGTTTTGAAGGACAACCAACACACTCCGCAAACCCCCTGGCCCTTACAAGGTTTTTGACTCATCTGAGTTTCAATTCGGTTTGTTTTCAAATGCGCCGCCATTTAAACAGTAATCGTTGCCATTGGCAACGTTGACGTCGCTGGCCTTAAAGCATGGCAAGCGGCCATCAATTCAAATGCACGGCTACATATAAGTTGAAACGAAAGTTTGACAAACCAATCGTGTTGTGGTCTTGGCGAATAAGATGTGGTGAATATAATCAATCGGGTCACGAGTTGTTAATCCATTAGACGATGCTAAAATCCAACTCTGACGATTACTCGTTAGGCGGTATTTTTGCTAAATAGTCGGACATTAAAAATTTTCCGCCCACCACGTCCGCTGCCTCAAATTATTATTCAGTTTATTATTATTATTTTTATTATTGAATTCAGCACTCAACGCTTGGAAGACCCTGACAGATGCAGAACCACCAACAGGAGCAGCGAGTCATCGCCAGAAAGAATGGGACCTCCGATTCACAGACAAGGCATGGAAAGGTCTGCTGGATTCCAATAAAAATCCATGCGACCGTGCTCGCCTGCTGGCCTCACGAGCACCTCATTCTGGAGACTGGATGCTAGCGCCCCCTGTGACTGCCCTAGGCCTGCGCCTCTCAAATGAGGATGTACGACTGGCAGCCGGGTTGAGGCTAGGAACGACGCTCTGCGAGCCACATTTGTGTCACCAATGTCAAGAGAGCGTCGACGCAAAAGGGCTCCATGGACTAATTTGTAGAAGAGGCAGTGGAAAACATCAACGACATAGCATGTTGAACGATGTCATCTGGAGAGCTCTTGGCAGGGCGAAGATTCCAGCGCAAAAGGAACCTCTCGGCTTGCTAAGAGAAGACGGAAAGCGACCGGACGGCGTCACGCTCATTCCTTGGACACGTGGTCGATGTCTGGCATGGGATGTGACAGTGCCAGACACCTACGTCAAGTCACATCTTGTCGACACATCTATCAGAGCTGGCGAAGCAGCCGAACGCGCAGCTAAGACGAAGAGTGCTGAACTCGCAAGTTCATATGGTTCCTCAGCAGACTCTGCTGGTAGCATGCATGCCTGGAGTTCGCTTGTAATAGCAGCAGAAGCCAGAAAGGCAGAAAGTGCCAGCGTAGATGCACAACGAACTCCCAGACCACCATCTCTCACCGGCAAAGAAGCCTGGAGCCAACGGTCATTGTCAAGGTCCACATTTAAAATGGTTGACAGTCCTTCTCTCAGCAGTTGATCAAACCGAGCCAAGCCCGGGCAATCAGCGCAGACGGCTGTGCGCAGACTGTACAAGAGCTTCGGTAGACTTAGACTGTTTCTCAGCAGAACCAGAGCGTCATGTGTATAAAGCAAGGACAATCTTCCGATTGCCCTCTCGAGGTCATTAGCTTTTGAATTAACGACCATGTTCACAGCTGGACCTGGAATCAGAGGTGCACCCAACAAGGCCATGTCCTCGAGGGCTATGCTCGTGAACTCTTGAAACGCAGAGTCATTGTTCAGCATCTGGGTGTTGTGACACGCGATTTCGCATTTGCTGCGGTTCAATAGCAATCCCAGATTCTTTGATTCCTGCTCGATTAATTGAACGTCGTCGGCCACTGTTTCCCTGTTACCTCCCAATGTCAGATCATCCAGATATCCGATACGCAGATCCGATCGAAGCTTCATCAGAAACGGTTGCAGCACAAAACAGAATTCCAGAGGTCCCAAAGGATCGCCTTGCTGCGTTCCATCTTCGGATCGAATTATGTTTGAACCATAGCGCAACAGTGGACGGTTTGAATAGGCAGCATGAGCAAAGTGGTAGAGCTCTGGGATCTCTCTAGCAACTGCCTTTAGAAGACAATCTTTGCGCAGAGTGTTAAAGGCATTGGCGATGTCGAGCTTCACTAGGACGCTGTCTTCAGGCATTGTGGTTACCCAACGACATGTCGCATGGACAACTGCCTCAGCGCCTCCTGGAATGCCTACCCCAAGCTGAATGGGGGCGAGCAGTTGAGACAGCCTTGTTACCGCATTCGAATTAGCGCACTTTGCCGCCAGACGACGCCACGTGTAGCCCACGGCGATCGGTCTTATGCCTCCGTCCTTCTTGCTCAGGGCTAAAAGGTTTGCCCTATAGATGACCTCATTCACCTCTTTGGATAGACCTCCCTTTAGGAGCAGATTGACAAGGTCAGATAGATGTTGCCCGATGTTGTCATCTACTCCATAGGCCATCAGATCCTTTAAGTGTTGTGAAGTTATGCCATCTGGACCACCAGCCGAACCCGCAGGGAAAGAGGAGATTGCCCTAGCGACATCTTCTTTAGAAACTTGAAGCGGGATGAAGCGATCCGAACTGTCTGTTATTATTATTATTATTATTTTTATTTTTATTCAGGATGGTAGTGTTGACGAAAAATAGATGGCGTTCCCTCGCTGGACAGCTACCGAGAGTATTTGGAATAGGTAGCTTGTCTCGAGTGTGTCATGGGTCACATCGGTCAGCCTTCGTCCAAACTCCAACACGAAGTTCAAACCCTCGGAACTCAAAGCACCACTGGACTCCAGTGCCACCGCCATGCATGCGTTCGGGTGATCGATGCGTACTTTGCTCTCTTGGCGATTGTAGCACGGTTTGCTGCTTCTCCTGCTGCCGTTGATATCGCTGTCAGGTATGAAGACTCATAAGTGTCTGAAACAGTCACATCCCAAGTGAGGCACCTGCCGCATGACCACGGGATGAGTGTCAAGTTCTCTGGTCGCTTGCTATCTTCTCTGGTGAGGCCCAAAGGTTCCTTATGAGAAGGGATACTCGCCCGTCGAAATGATCTATATATCATTATGTCATTGAGCATACTGTGTCGTTGTTGTCGGCCTGCATTTCTTCTGCATGCCAGACCATGGAGTCCTCTGGCGTCAACCTTCTCGCCACACTGACACAGATGAGGCTCACATAGTTTCGTTCCGAGTCGAATTCCAACTGCGATCCTAATGACTTCGTCTGACAATCGGAGACCAAATGCAGTAACCGAAGGAGCAAGCAACCATTTCCACGCGTGTGGTGATCGAGAGGCCAGGAGACGTGCCTGGTCGATTGGATTGTTTACGGACGCAAGCAGATTTGTCCATGCTTTATTTGTCCATCGGCTGTCTCATTCTTTTTGGCGATGAGCGGCCGATCCTGTTGGTGGTTCTGCACCCGTTTGTTTTATCCAAGCTTCCAAAGCTGCATTTACTACTTCGTCAGATGTTTCAGTTGATTCTGGTGGCAGAATGTTTGCCTGGAGTTCGGTTGTGCTCGCAGCAGATGCCAAGAAGGCAGAAAGTGCAAGCGTAGCAGCACAACGAATTCCAAGGCCCCCATCTTCACCGGAAGGGATGCCTGGAGCCAGTTCTCATTCGATAGCTCCACGCTCAATATAGACGAAAGTTCAGCTCTCAACAGGGAGTCAAATCTGGCAAGACTTGGACAGTCAACGCATAAGGCTGTGCGCATTGTGTTTAGAAGCTTCGGTACACTCAAGCCAATCCGCAGTAGGATAAGGGCGTTATGTGAGTAAAGCATGGAGAGCCTCCCTACCGCTCGTTCCAGGTCATCCACTTTTATACCCACCACCTTATCGACGGCTGGCCCACGCATCAGAGGTGAACCCAACAGAGTCACTTCCCAAGGTGGTGTGTCTCTGAAGCCGAAGAATGAGGAATCGTCAACTTTACTGTCCTTATTCTGAAAGACTATTTCGCATTTCGCTCGATTAAGTTGAAGCCCAAGCTTTGCTGACTCCTGGGTGATCAGCTGTACATCGTGGGCCACCAGATCCACCTTTCGTCCCAGTGTCAGATCGTCTAAGAAAGCCACTCTTAGCTCCGATTTAATGTTTGATATGATTGGCCGCAGTGAGATGTAAAATTCCAGTGTACCCAACGGATCACCCTGCTGTGTTCCTTCTTCTGATCGAAGAGTATTTGATCCATGGTTCAACAAAGGACTACAGGAATAACGCACATGCGAAACGGTAGAGTTCCGGAATATCTCTTGCAACTGCCTCCAGGACTGAGTCCCTGTGAAGTGTGTTGAGGGCAGTAGCAAAATCTAGTTTGACCAGAACACAATCCAACGGATTATTGTTATTATTATTATTATTATTATTATTATTAGTAGTAGTAGTAGTAGTAGTAGTAGTAGTAGTAGTAATAGTAGTATTACGACTGCCACTGCTGCAGTTTCCACTACTGCTACTGTTACTTCCGCTTCCATCACTTCCACAACTACCAATACCACTAATGCTGCTGCTTCTAATACCACTGCATCAACAGCAGCTACTTCTGCTACTATTAGGACATAAAAAGCAAGCATAAAGAGGATAAGCATGGTCATAGGCAATCGGTGGAAGCAAAATTTGTCTTTAGAACCAGTGTTGTCAACGTAAAAGTGTCATACCTATGAATTACGTGTATAGTCTTAGGGCGTATTTTACGCAGATAGAGCTCTGCGCCGATGGCATAGTTTCAGCGGCGGCGCGCCGATTATTTTTGGTTGGCGGCAGCGGCACGTCGCCGATCAAAAAAATCGTCGGCGGCGTCGGCGCGGCGTGATCGGCGCAGTTGTCTAGGCCTAACTGGCATACTTCTTCAAAAGCAAGGAACTAATATTATAATGATATTCAGAGCCTCATAACAGACGTTAACTAACAAAGAGCTACATCAATCAATCAATCAAACAATCAATCAATCAATCAATACTTTATTCAGCAACCGAAAGGTAAATGCAAGCACGAGTACATAAAATGAACAATGGCTGTCGATCGCCCGGGAGACCCAATTAGGGACCAAACGGCCCCGCTAGTTAGGGCCACTCGGTTAGGCATCAAATGTAACAAAAGCAATTTATGACCGTTTTAACTGAACAAAGCTGCTATTTGATGATAATATAAATCGTAATCTTAACTATGCTTAATTAACTAACATCAAATAAAGTTCTTCTCTACAGGAGTGACATACTTGCAAATCAAGAAAGCTTATATTATGGTTTTCGGTCATAAACCACAATTAAGACACGACCATAACGCAATAATTTCGGTATGTTTGATCAGCAAACCAGAATTTTAATAATGCTAATAATGACTATTTTCGCGTTATTTCAGTCTGGCAAATTATGACTCGACGAAGTTTAAGACTTCAAGGAGGGTTTAAGAGAGATAATTGTTCACTCAGCTATTGTCGAACGATAAACTTAATTATGTTCTACGATTTCGCCGTCACAACATGATAATAATAACGGTGATCTTCGTTTAGTCGAGAGTTTTAACACTGGTAAACACATCGCATCGCCGAACACACGGCCTTTAGATTGCAATGGTCGAGCTAACTTTTCCTTACATGCAAGTTATATAATAGCTGAGTAAGGCAATCTTAATCTATGTACAGTAATTTTTGAGGAGGAGTAATATTGCGATAACAAGCACGTCATGAGAAAATGCTGACAAGTCACTACGTGCAGGAGTCAAATTTGACAACACCGCCCGACGAAAAAGGACTAGTCAACCCTTTGTATTATTCATTACTTATAACTAGATATTTGGCCTAAGCTATGTTTTGGCAGCCTCTGACGCAATATCTTAAAATGAAGTCACTAGCACTTTTTTGTTTGTTGGCTTTTTTCACTTAGGTATTTATATTATATATAAGTAATAAGCTTATAGCCTAATAGATTGTATGAATTAACTACCACTGTCAGTCAACAAAGGAATAATAAATCAATGATTTGATGATTTATTTATGAAGTTTTTAGGATTGATTAGTATTAAAAAATAAACGATTGCAACGTTGTTTCATTTAAGTATCTGCAGAAACAATTTATACTGATTTTGCAAAATTGACGGACCCTATAAATCGGTGGCCCTTGACGGCACGTCATTGTTATCAACGGATGATTACGAGTAATTACATCTGCTTAGTTTACCTAACAGACGAGCCAGCCCTGTACCTAAGCAACGTGAAAGTCCTTTGATTCTGGTTTATTGTTAAAGTAGGCCTACCAATAGGCAGTTGATAATACCAAAGCGGTTTCTAAATGTGGTGAAATTTTAGTCTGCCAAAAAGTCGCCCCCAAATGGCCTGTGTCACCCAGGGACTCATCGTGAAGATGATGATGATGATGATGACGACGACGACGACGATGATGCGGATGATGATGTGGATGATGATGTGAATGATGATGCGAATGATGATGATGATGCGGATGATGAGGCAGATGATGATGCGGATGATGATGCGGATGATGATGTGAATGATAATTATGATGCGGATGATGTTTCGGATGATGATGCAGATGATGATGATGCGGATGATGTTTCGGATGATGATGCAGATGATGATGCGAATGATGATGCGGATGATGATGTAAATGATGATGAAAATGATGATGATGATGCGGATGATGTTTCGGATGATGATGCAGATGATGATGCGAATGATGATGCGGATGATGATGTAAATGATGATGAAAATGATGATGATGATGCGGATGATGATGTAAATGATGATGATGATGCGGATGATGTTTCGGATGATGATGCAGATGATGATGCGGATGATGATGCGGATGATTATGTGAATGATGATGCGAATGATGATGCAAATGATGATGATGATGCGAATGATGATGCAAATGATGATGATGATGATGCGGATGATGTTTCGGATGATGATGCAGATGATGATGCGGATGATGATGCGGATGATGATGTAAATGATGATGAAAATGATGATGATGATGCGGATGATGTTTCGGATGATGATGCAGATGATGATGCGGATAATGATGTAAATGATGCTAATGATGATGATGATGCAGATGATGATGCGGATGATGATGCGGATGATGATGCGGTTGATGTTGCAGATGATGATGCGGATGATAATGCGGATGATGATGATGATGTCTGACATAATTCTACAACAATACTATAAATGGGGAGACGAGGAATATTAGGGCCAGGGAAGGAAAGAAGAGGAAGATGAAGATGAAAGGGAGCATCTTTCTTAAGCCAGCCCTGATGCAGCCATGTATACGTAGCATTAACTACATCCGATTCTTTTAATAAGGCGCAGTGTATGGTACGTGTATCTCACATGGGCGATATCTCTGCGCAAGCCAAACAAATGAGAGTAGAGAAGGAGCATCCCCTTTGAACTTTGAAGTACGAGGTGTTGCCAACTTCGTTTTATTAACCTCAGCATACGAGGGTGGAGGCCATTGGCCAATCCTCTTCATCACAGTCTCATCTTCCTGCACTCATCATAATTCATCTGGATAGGTAGCGCAGAAATTTCGACACAAATATCCGCCCCGCGGATTTGAATCCCTGAACTCTCGATTTACAGTCTTATTACTACGCTATCGTGTGTATGATGTATGTTAAATGGCATTTACATCTAGACTTAATATTACATCACGCTGAGGAATGCACAGTGAGCAAGAGAAAATGTCTGCAATTAGTAGTACCAAACACGCAGATCCATTTTTTTTTATTTTTTAGTTTGCGGTCTTAGCACAACCACCAATATTCCACCTCGAACGACAACTACTACTCTGCCAACAATATTGGCTACACAACCACCAGTGACAACTACTCTACAACCGATAAGGACTACGCAACCACCTGTGACAACTACTCTACAACCGATAAAGACTACACAACCACCAGTGACAACCGCATTACCACCAATGGAGACTACACAATTACCTGTGATAACTACTCTACCACCGATAAAGACTACACAACCACCAGTGACAACTGCATTACCACCAATGGAGACTACACAACCACCTGTGATAACTACTCTACAACTGATAAGGACTACGCAACCACCTGTGACAACTACTCTACAACCGATAAAGACTACACAACCATCTGTAACAACTACTCTACCACCGATAAAGACTACACAACCACCAGTGACAACCGCATTACCACCAATGGAGACTACACAACCACCTGTGATAACTACTCTACAACCGATAAAGACTACACAACCACCTGTAACAACTACTCTACCACCGATAAAGACTACACAACCACCTGTGATAACTACTCTACCACCGATAAAGACTACACAACCACCTGTGATAACTACTCTACCACCGATAAAGACTACACAACCACCTGTGATAACTACTCTACCACCAATACAGACTACACAACCACCAGTGACAACTGCATTACCACCAATGGAGACTACACAATTACCTGTGATAACTACTCTACCACCAATAAAGACTACACAACCACCTGTGATAACTACTCTACCACCAATAAAGACTACACAACCAGCTGTGATAACTACTCTACCACCGGTAAAGACAACACAACCACCAGTGACAACCGCATTACCACCAATGGAGACTACACAATTACCTGTGATAACTACTCTACCACCAATAAAGACTACACAACCACCTGTGATAACTACTCTACCACCGATAAAGACTACACAACCACCAGTGACAACTGCATTACCACCAATGGAGACTACACAACCAGCTGTGATAACTACTCTACCACCGATAAGGACTACGCAACCACCTGTGACAACTACTCTACCACCGATAAAGACTACACAACCACCAGTGACAACCGCATTACCACAAATGGAGACTACACAATTGCCTGTGATAACTACTCTGCCACCGATAAAGACTACACAACCACCAGTGACAACTGCATTACCACCAATGGAGACTACACAACCAGCTGTGATAACTACTCTACCACCGATAAGGACTATGCAACCACCTGTGACAACTACTCTACCACTGATAAAGACTACACAACCACCAGTGACAACCGCATTACCACAAATGGAGACTACACAATTGCCTGTGATAACTACTCTGCCACCAGTAATGACTACACAACCACCTGTGACAACTACCCTGTCACCGGTAGAGAGTACACAACTACCTGTGAAAACTACTCTATCACCGGTAAGGACTACACAATCACCTGTTTCATCTACTCTACCACCGATAAAGACATCACAACCACCTGTGATAACTACTTCGCCGATAAAAACAACACAACCTCTAGTGACAACTGTGGCGTCACCGATGATGACTATACAACCGTCTGTGGCAACTACTCTACCACCAATAAAGACTACACAACCACCTGCGACTACTGCGGGAAATCTTACGACAACTCAGTCGTTTACCACCATTTCAAGTATGTATCAGTCTTGGCCTATCTTATCACTTCAATTTGTCTGGGTTTAAAAAAAAAATTAGTTCATCCTTCTTTGACTTTGTGCGTCTTCACAATTTTCTTGTCAAAGAGGAACAATTTGGAAATGTTGTGCCGGTTGCTTGACTTAGG
Source organism: Bimastos eiseni (assembly GCA_959347315.1). Classification (NCBI taxonomy): domain Eukaryota; kingdom Metazoa; phylum Annelida; class Clitellata; order Crassiclitellata; family Lumbricidae; genus Bimastos; species Bimastos eiseni. The sequence continues at coordinate 45,094,175 of OY365810.1, forward strand.
GAGTAAGGACACGATTCTTATCCCGATTTGCACATGTAATGTACAAAACGCACTCATATAGCATCTCTAGTCATTAGTTGAAGAGTTTTCAGAGGTGCTGTCAAGCTGCCGATAAATATTTATTACTTCGTCATCCTCAGCAATAACTATTTCAATTTTATAGCATCACGGGAAATTTTTTTTAATTGAGATGATACGTCTGATTTAAAATTTACGAAATCAGAAATGTTCAGGTACAATGTTGCTATCTTAATTTCACCAATTTGTCAAGTAAAAAATTGCTGTGAGTAATTATCTGTGGTTTTGATGAAATGCTGACGCCTTAAGAATTAGCATTTTGCATATATACTGAAGTAAAAAAATACAAAATGTAGAAACTTCGTGCTATTAGGCCCTACAGTTTGATCTTTTTTCTTCAAAGCCTATCTTCAATAATGAGTTCACGGTGAAGCTTCCTATATACAAATTATGGTAGCAATTATGATTTTTCCATTATCCACCTTAGAACCTGAAAAATCCAAAAAAGAAATTAAAATTCTCGCTCAACATTCTATTTATTTATATTATTATTTATTATTATGTCTGTAGGTAAGTAAATAAGTTGGCAATTGAGCAGGTAACCTATATTTGCATTCGACAAGAGCATGTGCATTATATTCTTTACAACACTTGCATTCATAATCATTAAAAAAATCCAAGAGCATGAACAGATTTAATAAACCTACATGAACAGTTAGATATAACTAGAGTTTATCCATTAGCGACCTTTTCATTTCAACCTCACATAACAAGCCTTTGTAAATCTTGTTGCTACCACATCAGGGCAATACGTCACATAAGGTCGGCTCTAACTGAAAATATGTCTGAAACTATAGCATGCTCACTTGTCTCCTCTCGCCTCGATTATGCTAATTCGCTTTTTGTCAGTCTCTCAGACCTTGAACTCAAAAGGCTTCAACGTATCCAAAATACCTTAGCTCGAGTAGTGCTACGTGTCCCTCTACGAACAAGCTCCTCTGCCTTACTCCACCAGCTAAATTGTCTCCTTGCTTACGATCATCAAGTACAGGTCTTTTAGTTGAACCACGATGCAAAACAGTTATGGGCTCTCGTGCATTTCATGTCTCTGCTCCTAGGGAATAGAATCGACTGCCACTCTCTCTTCGTAGCTCAAATTCATTTCCTTCCTTCAAAAAGCGATTCAAACTCACTATTTTTCTTTGGCTTTCAAGGATTTGGAAATCTAATCGCATATTCTGCTGGCGACTGACTATCCGCGCCTCAGATTCACATTTAGGTGTGACCTTGCGCGCGTTACAAATTTAATAAATGATAATAATAATAATTAGCTCAACTATTCATAAACTTTTTGGGTTTAAAATAGGTGACATGAAAGGATGCCCTCTCAGGCTAAGTGGGTGCTTAATTAGATAGAGACATCTCCGATGCTTCTTACAGTTTGTTAGAGTAGTATTATTTTCGTTTAATACGCAAATTAGTAATCCGATCGCATGATTTGATTGATGTATCTCATTGATAATCTCGAAGTTGGTTCTTTCATCTTCATGACCTTTTAATTGTCTGCCTGTGTTACCTTAATTATCTGTCGATTTTTAAATGACCAATAAGCAAAGCAGGTATATTCTGAAGCTACAGCCACATTTGCAAGTATTGGAGTCAGCAACTGGAGTGAAACAGTGGTCAAAACGTTTTTTTAAACTTCAGGTTATTGTTACCCGAATCTGAAGAATATCGCAGTCCGCGAGGGAACACTCAATGTACCAATGAATTTGACAGCCAGTCCATGTGTTGTTACATGGTCAGTCTTTTCAACGTCGACTGAACCAGATCCAAACTCAATCACACGTCCAGATTGCACAGTTGATCCAAATGTGTCAGATCTCTTCTACGTCAATGGGAGTGGTCTAATAATACGGAACTCGACTACCGCTGCAACTGATCCGCAGATAACAACGGCTGGGATGTACGTCGCAGACTGCAATAATAATGGGGTCAGAACGGGCGCCAAGCTTATCGTTATCCGTAAGTTATTAAAACGACAAATTATTCATATTTCGTAAATAGTCGCTGAAGTGTGATAAAATGTGGTGCAGTATCCCAAATGGGTAATCCTGTAGTTTAGCGTATTTTATTCCCTAAAAGTTTCATCAGAAAAAATAGCGTATTTAAGTGTATGGCGTGAATAGATCTCGAACTGTAACTGAAATGGAGGGGACCGTTCGTTAGTCCGAAGGCTCAATAATCCAAAGGTTCGACAGTCCGAATATAAGTGTAAGCTCGAGAGTGCCTAGGGTTCGATAGTCCGAAGGTTCGATAGTCCAAAGAATCGATAATCCGAAAATTTTCGGACTAGAAAATTTTCTTCGGATTATCGAGCCTTCGGACTATCAAACCTTCGGACTATAGAACTTTCGGACTATTGATAGGGAACCGAGATGGAGACGGCATCGATGAAAAAATGGTTTTGTATCGATAGTACGAAGGTTCGATAGTCCGAAGGTTCTATAGTCCGAAGGTTCGATAGTCCAAAGGATCGATAATCCGAAGAAAATTTTCTAGTCCGATGATTTTTGGATTATCGAAATTATCAACTATCGAACCTTCTGACTAGAACCTTCTGACTATCGAACCTTGGGACTATCGAACCTTCGGACTATCGAACGGTCCCCTGAAAAAGTATAATGCGTAAGTAGAAACCGGAACTGGTGAAAGAAATTATGCTGAAATGGAAGCTGGATCGGTGAAAATATCATGCTTGATTGAGGCGAGAATGTCGTTACGATGGACGTGGAATCGATGTAAACAAGGTCGTCAAAGCAAACAACAACCCGATTGATGAGAAGATATAAACTTAAATGGAAGTTGGTTTGCTGAAAAGAAACATATTTAAATGGAATATGGATCGACGAAGAGAAATACGCATGAATGGAAGCTGGATCTGTGAAAATAGCATGCATAATTATAAGTTCGATTGATGACAAAATAGCGTCGCGATGAAATCTAGTGGAATATCTGATCAACTAAGACACTACTGCTCTATGGGAAAATAGGTTTGTCAAAGTTCGGTTTGACCGATGGCGTCAGAGTTGTGGGTTGGGACCAATCGGAGAGGGTCAGTCTGGATGGTCAAACCTGAAATTGAGAAAGTTTAATCTGAAATATAGAAATAAGTATTTAGCAGTTTCAAATAATTTTGATTCACAGTTTTGTTTTTAGATTGTAAGGTTATCAACTATTCAGTTATTTATTAAATGGTTCAGTGGAAGACCAAGCGGTGACAGGTGCATATAGCACGCGGGAGTTTGTTTTCTTTTTTGTTTATAATCTTTTGGAGTGTCATTCCTATATCACAGAGGTTAATCCTCCTCTGATTCATCATAGAGATATATTACAGTGTACCAGCTAATAAGACTGCTATTGTATCGTCTAGCTGTGTGTGTCAGATGTTAATTGTTTGTTGTTTTGGGAACTATACTCGCTTGGCTGTGCGGTCGGATTACCTTAACCTTCCTCTAATAAGTCTCTCACTTTGGTGAAAGTCTGATTAGAATAAAGAGTAGGAACAGAATTTTTAATGATTATAATACGTTACAACATTCAGAAATTCACACGTATAGTACATATGTAGCTAATATCTATGCGCGTTGTGTATGCGTTACATATGGTTATCGCTCTTCAATGTAGATGTACAGATTCCTTCGGCTAGCATGATGTAGTACTTAGGCCTAAAGTTAATATCAGCGCTGATAATGCAACTGAAGCGATAGGCTAAGAATAATAATTATTACGATAATACTGAAAGTTAACTTAGCTGATGATAGTCAGTCAAAGTCAAGTTCTGTACGTTCGACGTCTTTCTGGCTCGTCATTTGGTCGTTTGGTTATCGATCCTTCGCTAACCATCGCCACGTCATCGGGCCTTCTCCATTTTCCGTTCCACGTCCTTCTCGTTCAACGGTTGGCGCTTTACTAACTTCCTTTGTCTATTCCAGGCCAGAATCCTCCGCTCTATTTTCAATTCCTGCGCTCTCTTTTCCCTCAAGTTGTATTCCTACACCAGAATGAGTCTAGATATTCTAACACATGTACCCACGAGTGAAGAATCTCTTCCTCTAAATCCGTATCTTTCTTTACTGCCCTGTCATATGATCTCTGACTTAATCAGACACTACCTGCGTGAACGTAACTGTAATACTACATTTGTATAGCGCACTTTCTACTCTGTTATACCTACATACAACCAGTTCTAATTTTTAGACTAAAGTTTCATGTAATTTGACAATCACAGATTACACCGAAGACTAGACTGATACTAGAAATATTTGCCTTGACCTTTGACTTAATATTACAGGAAATTGTTATGCTCTACATTACCTCCTTTCGCAATCGATAAAACTTACATATGTCTTACAGATAGTGGACCTGTATGCTCCTGCAGTCCTGACGGTGCCTCTTCCAGTATAGTACTTTCATGCAGTGTTGATTTCGCTGATCACACCACCAATCCTATCCCAGCGATCATGACGTGGATAGTAAACGGCGTCGTCCAAAAAACGGAGACGCCTTCTAGAAACAGGACTGACCCTTACGTCTACACTGCTACATCAACCATTACAGTCGATGGAAGCTCTGTCAACGATTACCAATGTATGTTGACATTTGGTGCACCAACGAACGTTGAAACTGTCTGGATAGCTACGAATGCACCGGAGTTTAACGAATCCTGCTCAACGCCAGGTAATTTAAAGTGATTAATGCAAAGGACGACCTGAAATAAGTCATGTGATAAGTTAGAAAAGATTGACGCATTTGTCCATAATTCTGTTATTCTATTTTGTGCTTGCGGAATATGTATGGCATTCGTTTGTCAAGGTCTTAGCTAAAATATTGAATATAAATCACTCTTTTGATGCGCTAGACTCTGTGTCCAGACTGTTTCCGTTAATAATTGGCATCTTGAACTTACCTGAAAAGCATGACATCATCTGCATGAAGGCAATGTCACTCATGTGGATCCCATTCTTCTTCATTTAAATTGGATTATGCTTCTCACATTGCGCATATCTCTATCTTACACAAAAAACTGATCAGAATGGTTGTGGAACTTGCGCGTATCGTTTGCTATCGTGGACAACTCTTATCCGCAGATATTCTGTCGCAGCCACGTCGGCACCCGATCTCACGGCGAACCTATTTTAAAATTAATCAGCTAAAATCATCACTATTTGACACTTCGACACGTAGCAGCCCATCGGAAATCGACACTCAAATCTCTCTCCTATTATGCAGGCGATACATTGGTCCTCCGAAATTTTATCAATCTCTTCTCGGTATGGTCATCTGTGAAAATGCTTTTAACTCATCGTAATCACCCACTGCTTCACATCGCATAACATAGCCTACAAGATCAACCCAAACAATTCTACTCACAACTAGTTCAATTCATCAGTGGCTTAGTCTCAACTCTCGATGTTCAGTATCTCTCCCCCTCAACGTCCCTGCACATGCCACTGCCTATGCCACTGCATATGCCACTGCCCATGACCACTGCACGTGCCACTGCCTATGCCACTGCACATGACACTGAATATGCCACTGCACATGTCTCTGTCTATGCCACTGCCTATACCACTGAATATGCCAGCTGCACATGCTACTGCCTACGTCACTGCCTATGCCACTACCTATGCCACTGCATATGCCACTGCCCATGCCACTGCCTATGCCACTGCATATGCCACTGCCCATGACCACTGCACGTGCCACTGCCTATGCCACTGCACATGACACTGAATATGCCACAGCACATGTCACTGTCTATGCCACTGCCAATGCCGCTACCTATACCACTGAATATGCCAGCCTATGCCACTGCACGTGTCACTGCCTATGCCTTCAAGTCTTTGTCTCTGTCGCGTGAATTATTTCACGTGCAAATGATTCTTTAACGTAGATCATTTTACATGTGAATCAATTTGGTTCGTAAAATTATCACGTCGTTCATTCTTTGTTTTGTTTGTAGTTTGTACCAGTCGGACGACTACATTTACACCGCCAAATACAGATACATCACCGGTGACATCGAAAAGTCCTACTACTATGATAACTCCAACTACCATTCCAACAAATACTTCAGTTGTAACAGAGACTATTACAACAACGTTGGCGCCAACGACCGTCTCAAGTGTTTAGCAATATCACAGATTCTTTTAAAAATAAATTTGCTCGTTTGTGAAACCTACATGCTCGGTTTCGCTCGGTTTATCTCTACCTTATATGAAGTCTAATATTCATTTAATTCATTACGAACATTTATATAGCGCCCATTAAGTCTAATATTCCTACTCAGAAGCGCTCCCGACGCCGGCAAGGTTACAAAAAACAGCTGCATAATAATTAGCCCCGACCTTCGATGACCTACTTTAGCCGTTGATTATCGGCTATACCGGATTTCTCTCGGTGGTAGAGAGAGTAGTTTTAGTTTGCTATAAATTATAATTGATGGCAGAGCAATCCCATGGCATATTTCAATTCGTCTTGTCGAATTGACAAGCTCTTAATTAGCTCGCCTTCCATTGATCGTTATGTGGGTGTTCCGATTGCTATTGTTATTATTCGATCATTTTAATCAATAACCTTGAAGCAGAGTGACATTCGCATGTATTATATCGACGAATGAACGATTTTATTTCAGGTTATTGCTATCCGAATCTGAAGAATATCGCAGTCCGCGAGAGAACACTCGATGTACCAATGAATTTAACAGCCAGTCCATGTGTTGTTACATGGTCAGTCTTTTCAACGTCGACTGAACCAGATCCAAACTCAATCACACGTCCAGATTGCACAGTTGATCCAAATGTGTCAGATCTCTTCTACGTCAATGGGAGTGGTCTAGTAATACGGAACTCGACAACCGCTGCAACTGATCCGCAGATAACAACGGCTGGGATGTACGTCGCAGACTGCAATAATAATGGGGTCAGAACGGGCGCCAAGCTTGTCGTTGTCCGTAAGTTGTTCAACCGAGAATTAATCAGGTTTCGTAAGCAAAATGTTGAAGGATGACAAAATGTGGTGCAATGTCCGATATGTCTGAAATGGTGCGTCTCATATAGCAGCTAAGATATCGGCTCAAAAGGAAAATAATTTTGCCAGACTTTGTTTTGAAAATTTACGTCAAAGTTGTCGGTTGGGATCACAGCTACTTGGGATTATGTCTAATTGAAATCCCTCCTTGCCCCTCTCACAGCATGTCCGGGTCACCGATCTTTACGCTCAGCCTCTCAACATAATCTCTTTGCACATTTTGCTTGCACAACCATGTCACAGTTTAGGGCGTTCGCCATTGTTGGCCCCACAGCGTGGAATGGCTTCTCTTCGGCCATTCACTCCCTTCAAAGCGTACCCTCTGATGCATTTCACTGACACTTCAAGACTGTTCCTTTTGCTTGGGCCTGGATTGGGACCGTCTTGAAGAGCCGCTATGTTAGATTCAAAGATAGATAGATAGATTCCTAAAAAGAGAGATATATATATATATATATATATATATATATATATATAGATCGATGGACGGACGGACGGACGGACAGACAGACAGACAGATAGATAGATAGAGTCGGAGAGGGTCAGTCTCTAGGGTAGAACATGATATTAAGTCAGTTGAATATAAAGCATAATTTTGTGTTCAGATTGCAAATTGTCTACTATTCAGTTATTTAAGGAAATATTTCAGTGACCGGACATGTATTGAAAGATGCCTATGGCGTTTAAGCTTACCATATAATCTTTTGGAGTGTAATTTTGTGCAGCCAGTTGCAGGATGAGACTAAAGTTCTCATGTGCTTGGACAATCACAGATTACACCGAAGACTAGATTTAAACTAAAAAAATCTCTCTTGACCTTTGACGTAATAATTGAGGAAAAAAATAGTTTGCTCAAAATTAGCTCGTAATCGATAAAACTTATGTCTTACAGACAGTGGTCCTGTATGCTCCTGCAGTCCTGACGGTGCCTCTTCCAGTATAGTACTTTCATGCAGTGTCGAATACGCTGATCACACCGCCAATCCTATCCCAGCGATCATGACGTGGATAGTAAACGGCGTCGTCCAAAAAACGGAGACGCCTTCTAGGAACAGGACTGACCCTTACGTCTACACTGCTACATCAACCATTACAGTCGATGGAAGCTCTGTCAACGATTACCAATGTATTTTGTCATTTGGTGCACCAACGAACGTTGAAACTGTCTGGATAGCTACGAATGCACCGGAGTTTAACGAATCCTGCTCAACGCCAGGTAATTTAAAGTGATTAATGCAAAGGACGACCTGAGAAAGTAATGTGATAAGTTAGAAAAGATTGACGCATTTGTCCATAATTCTGTTATTCTATTTTTGTGTCTCTGGGTAGACAAGTCATGCTTGTGGATTATGGATGACATTCGTTTGCCAAGGTCTTAGCTAAAATATTGAATATAAATCACTCTTTTGTTGCGCTAGACTCTGTGTCCAGACTGTTTCCGTTAATAATTGGCATCTTGAACTTACCTGAAAAGCATGACATCATCTGCATGAAGACAATGTCACTCATGTGGATCCTATTCTTCTTCATTCAAATTGAATGTTGGTTCTTACACTGTTGTAATCTTTTCTTAAACATCAACTTATTAGAATGGATGCGGAACTTTGCTGTGCATATCGTTTGCTGTTGTGGATAACTCATATTCCCAGGTATTCTGTCGCAACCCCGTCGGCAGCCGATCTCAATGCTAATAGATTTTGACATTAATATTACCAAACTCATTACTACCTACCGGCGCCAATTCACCACACAGTAGATCGTTTACCTCTCATCGGAAATAGACTCTCAAACCTCTCTTCTGTCGTTCAGATGATCTAGCGATATGGTGATAAACTTCGTCAACCTTTCTTGCTAAAAAAATATGTGAACATGCTTTTAGCTTCACATCGCATACCATGCAAGATCAGCCGAAACAATTCTATTCTAGAGCATAGCACAACTTTTCTCCCAATCCATAAGTGGCTTAGTCTCATACCTCGATTATTCAGTAACTTTCTCCCTCAGCACCACTGCCCATGCCACTGCCCATACCACTGCCTCTGCCACCGGCCTAGACTCTGATTCAAGTCGTTACCTCTGTGGCTTGAATGATTTTACATGCAAATGATTTTTCAACGTAGATCATTTATAGCGTAAGTCACATTGTTCATTCATTCTTTTGTTTTCAGTGTGTACCAGACAGACGACTACATTTACACCGCGAAATACAGATACGTCACCGGTGACATCAAGAAGGCCTTCTACTATGATAGCTCCAACTGCATCGCCAACAAATACTTCAGCTGTAACAGAGATTTTTACTACAACTTTGGCGCCGACAACCGTCTCAAGTATGCAGCAATATTACAGATCCTTGCAAAATTAACTGAACTCATTTGTGAAACAACTAGACCTACTTAACCGGCTTCGTTCGGGTTATCTCGACCTCGCGTGACATTCCCCATTCATTTAAAAATCAACCCCACTCTCGGTTTTGACGGAATCATAACCGGTGTATAGAAATTAGTTTGGTATGACATTAATAACGCTGTGACGCAAGCACCGAAGAAAAAATTCAAGAATCGCATTGATCAGCTCTTAAGACAGTTCGCACGCCATTAATCGTTAGGTGGATGTTTGTTGCGCTTGTTTTATTCACTCTTACGAATCAATAACCATCAAGCAGAGTCAATCAATCAATCAATTTTATTTATTAAATCGAAATCAAATATGTGCACTTGCAATTACAACAAAACAACAGTAGCCAAACTTCTATATCTACGTATTGATATTATACATAGATATAATAGTAGCAGTAGTATTTCACACTCAGAAGCAATCACAAACCATGAAACAATTAGGGATGAATTCCGCTAGCGGAGCCTATTGATAAACATTTAAGGCTTTTTATTGACGGCTGACTTATTTTTTGAGCAAATATTATTGGTAAATGGAGCTTACAATGCACTGACTTCCAATACACGTTATAGAATGCTTAAAATAACAAAGGCAACCCTCATTGTAAGTTGCAAGTTTGGACATTAAACAAAAACTCAATAATCTCATTAAGTGAACACTTCAAAACTTAATTAAACATTAAAATTAGTCAATTTCTTGTACGAAACCATTTAATGTTGTTTGACGGTAACAGTAGCAGCAATTTTTATATTGCCTTCAGTGACACATCAGTAACACTTCAACAGAGCGGTATACATTTATATTCTTATACAAGAGCATTAAAACACTAATGCTATACAAAGTCTAAATTTGCAAATGCACACCACGTAACTATAATTGTACAGGTTAGTAGTGGCAGTTAGGTCTATTGCGACTGTAAAACGATAGGTCGTAGCAATCGGTAAAAATGGGACAATGCGGCAATCATTTGAGAGTTCATTCCATTCGTGGGCCCTGATTAGATATGGCGAACTGACGAAGGTTAGTACGCACTAAAGTGTAGATGTAATCTGGTCTGTTTCTAGTGGCAATTGCATGCGATGTGGAAGTAAATCGCGACTTAATTACAGGTGGAGGGAGGTTGAAAGTATATTTATACATTAAGATGCTAATATGCCATATTCAGTGTTGGGCACGAGACCAAAACCTCAAGACCGAGACCAAGACCGAGAGGTACAAGACAAAGACCGGGTGGTCCAAGACCAAGACAGAGACTGAGACCGGGCGGTCCGAGACCAAGACTAAGACCGATACTTTTTTAAAAACAATTCAAATCATTAAGACGCTAAAACGGAATAACACGCTTAAAACTTTTATTATATTACTGAAGAATACTAATCTTAAAAATGGTCCAGAAAACAGTTATACTGGCCAGTCTGAACTTTTGCGGGTTCGGCCCTTGGCTTCGGCCTGAGAATATTATATTATAAACTGCTTACAATATATATATATATACACGATAGGTAGATATCTTAAGACATCTGAACGAGTAGATTAACTTTCCGTTTGAATGGTGTAGGCATACTTGTACTAGGAATTGTAGGCTAACGGTGACTACACGTGGCCGACCACATAATTCTTAGATTGTTCCAAGACCTTGAAATCTGTGAATGCAAATTTTGAAATAGCTGGTTCCGTTGCAAATATATTTTTTTGCCCATAATAACATGTATATATATATATAGATAGCCAGCACGTCATAAATCGATAACAATCGCCAAGGGCCTAAACATCAGGTTATCTAATAATCGAAAATAACTGACAAATATCGAGAAAAATTGCTCTGATAGGGTAAATGACCAAGAACGCGAATTTAAGACAGAGATTAATCCCAAGACCGTTCTAATAAGACCAAGACCAAGACCGACGCATTCGTGACCAAGACCAAGAGCGATGGTCTGAGACCAAGACCGATGCGATCGAGACCGAGACCGCAGTTTTTCGGTCTCGAGACCAAGACAGCGGTCTCGAGACCACATCCCTGGCCATTCTGATTTGAAGTATGTTAAACACTTGAAGTTCGGAAATGATTGGCACTGTGTGGGCATTATAAGTTGATTTAGAGATGACACCAATTGCTTTTTTCTGCAGCATGTATTATACAGAAGAGTGAACGACTTCATTTCAGGTTATTGCTATCCAAATCTGAAGAATATCGCAGTCCGCGAGGGAACACTCAACGTACCAATGAATTTAACAGCCAGTCCATGTATTGTTACATGGTCAGTCTTTTCAACGTCGACTGAACCAGATCCAAACTCAATCACACGTCCAGATTGCACAGTTGATCCAAATGTGTCAGATCTCTTCTACGTCAATGGGAGTGGTTTAATAATACGGAACTCGACAACCGCTGCAACTGATCCGCAGATAACAACGGCTGGGATGTACGTCGCAGACTGCAATAATAATGGGGTCAGAACGGGCGCCAAGCTTGTCGTTGTCCGTAAGTTGTTCAACCGAGAATTAATCAGGTTTCGTAAGCAAAATGTTGAAGGATGACAAAATGTGGTGCAATGTCCGATATGTCTGAAATGGTGCGTCTCATATAGCAGCTAAGATATCGGCTCAAAAGGAAAATAATTTTGCCAGACTTTGTTTTGAAAATTTACGTCAAAGTTGTCGGTTGGGATCACAGCTACTTGGGATTATGTCTAATTGAAATCCCTCCTTGCCCCTCTCACAGCATGTCCGGGTCACCGATCTTTACGCTCAGCCTCTCAACATAATCTCTTTGCACATTTTGCTTGCACAACCATGTCACAGTTTAGGGCGTTCGCCATTGTTGGCCCCACAGCGTGGAATGGCTTCTCTTCGGCCATTCACTCCCTTCAAAGCGTACCCTCTGATGCATTTCACTGACACTTCAAGACTGTTCCTTTTGCTTGGGCCTGGATTGGGACCGTCTTGAAGAGCCGCTATGTTAGATTCAAAGATAGATAGATAGATTCCTAAAAAGAGATATATATATATATATATATATATATAGATCGATGGACGGACGGACGGACGGACGGATGGACGGACGGACGGACGGACAGACAGACAGACAGACAGATAGATAGATAGAGTCGGAGAGGGTCAGTCTCTAGGGTAGAACATGATATTAAGTCAGTTGAATATAAAGCATAATTTTGTGTTCAGATTGCAAATTGTCTACTATTCAGTTATTTAAGGAAATATTTCAGTGACCGGACATGTATTGAAAGATGCCTATGGCGTTTAAGTTTACCATATAATCTTTTGGAGTGTAATTTTGTGCAGCCAGTTGCAGGATGAGACTAAAGTTCTCATGTGCTTGGACAATCACAGATTACACCGAAGACTAGATTTAAACTAAAAAAATCTCTCTTGACCTTTGACGTAATAATTGAGGAAAAAAATAGTTTGCTCAAAATTAGCTCGTAATCGATAAAACTTATGTCTTACAGACAGTGGTCCTGTATGCTCCTGCAGTCCTGACGGTGCCTCTTCCAGTATAGTACTTTCATGCAGTGTCGAATACGCTGATCACACCGCCAATCCTATCCCAGCGATCATGACGTGGATAGTAAACGGCGTCGTCCAAAAAACGGAGACGCCTTCTAGGAACAGGACTGACCCTTACGTCTACACTGCTACATCAACCATTACAGTCGATGGAAGCTCTGTCAACGATTACCAATGTATTTTGACATTTGGTGCACCAATGAACGTTGAAACTGTCTGGATAGCTACGAATGCACCGGAGTTTAACGAATCCTGCTCAACGCCAGGTAATTTAAAGTGATTAATGCAAAGGACGACCTGAGAAAGTAATGTGATAAGTTATAAAAGATTGACGCGCTTGTCCATAATTCTGTTATTCTATTTTTGTGTCTCTGGGTAGACAAGTCATGCTTGTGGATTATGGATGACATTCGTTTGCCAAGGTCTTAGTTAGAATATTGAATATAAATACCTCATAATTATAACGTGTTAGACTCTGTGTATTGTATGTTTATTAGTAATGTTGTTTGCGATGCAGCTCTTTCTCAAGTTTTTTCCCTCCCTCAGGTTGCCATAGTTTCACCTACCTCTGAGATTGATCCGAGTATTAGGTATTGCATTACTTGCATATATTTACAGTGTGTACAAATACAACAAATCAGACAACGACAATAGCATCAGCACCGCAGCCACCGACATCGAATACTTTAAGGGCAACAGCAACTTCAACTCCAGCTTCTACAAATTCTTTAACGAAAATTACTCCTGCAATAACCACAGTTCCAGCTGTTACAACTGCTTCAACAACATCTACTCCAATAGCAACCACAGCTCCAGCTGTTATAACTGCTTCAACAACTACTACTCCAACAGTAACCACAGTTCCAGCTGTTGCAATTGCTGCAGCAACATCTACTCCAGCGGCAGCCACAGTTCCAGCTCTTACAACTGCTTCAACAACTACTACTTCTGCAGCAACCACAGCTCCAGCTGTTGCAACTGCTGCAACAACATCTACTCCAGCAGTAACCACAGTTCCAGCTCTTACAACTGATTCAACAACTACTACTTCTGCAATTACCACAGTTCCAGCGGTTACAACTGCTTTAGCAGCTACTATCCCACCAGCAACCACAGCTCCAGCTGTTAAAATTGCTTCGACAACTACTACTCCAGCAGTATCCACAGTTCCAGCTGTTAAAATTGCTTCGACAACTACTACTCCAACAGTAACCACAGTTCCAGCTGTTACAACTGCTTCAACAACTACTACTCCTGCAATTACCACAGTTCCAACAGTTACAACTGCTTTAGCAGCTACTATCCCACCAGCAACCACAGCTCCAGCTGTTACAACTGTTGCAACAACTACTACCCCATCAGCAACCACAGGTCCAGTTGCGACAACTGCGTCAACAACAACTTTTTTGGCAACAACTATATCTTCAACTATGACAACTTCTTCAGCAACCACAATTACAAAGCCAACGACCGAAATTGAGCCGATAACAAGTAAGACGAATTGAAGATGTGGAAATATTGCATTTATCCGTCCTTTTTCATTTACATGAAAATATAGTGTTTCATTTTGTCTTAGACTAGGAGTGCCGAATTATGATTTTGAGTAATGATGACATTCATATTTAGTTCATTGATTTGTGTTGTTCAAAAAGTGACAGTTTTCCACTGGTTCATGATATCTAGAGAAGTCCTATACATCTGATTAATTTGGCAACGCATTGAAAACAGTAGCGCGTTTACCTATAGGCGCACTGGGCGCGCGCCTATTGCCCCAAATCTTAGGGGCCTCTGAATGATGAAAACATTAAGTACAAAATAACATACAATGGGCTCCAAATGAACTAAAACATTTCATACAAAATAGCATCTAAGGGGCCCCCGAATGAATGGAAACTTTTCATGCAAAATGGCATATGATATATTCTCTATTTTTGCAGCTAAGCATTCACTTGACAAGTGCATTGTGGTAATTCATATTTGCTTTATTAACGTCAATATCAATATCAGCTCGGTTAGCTGTGTTGGTAAGAAGAGCGAAGGCTGCCTGTTATGAGACTCTTCGCTTCCAGAAGTTGGCTTACTGTTTAATTGAGTGAAATTTTAAAATAAAGTTGCGTATGCCTATGTCGATATTTGATGTGATGACGTGACGTCACATATCTCAGACTCCTATCCCCTTCGTCACAAATCGTCACAGACGTTGATCCCTTCAATAGGTGCATGACGTCATTTACAGATGACCCGTCAGACTCAGTGTATAACTTCAGAAGGCTCCAAAAATTTGGCGCCTAGGGCCCCACTTTGTGTAAACGCGCCTCTGATAAAAAATACGATTTTTGGATCTAACTATGATTTTTTCCCCTCATTTACTGGAAGGTTTGATTTTGTATTGGCTGCTCTCTTTGCAGATTGTTGTAGATTTGACGCTATGTCAATAAATGGCTTAAGTTGTTAATTATCCTAACCATATTATGCATCAGGTTCTAGTACATTTGAGTGTGAGTGCGACTATTTTGCGGGAGTTTTGGAATCATAATGCAAACTACTTCAAAGCGTCGCCGGTCAAACTGTTCACGAAATGTAGTTCACTAACTTTGTGCGTCATCTAAGAATGATGATATCTGAAGAGACTGATGAAACATGCCGAGCAATATAATACTACACTTAGACCTATTTTGGTCGAATATTTTTTATCTCGGTATGAAAATTTTGTATGGTGATTTTCATTATTTCACTTTTCAAAGTAGACCGGTAAAGATGTTCAGTTGAAGATTACTGCAATACAAAGCTCCTAAGCTCTACAAATTAATGATCGCTTAGCAGCTGCAGCTCTCAAGAGTTTTATAAAAGCAAAATCTTCATGCAAGATTTTCTTAATAAGCACTCGAGCAGTCTTAATTTGACAATGATCACGCGCGTTACATTGATTCGATATTTCTTCGCTATTTTAGGTTCGATTGGTCCATGTATGGCGCCACTTGAGAACATTGCCGTTTACGAAGGAGCCCTAAATACGCTCATATACTTTCCAGCAAGCCCTAACGGCGTTACGTGGTCTAACCTTGCAACAACGGATGAGATAATCCCTGCTACAATAGTAAACAGTGATGACACCGTGGATCCTTCTTATACGGCTGACTATGCGTTTGGTCCTTCAGGTCTGACTATTAAAAACGCAACATCAACGGCTGAACCTGGACATGATCTATCAACGGCCGGATTGTACACCGAAGAATGTGGTGGCAACCAATTCAGCTTCAAGGTTCTTGTCGTTAGTAAGTATTTCGAATGTAAACCGGTAATATAATTCGATCCTATGACTTTCATTCACTGTAGGCTGTGTCATTCCAATCTTCACTAAATGCTATTTCTTAACTTTATAGGAATCATAGAAGATTTTTTAGATTACGATTCAAGAAGACATTACCCTTTTAACATATCTGACGACTTAGTTCAGACGACGTTAAACAGTGAACTGAAATTTATTCCTGCTGCGTGTATTACCTACTAACAGCCATAAGATTTTCAGCGGTTCAATCACAATAATATAATTGAAAGCGTTGTCTAGATTTATATGTGAATATTATTTAAACATTTGATGCAAGTGCAACCAGAGTGCGGATATGAAGTTTACCTAATTGAAAATATGCCTATTTATCTATGTAGCGTTTTTATGAGAGCCGATGAGAACCGATTTATTAATTGAACAAATATTATAGGCTACATTGCATCGACTTCCAGGAGTTTGTAATTTGACGTTGTGTTTCAGGGAAAGGTCCAATTTGCTCGATCACGAAGGTGAACTCATTCACCGTTCAGCTGACGTGCAGTTCCGTTTATGCTGATAGTACTTACGATCCAATCGCTGCTATATTCACATTGTACGTTGATGGTAAATACATAGCTTCAGATACACCACAAAGGATATACGATGGATATACCTTCACTTCAACATCAACATTCACGACCGATTACAGCATGTCCTCTACCTACCAATGCGGTCAGACATTTGGCCAACCAACCGATATTCAGGATACACGCATTGCAATGAATGCGCCGACGTTTAATTACAATTGTTCTAAACAAACACCACGTAAGTTTTGAGTCGATTCTAGAGCTAATTAATTACTTGAACCAGTCTTCTAACAACAATCACTAATTACAATTTTTTAAGTTTTATTGGCGAATATTTTGCTGCAATCAGACAAACTAGTTTGTGTCAAAGATAGGTTTGAGTTTCAGTGCTGGAAAGTCGACGTCTTTATGTGAATGCATTTCTTTGTTTTCAATATTACTCCTGCTGCAATTTTTTTACTGACCTCTTTATAGAATCGACCATCGGATTTGAACCGTTTTGTCTTACCCAGAATTAAATGATGTACATGTCTATAGCGCAGTCCATTCACAACATAGCGGCGAATTTTTTTTAAATGGATTATCGGGTTAGACCAACATTGAACAATTTCTTTAGTGTCATTTTCCGTGCTAAAGCAATTTCTAAAGAGAGGTTGTGGATTGTATTTAAATACTTGGTGACCCGTTGACCTGCATACTCTTAAATGTCTACCTTTTCTGATTAGATGCTTTAACGCTTGAATTATTGACTTCTTCTCTTAATCCTTTTAACACATGGATCTTCTTGATTTCCTTGAACACCATCCAACTACCTTCCAATATCTACCCCCAACTGATGCAACAAATACAATCAACAACTGAACTGTTTTTAAGTCCCTTTGAATACGCTTTTAGTAGGAATGTCTTTAGTTTGTTATTCACCGAATTTCAAGTAATATTCGCGATAACAATGATTTCTTCTGTGTTTCGCTTATAGAATCGTAAACGTTGACACGTGCGTTAAGGAAGGGAGAGGGAGAGTCCAGTGTCGAAGCATCGCCATCGGACGTTGTGTTATTGTTGCTTTAAGGGTCGTTCGGAGCTGAGCGACTTTCGGTTTCCAGGATCAGGACATCTGCTCTTATTCTGTTACATGCGCTCAATAGACTAGCGACTAACAGGCGGAATAGACGTTGGGGTCTTTCACACTAGTTTAGAAAATACTCTACAAATGGGATTTGTACATGTAGGATTGTAGGCATATAATTTCAACGTTAATATAATTGTAAATACTTTTTTTTACAATATTCCGAATATGAAACATTTTGTCTAAACTATACCTGACATTATTCTTTCATAAACTTAACTCGATAGTCCAAACACAACTTTGCGTAATATAAGCAGATTTTTGAAACATCTTGTTGAATTATAAATATTTCCGTTGTATGAATGCACTAATGTTTTATTACCTTAGTATCACGAAAAGAACAAAAGTTTACCCTATTGCCTTTCAGTAGAGCCAATTGTTCTTTCAATATCAGTATTACTGCTGATTCACTATTGTCGTGGCCAGTAATTGATTCGCTTAGAGACAGTGCAGGAAGGTAATGAACCACTGTCCTGAACCACATATAGACCTGAACAAAACCTGAGACAGGGCATAACATTTATGGTTTTTGTTTTGCTAACTTTGAACTGTTAGCCAAAGCACTGTTAATAATCAACTCTTACAATCTAATGCTACTCTACGCATCAAACTCGTTCAATTGTACTTCTCAGGTTGTACCTTAAACTATTCCGATTGACCAAGCTCTTGAGATGCATTGAATTCTCTCTTTGGATTCGTTCGTTCTGCTCAACGCGATCAGTCGTTGTTGCTGCCTCATTTTCTAGCTGTGACTTCTTTCAGTCGACTGTTTCTCTCTTTTGCGCACTTCTTATTTCAGCTTAGATTTTCATGCCATCGGTTCAAAGCTTTTGCAGTTAAATCGGAGCTAACGAGTTACATCTTACTACTGCTACTACTGCTGCTGCCACTGAAAAATTTACAAATCGCAAGCTTTCTATAGCATAGCACTTTGAGATACATTAGGCATGGGAAAAGATAACAATAATGTCAGTCAGTTAAGTGCCACTTTAAAAAGTCATCTATCAAACGTCCAGTATAATAAGTAAATATGGTTGAAAGTATGAAGCCATCCCCCACAATAAGTGTGTCTTTGGACTTGTGTAACCCATTGCTGCGCTGCATTTCGTTGTTTCTGGTATCGATCCGATAGTTTGTGGGTAGAATTTATTGTAGTTGATAATACTGCTCTACAGACTGAGATATGGCAGCCGACAGTTCAACATCAGAATTGCTCGATAATAATGGAATACATCCACCGACGACGCCCAGGATTAGACTGTTTCACTGCAGTGGAATAATTTAGTTTTGGGTCTGAAACTATCCATGAAGGAGTTACTGTGGTAGGCGATGGTAGCTGCTGTCTCTTGTTGTTAAGTACACTCTACCTCGGACTAACGGGCAGCGATCAGTAGCAGGCATCAGTAACAACAGTTACTGTAGCGGTGGTAGTATTCAATGTTGGCGGTATCAGATCGTACTGTTCGCTCGCGTACTCGCTTCAGTGAACCAAGTCTGATAAGTCTGCCTTAATCTCACCGTTTGGCAACTAAGCTTTAGAAACTGATGTATTAAACTCCGCTTTTTTGGCTTCATCCATGAGCACACGAGCTTTATCCAATAAGTGGCCATACGCACAACAGGTGCTAAAGAGAACATTGCGCGCCCCAATACTCTCTTTGAGCCAGACCCAAAAGCATGGTCATGATATTAAAGAATAGCGTACCTCTTACCAAATTCTCAAGTTATATTACACAATGGCCACCCTTATATCTCGCACTACAATGTGATGTTGGCGTCTAAAGACAGCGCCAAAATACTAAGATCTAACTTTAAAAAATAGAGTAGGTCTATGCCTATAATATTGAAATTTCATGACTGTGAGGGTTGGCCACCTAGCAACTTGTCAGTCTCACAGATTTTGACATATTAATTGGCTTGACGTTTCACAATTAAAATTTTCTCCATATTAATGAGTTCATGTATAGCTTTACTAATATTTGCTGCCATCGTGTTTTGATTACCTCATTCTACAATCATTCCTTACCCATTTATCCTTATCAGACTCGGTCTAATCCAAGTTGCCGACCAATTTGTTGTCGCTCAATTACTAAGCAATACGCCGTAAGATACTCTGGCCTCAAAATGGTGAAATTGATTACAATAAAAACTCGTTCACCTAAGACAATAAAAATATTAAAAATCAAATACAAGATTCAGCTACTCAATGACTCCAGCTCCAGAGCTTATTATTAGAGGTACCGGTCTACCTTATTTAGCTTGAAATAAGATTACAGTCATGTAATCAATGATCTAATTCTGAATGCTGTTTGTGTCTTTTGCGAGAAAAAGTGGACCCGTTTCTGAAACCTTTTAGTCTCTCAGGGCTGTATTTATTTCTCCCTAATGCTTTTTCATTTCTTTATTTGTTCAATGTTTTAATGTTCCATCAGTTGGAATGCAGTCAATAAATATGGTTGGTTGTGGTGATATGTAATAAGAAGAGGAAGATCAGTCCCTTAGGATATACCCAAGACAGCTATGGGTATTAAGTGTTAGCGACTTCATGTTCTTAACCTCAGCATACGAGGGAGGATGTCCAACTCGTTCCCTCACCGATTCATCTTCCCACCGATAGTGTACTACTAATGTCGCTCGTTATGGCTAGGGGGCGCACGTGAAGCATATTATCTCAAATTAAATTTCTACCCTAGTGGTGATTTGAGCTCCAAACCTCCCCTATTGAGTGTCAAATACGCTATGCGCCCCACATATACACGACCAACGTCATATTGGATTCATATGCCCCGCATTCGACGTTGCATTTGAGAAATTCAGTGACGTGTTCATGAACATAAGTTGTTGAAGCAGTTCTGACCTTCATAATTTTCATCAAACATACTTTGAGTGAAATAACAGCATTGCTTATGCTTATTAGTCTATGCATCTATGCACCATTTGATTCTAACGAAACGTTGAGGTTTATATATTTATTCATTCATTAAGAAAATTTAGATGGCATCACTCCTAGAAAATAATCAAGAGCCTAAATGGTTGACTCTCTTACGGACAGAGCAATCATCAGTTTGCAAAAATTGATCACATACAGCGGTGAGAATAGTTATTGCATTACCCTGTGTTCAAAGCTGTTATAATCGGCACAATGAAATAATTATTAGAACGTAATTAGTAGAAACAATTAATGTTCTTATTTTCCTCCTTATATCGACCGACAGACACTCCTGAAATGCGAAATGGCTGACTTTATGCTTTAAAAAATAATTTGAGTGACATTAATAAAAAAACTGAATTTTAATTGTATTAAACCGATTTTTAACTTTTAGCAGGTTATTTAATAATTATTTCCACAATTGTTACTAGAAGTCCATTGACCACACGCAATGTCAAACCAATGACTTCACGAATAGGGTTCATAAACGACCGTAATCGTTATCTTCAAACCTCTATATCAAATTACAATCTAATAGTCAAGCGCAGGGCACAAACTTATTCACTAGGACAACAGGTTCAGAGTTATGGAAGCACGAAGCAGGCTATCAAGAACAAGGAACGACAATGTCTGGCTCCGATGAACATAAAATTTTTTGCCCTATTTTCACGGACACAATTCTGAACGACGTTCTTCTGTTATCCCATCTTTCAGGACAACTGACAAACAGAAGTTGACATGCATCCGAGGACAAACAAAAAGATTGGGCAAATTCGGTGCTTTAACTATCGGGGCCTCATAAAAAACTCGAGCACCTTTCTGCACTTGTTCGAAAGATACCAGTCTTTGACGACATGTGCAGGTCTCAGAGGTCTAAGACACGACTGACAACTTGATACATGTTCCCTCCTCGAGTTGTATTTGAACGATTTCTGCCATAGGAGGACAATACTGCCTGAGTCGAGCGCAGCAAATAATATAGTGAAAATACATTGATATGACGCTCATTTGTCATTCCAATGTAGACTATTTAAGTTGCTTCGTCATGGATGTATCAAGTTATATTGATTAATGTGCTCTGATGTACCTAGATCAAATGCATATATATATACATTATATATATAATGAATTTATATTATACAGAGTTTAAAGTCATTAATAAACACATTTTGAGACAGCACACTGTGCAACATACAGACATTAAAAAAAACATATGAAACGAAATAACATTGAGCGTGATTGAAACTGTCTTCCTATTGGGCAAGAAGCCGTCGTCAGTCAATGTCTATTCACTCCGATAAGCGACCGAACCTCACGAACCTCACAAGAAATCACGTCAAACATTGTGTACACGTCAATTGGCCATGAAAGCAGACACTCCTCAAAGTCAGACTTAAGTATAAAGACTTCACATGAGGTATTTGGTCTACTTCAGAGTCATTTTGCAGTTCAAGCTTTGTCGTAAATTCGAGTATATATATATATATATATATATAGTAGGGGAAGAAGGGAAAGTAGTAGTAGTAGTAGTAGTAGAAGTAGTAGCGGAAGGGGAAGTAGTGGCAGTAATAGTAGGGGTGGAGTAGTAGTAGTGGAAGTAGTAGGGGAGTACTAGTAGTAGGAGTAGTAGTAGTAGTAGTAGTAGTAGTAGTAGTAATAGGTGGAGTACTGTAAGTAGTGGGAAGTGGTGGTAGTGGTAGTACTAGGCCGAGTTTCAGTTTAACGGCACTGTGATAAGAAAGATCATTAATGTCGCCCTCCACCTTCATCTAGCCTTGGTATTGGCTTGCCTGCGTGCAAGCAGTTGGGAGTTTCCACTTGCATGCGAAGAAATAATTTATTTGATTATTGAAACGGCTTCGCCAATGGTGGGTAGTTGACTCCGGAGGCTGAGTTGCATTTATTTCTAACTACAAAATAGTTGTCGATGTTTGAATAGTAGCCGCTGTTGTATTAATTGCTCTTGCTGATAGCAACATAGATATTTCAGGAAGGAGAATGAATAGAAGTTAGTGCCTGCAGAGCACTTGTTGAACATGAATTAGAACTAGTTGTTGATGGATAATTATTTTGTTGTAGGCGGTTGAGTGTTTGTATTCGGTGTCGGATTACATACTGTCGGGTTTCAAGTAGTTTTTTTAGCTGAGTTTCAATGGCTAGGTAGTGACTTGCATTGACTTCTGATTAACGTAGCGTGTACACCTCATGAGTAGCTATTGTAAATCTTAATATTGGCGATATGTAGATGATGCTCTTGCAATGAAATACTTCAATTTTTATATACGATGGAAAATGAGAAACTACTGCTTGCCCGAACCAGTAAATGTTTTCATGTGCTAGAAATTGAGTCGCAACTAGAGATTCAAGAAAATCAGAGACAACGATGACATTTAAGGGGAGAATGGAGATGGTGGGCATAACAATATGAACTCAAAGCAGGGGTATAACAAGCGGGGGCTGGGGGCACCAGCCCCCCAGTTTCAAAACTGGGGGATGGGGAAGCCCCACAGTTTTAGTGCTCAGTGACCCCCATGTGCTCCCCATATCGATTCTTTTTTATGTTTCTCCAATGACTTTTTAAGATGACTTTTGCTAAGATAATTTGTGCCCCATTTTTCAAATTTCTGGGGAGCATATTATTTCTCTTTTCAGTCAATTGCGTCAGTCATAGTAGGACTGAGTTACTTTCTGACGTCTAATGTAAATGATTCAAAGGACGACAGAAAAATTAATGGCAAACACAAAAGCAAGCAAACAACCGTCAACGATTAAACCCGTTGACTCCTGTGCTATTCCTAACATTCCGAATAACAAGTAATAAAGTAATGACCGATGAGCTAAGAATAACAGAATAAATTCTGCATTAGTATCAAGTTCAGGTAGCGCGTAAGTGCAAAATTGACCTTCAATTTGTGCTACATTGCTTGTAATCTCATTGTGCAAAATGCAAGTCACTCAACTGAGTTTGGCCCACTTGCGCATTACAGATCTAGGAGAATAAATTGAATTTTATTAATTTAATTAGAAACAAGTTAAATAAGACAGCGTTTAGTCTGAGCATAAACTTGACTCTCACAGTAGCCCACTCGTCGTGTCTAATGGCTATCATCTGATCAACCAATGAAGACTACAGTCACCGTATGAACTGACTCTACCCTAATTCGTCCAAACGCCATCAAGACTTCTGTCTTCATCAACAATGTCTCTAGCATGTCAATGGTTGGCTTAATAGCGTCCTTTGTCTTGTACAATCGCCTGTTTTCGCATGAAATCCCGCATAGGGCTCTTTCGAAAGCCCTTGCCGTGAAAGACTTCAAAATATATGTTCTGTGCTACAGCAAACGTCCTCTGCTAATATGCCACAACATGCCTGGGCATCTTGCCTTAAAAAATTCAATCGATTAAAAGTTCTGAAATTAGAAGGAGCAATTTAATTGCCAAACCATTCACACGTGCAACGCGTAGTAGCTTCTCTGCCTTCACTATATGTCTGGTCTTCCATTACGGGTAAGATCCCTCGAGCATCTTAGCCCTTACTCGACGTAATGGCCGTACCATGCGCTTAACTTTCAAGCAGCGCTTATTACATTTTGGAGACTGCAATTAACGATCTAACGCTAATTTTAAAAATCAATGCATCTACTGCTATTTTGTGCTATTGTTCAGTGTAACTTTCCTCTTAAGCTATTCATATTACTCAGCTTTTAACTCCGGGGGATTCTATGATCCAAAATTGCAGCTAGACAAGTTATTGAATAAGAGGAACGTGATTTGCATGTTCACGGGGTTGTGGCTTTTGCTGTGCTAGCCACGCTTGAGGCTCGATGTGCGTTCATCAAATGGGCGTGAATATGTTTTTCTTTGGTTGAAGCTATAGAGACTCAAGCTGTCATGTATTTACTGATAGTTCCAGAGATCCTGCATAATGCACATACGCCATGTGATAGACTGATATATGACAAAATTTGTATTCTTGATTGTTGCCTCCTGTCCGACCCTTTAGAGCTATGTGTCTGCGCACGCGTAGGTCTTCGTGTATACATGTGTGCAGTAGCATGTATCTATGTGTCTATGAATGCAGCGCCAGATAAAAAGTTTCTTAGGCAATAAGCACTATAGAACTGTTCCGTTATATTCATAACCCGTAATCCCTCGAGTGGGTCTGGGTTAATAAAGGCCATACTTGCCATATACCATTCATTATAGGCTCTATTCAGTCAGGATAATAGTCAAATTTAAACCATTGTGCAATCGTTTTAAACCAGCCATGAGTGAGTTAGAATAATGTCAAAAGCAAATAAGAAAATGCAAAAAAACGCATTATAAAACTATCACCTCTCTGCACTTTTGATTCTTGTTTCAAAACAGTTTAATTTAATTTCCACAGTACTTCATTTTCAATGGAAGGCAATAACGGAGAAGCCAGTCTACTTTGATCAAGCTTTGATCCTAAACAATTTTAAACTCAACACAATTCAACACTGAAGCTGTTAATACACATTCATAGCTCACCCAAATACAGGTCACATCCTCCCCTCCCTCCATTCTTTCTTTTCCTCCATTCACTCCACATTGATGAGAAAGCAAGACGTACACAAAACCAACCTTACGATCTAAAGAGTCTGCTTCAACCTATCTCCTTGCCTTTACTTCGATTCCTGCGGCTGTTACAATCAGGGAGTATACACCATAGAACAATTGGAGCAAATGCGCCATTTAAAACGTAAGGGGAGAAGATCTCATTGCGAAATTAGAGGACATTAACTTTTGGAAAGTATGACACCATTGAAAATTTTTGATTATTTGCACGTGAGCTATTCCTTTCTATTCAATAGTGTCAATGTGTCTGCTATTAACTTAGTTCAATCTATTATTCAGCCAAAATTGGGAAAGGCTGCTCCTATGACTTAAGGGTTATAGACGCCTCTGGTTACAATAATAATATTTTTACTAATTATTATGTTTGACTCTCATAGAGCCAATTTTCTGTCGTTGGCCTTGGGCAAAATGCCTATAGTGTCTTGGCGATAACCAGGCCCTTGTACTTGAGAATGAGTGGCTGCCACGGTGATTAATCATTCCATCATTATTATTGTCCCTGCAAATGATGCCATAATAAAAAAATTTCATAACATTCAAAGGGACGACCCGAAAGATGTCAGATTCATGACTAATGGACACATGGATACATCTCTGTTATGCAATAATACGTCTCCAACGATTCAAACCTTTTTGAAACGAAAGACCATGAACTCTTTATAGATTTAACACCAATGTTGACACAGCCGATAAAGCAGTACAAATGCAATAATAATAATAATGATAATACTAATACTAATATTAATAGGCACCTGACAAGCGGCATCCCAGATGGCCTCAGGACAGATCCGTTGACAATGCCAATGACGAATTGTTGTCACTTTTGTTGTTGTTGTTGTCAGCTGTAGCTGACAGCAGCAACAACAACAACAACAACAATAATAATAATAATAATAATAATAATAATAATTGAATTCAATTTTATTTGGTAACCAAACAAAACATGAGAAAATGACAAACAACAAGCTAACATAGATGAATATTCTGGTTACATAGGGGAACCTAAAGGAGTCATACATGTAGACCCCGCTAACCAGGAACCCCTATGTAGAATTTATAAACTATGAACGAAAATAATAATAATAATAATTATAATAATAATAATAATAATAATAATAATAATAATAATAATAATAATAATGATAACAATAACAATGACAACAATAACAATAATTCTAATTAATATTCTAGTCCCTGAGGAATCATTGTATACCTCGGGGCATAATAAAAAAAAAATAATTATTAAATATCAATATTAGTATTATGAGCAGTAGCAACAGTAGTCATGCGCAGTACCAGTAGTATACTAGTAGTGATAGTATTATGTGATCATGGCAACAATGACGGCAATAACAACAATAATATTACTTATTATAATGTGAAGAATAATAGCGATAGTGATTATGACGCGAGTTTTTACTTCAGGAACTGACGCACTTGGCTTCGGACAGAACGCTACAAAATTAGCATCAGACATTTACGGGCACTGTGCCCATGATGCGTGATGATGACGGCAACGATGATGACGATAACATATATATATATATATATATATATATATATATATATATATATATATATATATATATATATATATATATTATTCTTATTATTGCCATATATATATGGCAATAATAAGAATAATATTATTTATTATAATGTGAAGAATAGTTGTACATCGTAAAATAAAAATATCGTAAGTCGCAAAACACGATAATTGCAAAAATGTGTAAAAAGTAAATTTTTCAATTTCTTGTTTTTGAAAGAAATTGATATATAAACATCTTTTAAACACATAAAAACTAAATTTATAAAAAAAACTAAATTTTAAATGGCTTTTGATAACTTTGTGGTAGATATTTGTTTTAATAATTTAATGACTTCTTACAATTTGCCATTTCCCCGCCAGTAATATACAAGCTCAGCTTGAGGCCAGGATTGCAAACTTGGTATGAGTATAAAGCCCATACATTCGTCTAGTCTATGCTGCAATGGACAGCAAACATAAGCCAATTTTTCCTTTTCAAATTTCCTTCAATTCTGAAGAATGTTGGCTAGTCATTTTCCTTTTCAAAATTATACCAAGCTTCAAATGCATATTCTCAGAATAATGATCGAACAATTGAACCATATGTTTTACTCAAAACCATGGACAAGAACATCACAGAACAATAAAGTTAGTGCCATCTTAAAGGAGAAACTTTATCCTTTAAAATGGTATATGACACTCAAACTTTAAAAGTTAAAGTTCAAGAGACAACATGACATCCATGCCATCTGGCATGGATGTCATGGCTGTCGACACGAGTCTGTTAGTTGGTTCCAAGTGTATGCGAGTGCCCATAATTTGTGACTCTCTCATCTTTTTTCGTTTACTCACTAATAATAGATATTCCTTCCTAATGACATCAACGTTATATTGGCTAGCGTAGACTCATATGACTTTTTCTCAGACCTTATGACTCTGAGTCGATATCTTGAAGGGGCGCTATACAAATGTTCAAATACATGAAATTGACTTTCAGATTTACTTGCACGCCACAAAAGATTTTCATAGATGTGGACTTATAAAAAAACTCGACAGGCGTTTATAAAGATTCTGTACGTACCAAATATACATGTACACAACAAGCCGTTCACCGATGACGTCGTATGCCTGGCTTAAGAATAAGACTATTGCGTTTGATGGATTTACTACCTTTGGATGGCTAGCAACCTAGAGCTGGGGCGTCAGCGAAGCTGTTGCCGCGACACTTTATGGCTGAATGTTGCCAATTGCAGCATTATTATGTCTTTGTCGACAGTCTTTTGACCAGAGACCCGCAACGCTTCGCTGGACACCGACCTGTCACTACGCCCTCTTTCATACCTCCTTTGAATGCCGAACTGTTTGCTGTTCCCTATTCACCGATAGTTACCGTTATTTTTCATTGAAGCAGCTCTACGGAGAAAATGAGGGTTAGCTAAGGTCTAACCACAAAGCCAGGCGCCGTTTTCTTAGGCATCCGATGAGTTATCTGTTCACTGGAACTGAAGCTACTGCGTGCAACACTCTTGACCGTCATACTTTGGTTGTGTACGGGTGTGGTGTTGACGGCTTCTTATTCAGTTGATGTACCAAGGGTTGATCGCTTTAAGCCATGTTTTATTTGAAAATACTTTACGCATGGCAAACCCAGGTGTCTTCTATTTAAATAGCGGCATACACTGTCAATCTTAACCTTTCGAGTTCTTGCAATAATGCAGCTGAGTGTGTTAAGCTCCAAATGCATCTAATTCAACAAATCTTCATACATTTCATTTTATAACGGTAACTGTGACATTTCAAACTTAATCGATATTTTTATCCTTTATCAGCAGCCTTCTTTTAATAGATTTCTAGCCGCTTCCTTTCTAAAGAGAGTCACTTTACTTGTAAACATATAATCTAATTTATGACGACAATTCAAAACAATATCCAGAGAAGCCAAAGAATACGCCTAACTCATTTACTTTGCTTTTATTAGATATCTGACTTTCATTTTTCCTGGTCTTTTCACATGAGTGTTATTTGCTGCGGATTGTCAGCTGGTCAAATAAACGAAGATTTAATAATATACTATCATTACTAAAAAGCATGATTTTTAGCTTACTTTTAAACACATTGGACGTAGTTCAAAATATAGAAAATCACAGATGGCGTCTGCCTAAAGACTCACGATTAGGGTGTACGAGAGAGGTTTTACTCCAATCTTATGATGACAGGTCTCTTGCATTTTGAGTTCAATTAACGTTTAAATAACTTATTCTCTCAACCTTGAAAATGATGATGCAGCTCAAACAAAATATACCAATTGTTTCTCAACTACTCATCCTTAGGAAACTCACAGGCTAGACTGCAAAGAAACAGAAGCTGGTATGCAAAGGAATTTGGCTTTTGTACGTTTCACACCTTTGTTCAACCATACGAAGAGTTGGTCAGTAATCCAGGATTGAGGGTCTTAACAGGTATTCAAGCCAAGTTCGGGCTTCAAATTGGACCAATAAACTGCCAATATTTCAGGCCACAGCATCAAACAATGGGAATAGATTTGTTTTCAACCCAGAAAGCCACACGTCCATGAACTAGGTGTTCACTTACAGATTATAATTTATTTCGATTCATCTAAATCGCATTCGAGAAATGAATTTCATGACAAGCAATGCATCGATCTATGAACTGATGATGATGATGATACGTTTGCATCATCATCATCATCATCATCATCGTCATCGTCATCGTCATCGTCATCGTCGTCGTCGTCATCATCACCATCACCATCATCATCAGTGGATAGATCGATGCATTGCTTATCATGAAATCCATTTCTCGTTTATTAAGATTATCTGGTTTCGTAGATCATCGAACTCGAAAGAGGTTGCTGCAACGTTTCTGGTGAAATAAAATGCGAATAGGATAGTTTTCTAAACGATTAGAAACGACTGACTTAGCGTATTAAACATGCATGCACGTACAGCGTCAGTATGTGCCAAAATTTGAATGAATTATTTTAAACAGAACCAAAGTTATGTCACTTTTAATGAGTCCAACCGCGGTTTTTTGATGGTCAAAAAACATTCAACGCATGAAAAAGTGACAGAAACGATTTTTATGAAGTCACTTCTCAAGTTATTGCTTGCAAACTTCAGAATTATCATTATTATTGAGAAATGAGGAACCAGCGTAAATGGACACCTTTTTTACGTCATTTAGCAAGCAATCGATCAAATTAGTTTATTAACATCGCTTTCCGTTATATCGCTAGGCAGATTATCATCACCGAGACTTGAACGCTACTCAGTACTGCTATGCCGGCTGAATGTTCGCGAAACGAAGCGTGTGTTCTTCACGGATGAGGAGAACTTCTGCCTCAATCCGCCAATCAGCAACCAAAACATTCGCGTTTGGTCCAGCGGTAAGTAATCCGATGTCAAACCTGGTCGACTGATTGTTGAACGCAAGAAGTTCGCTCCACATCTTTTGGCATCGGCTGATGTTTGTTTTGTGCGCAAAAGTTGACTTCTTTTTGTTGACGAGAAAGACAAAGTGGATGCTGTATGTTACGTTGGTAGCTGCTTACACAATTAATATTCTATTGCAAGTATCTGCTGCCAGCTGGATTCATCCTTCAGCAATACAAGGCACCAGCGCATACTGCTCGCCTCACGCAAGATTGCCCAAGGTCAAAAATTGCCCTGGTTTCATTGAGAAGGAACAATGACCCCTAGTTCACCGGACTTGGATCCATTGGATTATCACGTACGGGGAGCTATGCTCAAGAAATACCGCAATCTGCAACCAAAGCCAAAAAGGATGGGAGAATTGAAGTAACTTCGTAAAATCGTTTTTGTTACTTTTTTCTGCTTTGAATGTTTTATGACTGTCAAAAAAACCGTTGTTGGACTCATTAAAAGTAATATAACTTTTGTTCTGTTTGAAATATTTCACTCACATTTAGCCATTAGATGCAAGTATGAATTGGCTTTGCGCTTGTAAAATTTAATTTACTAATCTCTACCTTTGGCCGAAATATTAGCAAAATCCCTGAGGGGGTTACCTTTGAATGGCCCACCCTGTATGTAGCCTACATATATACATGTAGGTATCCGATCGTTAGACCACCCAACACCTTTGTGAACATGGGTGTCAAATGAATGTGTTTAAAATACGAAGAAATAGTTTGAACATGGCTATGAGGAATAGATGCATATCTATTCACGAGAATAGATGCATATCTATTCACTATATCACGAGAAGATTGTTCCAAATGACTGTACGCTAACAATGCGCTGTTGCACGTGACGCCATACGGCAGTCAAAAACCACCAAATCCCCATGGGCTTCAACTCATCGCCAATGAGTTAAAACCTGGGCAATACCGAATGCTGTTTGGAAAATCATTATCCTGTTTCAGTGAAGATTATATCTCAGGTTATCTTATAGTTATGATAAGACTCGGTAGCTTGACCATAGACCTAGTAGCCTACACATGACGCGTAGATTACAAGATATAGTATGTGGGCCCAATCTGAAGTTGGAAGCTTGCTTGGATGAACTTACAATAATCCAGACACATCACATCAGTGAATAGCCAGAACGGTGAGCGTCAGGGTATGTCGCACGACCAAATCTGCGCAGTTGGTTCGGAAGTGAGGCGTTCACAGCTAGTTCACGTGGTCATTCAAAGTTGTAATGCCTCAAGGCTATAGCCCTGGGAAGTAGGCCTATCGGGGAGAATGAGAAGTTTCAACCCATTTCAATCGTCACCTGCTTATCTTAACACAATCAAAGCCAATCCCGCGATAGTCGAGTAAATCCAGTTAAAGTTGGAAGTGTGGTTTAAGTACATAGTTCCAAAACTGTGGTCTGCGTTAGGTAGGTTCCGCGCTAAACCATCAGTGTGAATAAATTTTCTTTTAGAATCTTCAATATCGTGCCACATAACAAAGAATTCTAAAGTGTTCCTTATATTATATTTATTATTGCTTGCACACTGGCGGGAGTAATATAATAATTAGATGTGAAGCTGCAATTCGTTTTTGCAGTGAAACAGATTGACTATTACGGATATGACGTTGTTCCGCTGTTGTGATAATTACGTAAGAGGAAACGTCGTTTTGAAATTTATACAAAATAAATTTTTTAACAAAAGTGTTTTGTGAAATTATAGTATGGCAGCGTTTTAATTTTATTGAACTTAAACATTAACAAACTTTGAAACAAAAGCACAGCGCACATTACAGATTTAAAAGTAACTGCGTATTAGAGCTTTTTATTGCGTGGAGCTTCTGCGGCCGAAACTTCGGCCGCCGCTGAGCACACGAAAAAATGACTTCTGCAGTCGAATGTTTTTCGAATAGACAGATGTCTAAGAGCGACCCTGACCCTGATCCAAAACGACCCTCACGACGCCTAACCTAAACCTAACCGACGATCAAACAACTGACCATTACCGACCTTCACGGCACATATTAAAAATTTTGGATGTTTTTAACAGTACGCATGCGCCAAAGGTTACGCGTGCGCAGAGGTCTTTACGCGCTAAAGTTTTTATGCGTTCGGTTGTAGAAGTAACATGTGTTGGTATAGCGGCCGAACTTTTGGATGCAGAGTATTTATCCTGTTTTATTATTGACCGTTTCATTCACGTGTACTTTATCGCATTTAATTATTTCGGTGAGTATGGCGTGTATTTTAGCGAATCACGCATTTCATATTCGTAGATTTGACGTGAATAGCAAATGGAGCAGGGGTCAACCAAATGTAGATTGAGTAAGTAGAAGGTGGATTGATGAATATAAATATGCCTATACAGAAGCTGCGTCGATTTAAAGATAATGCTTATGTAGGAGCTGGATTGATAAGAGAATGCCGTTAGGGTGGAAGTAGAATCGATGAAAAGAAGGTTGCGAAAGAAGAAGCTGGATTGATGAAAAGAAATAAGCCTAAGTTTAAGCTGGAACGATAAACTGGATTTATGAAAAGAAATATACCTAAACCGAAGCTGGATCGATGATTAGATCATGCTTACGTAGAAGCTGGATTTATGATAGAATGTCTTTACGATTGAAGTGGAATTGATGAAAAGAAGGCGGTATACACAAGTAGAAACTCGATCGATGAAAATAAGGTTATATAAGCAGAAACTGGACTGATGAAAAGAAATATATCTAAAACTGGATCGATAAAAAGGATCATATGCTTAAGTAGAGGCAGGATTGATGAAATGAAATAATTTGCTATTTTACAATACAATACAAATAGGCATTTAAAACGCGCTTTGACAAGACAAGTCTTGCACAAAAGCGTGCTGCGTTGCATTCTTAGTCATAGATCAGAGAGAATAAGTAGGTCTTCTGTTTTGTCTTGAATGATGTAACGGATGTGGCTTGACGGACTGTTGTTGGGAGACTATTCCATTCTGTGTGTCCTGCGACTGAGAATGCACGGTTCCCAAACGTCTTGTTAGTGCGAGGTATGGTAAAGTGGTAGAGTATGGTATGGATTAGAGTAAAGTATGGTAGAGGCAGCGCATGACGCAACGGACGTCATGTACGAGGTGGAGGTTCCGTCATAAATGTGGTACGTGAGAAGGAAAATCTTGAAGGCAATAAGGGCATAGCTGGGAGCCAGTGTAGCTGTTGTAGGGATGGTGTGATGTGGTCGCAAGGAGTAAGACCTTTTAATAGGCGGGCAGCAGAGTGTAGGACTGATGATAGGGGACGTAGTGTTGACGCAGGAAGCCCAGAGAGGATGGAATTGCTATAGTCCAGGCGAGAGATGACGAGAGCCTGGACGAGGATACTGAGACAGTTTTCGTTCAGGCAGCGTTTCACTTGTCGAATCCGACGAAGGTGGAAAAAGCATGCTCTAGCGGTGGTGGATGTGGTGGGTCATGTTCAGCTTACTATCCAGAAATACACCGAGGTACCGGACTACGTCGGAGGGTGCGATGGCTCAGCTAGAATCAATGTTAAGATTTCTGATTGTGTCGTCCACAATCTTGCTGTTTCGCCGTTCGAACCAGATGAGTTCGGCCTTAGAAGCCTTCAATTTCAGGCTCATGGTTGCGCACCAGGATCCCGGACGCATGATTTTAACCTTTAACTTTGATGTTGTCGATGTTTTTTCCAAGGAGCTTTATGTATAACTGGGTATCGTCAGAGTATAGATGAATGGTGATGTCGTACTGCGAGGCGATGTTGACGATGTTTGATTTGTACAAGATAAATAGAAGTGGGCGGAGAATAGATCCTTGAGGTACGCCGAAGAGGACCGAAAAGGTTTTGGATGAGCTTCCGCCGAATTTAACGCTATGCTACCTCGAAGATAAGAATGAGGCGACCCACCAGACAGCTGAAGCAGTAACGTCGAATTGTACTCGGAAAATTTCAAGGAGGATTGTGTGGTCCACGCAATCGAGGGAGCAGAAAAGTCCAGGAGTAGTAGGGCATCGATGAAGCCAGAGTCCAGGGTCAGGACAATATCACTGTAAACTTTGACGACTGCTGTTTCAGTGGAATTAGTGCGACGGAAGCCCAACTGTGTGGAGGGTAGTAGATGATGTGATTCCATGTAGTCGGATAATTACGTGTGGATAACCCGCTCGACCAGTTTCGAGATAAAAGACAGATTCGAGATGGGGCGGTAGCTGGCTGAGCCTGTTGGGTCAAAGCCTGGTTTCTTGACGCGGGGTCGAATGATGGCTCACTTGTGTTTAGTTGGGAGAGACTACTGGGTTATGGAAACATTGATGAGGACGGCAAGGATTGGGTCAAAGACGGTGAAGAGCGATTTAAGCAGCCAGGTTGGAGCAGAATCCAGTTTTGGGAGAGCTCAGCGTTTTTTTTCCTCAGCGTTTTTCTTTGCTATTCCTAATAATAATAATTCAATACGCTATCTTCTGATCAAATGTTTTTGAATAAAATACGCTAAAATACATACATGCCGATTTAAACTTGGCGTAGACCCTACAATTTTCCCTAGTTTGCGTTTCGGTTTACTTCGTAACTCTGTTTACGAATAGGCATCAAATAATTTAAAATAAATCATGCGAATTTTTCATAGTGAGACTTTTGCTTCAAATCTGTTTATATCTGTATAACTTTGTATGAAAGATAATTCATGTGCCATTGCCAACGATAGTTGTATTATTCTAATCTAGGCCTAAACCTACGATTGTCTGCATTCTCAAGCGCTTGCAGGCCTACCTAAAAAAGATGAGGCCTAGTCTTGGACGGGGGCTACGCCCAAAACAATGATAAAAAGATTGATAAACCCTGGAATAGTTGTTGTCGTGATGGTTATCAATAATTTATATCAGCAACCTCTCTTAGGCTGAGTAGTGTTACAGGCGTGACCTAGGTAATGTTTGAGGTATGGAGCTAGTGCCTCTTGGTTGATCGTATTGGAAGCCGAGCTCACATTCTGCGTCTCTGGCGCCATCAACGACTGAAAAACAGCTTCAAAGGAACCGCCTCATCTGAGTGATCCTACATAATGAAAGATTGCAACATCGGCGGGTGGTTTTCTCTCGTGACTATTATTTGGTACTCTTAAGTTGCATGGTCTTAAATAAATCAAAAAGTGAGGTAATTGAAAAATGTCCGTCAACTTTTTCCCATTAATACGTTTCACGGCAGTACTATATGACGACAGCCTTGGACTCCAACGGAGGAGTCCATTTAGAGCGCAAAATGAAAGTCAGTGAACTTGAATTATTGCTTATACGCATTGACAGTGTTGGACACATGTTTCACCAAATCACGGACAAGGCTGCATCCAATGTAAACCTAAGCCACAGGTAGTCCTATACAAGTTAGGCGTTCAATTGAATTAATTGTCGGCTATACGTCACCCAACAAAAGGGTTAAGCTATACGATCACACAATGGAGACCATACGAAGATAAGTCATCAGGTAACAAAAAGCAAACGACACCTCGGTGAACAAATACTTTCGCCGATGTACTACAAGCTATAAACACAATTTCTTCATTTTCGAAGTGGTCTTATTAATGCTAAGTTAACGCTTAGATTTATTGTTTCATGCAATATTAATCTTCGGTGATCTTAGTCGACGACAAAGTAAGAGACGGTTGAATGTTTTTCTAACTTTACCAACTTTGCTTTTTAATAATTGATAGCGCAACAGTTACTGGTGTTCTTTCAGAGTTCGTAGATTCATTTACTTGGCTTATGATGTGCATACTTATGCCAACTATATATATAATATACACATATGAATAGGCCTATGTTCTTTTACCTGCGATTATGAAACAATAACTACTGCCTAGCATTTTGAATTGATATATTTTTTTACTGTCAATTGTTAATAGATAATAATATTGATAATTACAACTGACAATTAGTTTAATTTATATGCCCTGATTCATGATTCCTAGAACATTATTTAAGAATAATATACAAAAAACGTCTGGAACGGCTCCTAATCTATTCAATCGTGCACCTAACGTTTGAGATGACTTGAGGAGGTGCTTTATCAAGTTTTATTGACTGATTGATTGAGAAGTACCTATGGCCCAGATCTACACAGGATGCAGCCTTGTCCATGGTTTGGTTAAACATGTGGTCATAAGTATAAGCAATAACTGATTCAAGTTAACTTAATTTAGCTTAATTTAATTATCTGGCGTAGTCCTAGGCTATCGTCACAGTACTGTTGTAATGCTATAGCTTCCAAGTTGCTTAAACGCTAAGCTGGGACACCGTTTATCGGCAGTTTCTGACAGAAGCTGAGTTTCTTAGAGTTGGGCAAGACACGCTGCACAGTCTAAGACTCTACGGCAAACTATCTCCACGGCCAAAGCTGTGGAGACGAGCTCTACGCAGGCAGTCGTCTATAGGGTAGAAAGAAAGGAGACGAGTCAGTGGGACGTTGGACGACTAAAAAATTATCATTAGAGAAGCCGATCTTAATTATGACAGACTCACGTTAACCAGGCGAGTTAGAGGGGGAAATTTGGAATGAAGAAGTTTTCTTGGTCATTAGTTGGACATTGTAGCGCATCCTTCGCCGGGGATTAATAAGCAATCCTGCTCCTTCTTTACTGGTAGGTGTGTCGAGTAGAGGTCTGGCGAGATCAACTAGACAATTATTACCCTTCGCCGACCACTTCGAGTCAGCTCATTCAATGTCCTACCCATAGAGGGTGCCTGAGTTACTACTGACTACAGATACGCGTTCTTGCATATGCCAGAATCAAAACTAGCGTACCTCATGATGTCCGACTTTCGGACATAGAAGAGACAGCTGCTGATGGTAATACCACTCTGCCATCAGTTGATCGGATCAGCTGTTGATGGTAATACCACCCTTCCTTTGATCGGATCAACTGCTGATGGTAAGATCACCCTACTATCATTAGGTCGGATCCTCTGATGAGGGTAAAACCGTCCTACCATCAGTTGGTCGGATCAGCAGAAGACGCAGTGAGTAATTTATGCGAGCGTCTTTCCTTAAGCGTTTATGTTGGTTATCCTTGCAAGGTGTCTACTTCAACTCTAATTTAATTTTTCTGCTTTGTTTCCTCAGTGAAAAGACGGAAACGAAGGCAAATGAACTAAACCAGCCAGTTCGGCGAATACAAAGGAGAAATGATTATTAAAGTAGCATTTAGTCTACTGATATTCTCTTTGTTGGAAAAGGGTGAGTAATAAGCTACAGTATTTCAATAACGAATGCTCGTAATATATAATAGTCAGTAACCTTAACCATAACCAAGTGTTTCTATTGTCTCGAAAACAACAAACAAAATTATAAAGTGCTGACAATCAGCTGGGAGGCAATAGGGACTAACAGAAACCCTTAAAGGACAGTAAATCCTGTAATCAGGGTCACCCTTACATTAGATTGATAGTTGCAGTTGGTAAGGTATAAGAAATACATTGGCAATTAGTTAGAAACTTAACTAGTTAGTTATTCTATACAATCATGATGAAGACGATACAGACGCGCAATGAGACAATTATAGATCCATTAAATAATTCCGCAATTTTATTTTAAATACGTTAAGATTATTTAGAGAGCGCAATTCATCCGGAATGACGTTCCATGCTTTCGGGCCAGCGTATTTAATCGAGAACATTCTAGCGTTCGTTCTCGAAAAGATAGGTCTATAGTTTGAAGAAGATCGTAACTTATAGGGATTGACCTCAGAGAGAGGTGAGAAGTAGTTGATTGCGGGTATATTTGTACATGCATTCGTTGGTTTTAAAGATCAATAGCTGCTCAACTTTTAGAATACGTGTTTGTTTGTAGATGTGGTCAGTACGGATAAGGTAATGTGAGCCGTTAATTATACCGAGGGCTCTTTTTTGGGGTATATTTAATTTTTCAATCTTGTTGGATAGTTTGAAGCCCAGATGAGGTTGCAGTAAGTTAAATACGGGTTAATCATTGTGTAATATAAAGATAAACGTATATTGATTGGCAATAAGTATGAAATTCGTGACAAGATTCCTATGTTTTTCGCAATTTTTACTGAGATATGTTGTATGTGTTCTTTCCATGTAAGGTGTTCATCTATATATATATT
Source organism: Bimastos eiseni (assembly GCA_959347315.1). Taxonomy (NCBI): domain Eukaryota; kingdom Metazoa; phylum Annelida; class Clitellata; order Crassiclitellata; family Lumbricidae; genus Bimastos; species Bimastos eiseni. Next base: position 45,132,794 of record OY365810.1, read on the forward strand.
CCCAGGAATTTGGCTGATGTTATTCTTGGCACAGGAACATTATTAATAGCAAGGACTTTCTTGAGCTGGGGCAATTGCTTTCGATGCGAGCAAAATAATATATAGTTGGTTTTAGTAATATTTAAGGATAATTTGTTAGTTTTGAACCAGTCGTTGACATGCTTAAGTTCCTGGTTGACAACTTGAAATAATTTATTATAAGATTTATGAGATGCAAAAATGTTAGTGTCGTCAGCAAATAAGAGAAATTGAAGGATGGATGAAGCATTTGGCAGATCATTGATGAATAATAAAAAGAGAAGTGGTCCTAAAATTGATCCCTGAGAACGCCATATCTTATACGATTTAAAGAAGATATAACTCCATTACATTTCACCTGTTGGTCTCTATTACTAAGGTAGCTCTGAAACCACTTTAGTGTCGTACCTCGGATACCCAGATTTTCCAATTTAAGGAGTAGTAATTCATGGTCTACGGAATCGAATGCCTTTGCAATATCGATGAATATGCCTATGGAATATTCATTGCGATCAATTGCCGTCGTTATATTGTCATGAATATTAAGTAATGACATCACGGTGGAATGACCCGATTGAAAGCCATGCTGGACTTTGCAAAGTAAGCCTTTTTTATCAATGTAGTCGTATAGACGTGTGTACATGACCTTTTCAAATAGCTTCGAGAAATAAGGTAGGATAGAAATAGGCCTGTAGTTGGTCACATCTTCTTTGTTGCCCTGTTTATATATTGGAGATACCCTGGCTACTTTTAAGGGGTTACGGACAATTCCTGTCTCCAAAGAGCAGTTTATGATAGCAGAAAGTGGTTTGGCAATTAAGGACAGTACAGGTTTCACAACACTGGGATTAATATCATCAGGACCAGAGTTGTTGGTGGATTTCAGTGAATGGCTTAAAACAAGTATTTCCTCCGCGGTCGTAGGATATACTGCAAAAGAGGAAGAGTTAGGAGGGTCAAGGTAAGAGATTGGTGGATTAGTGGAGGAAGGTATTTTGGCAACTAGATCTTGTGTCATACTAGTAAAATAAGCATTGAACTTTTCAGCAATAAGTTCATTATTTGTAATTTCGATATCATTAGATGTTAGACATTTAATTAACGAGCCCGTTGGTTTTACTCTTAATATTGCCTTTATCGTTTGCCAAGTCTGTTTAAGATCATTTTTGTGTTTAGTGAATTCCATGGCATAGAAATTCCTTTCAGCTCTTTTGCATAAACTTTTAAACCTATTTCTATAAGACACAAACTTGGCATTATTTTTCACCGACGGGTTTTTTATACAGGCTGCATATAATTTAGTTTTAGTTTTGCATGACTTATAAAGAGCAGACGTCATCCAAGGTTGTTTGAAAGATTTTGAGGAATTAAGTCTTTTGGGTTTGAGAGGGAACGCTGCGTCGTAGGCTGTTTTAAATTTAACACTGAATAGCTCGTATGCTGCGGATGGATCCTGATTGACACTAGATTCTATTATGTTGGACCAGTCACTTTTTGACAGAAGCTCTTTAAAATATTCCTTAGAAGTGGGATCCATTATTCGAGTAAAGTCGTCAGCAGCAGTTCTAGTAAAAGATGGGGCAATGTCAACCCAAGTTATAATAGGGAGATGGTCGGATAAATCTATAACAACTATAGTGGGTTCGATGGTGTTGGAGATTCGATTTGTAAATATATTGTCGATGAGTGAAGTGGATGATTCAGTTATTCTCGTAGGTTGAGTAATGATAGGTATGAAATGGTATGATGACATTATATTAAGAAAATCGCTAGTTAATTTGTGTTCTTGAACCTTCAATAAGTCAATATTAAAGTCACCCAGGATGTACATATCTTTATCTTTTAAATGAAATTCGGATAATAAAAGGTCCCATTCTTTATTAAATGCCTCTAAATCACAGTCAGGTGGCCTATAGATAGCTCCAGTAAGAAAATAGGATCCGTTAGCTCTTGGAAATCGCAGAAATAAAGATTCATACGTAATATGGGTAGAACAGGCTGGTGGCAAATTAAATGGTTGGTAGTTCAGATTATCCCTAATAAAGAAGCCTACTCCTTCTCCCCTGCTAGTGGTTCTACATTAATATTCAAAAGTGAAGCCTGGTATATATGTTGAATTGGCTGAGTTTGAGTCAAGCCAAGTCTCCGTTACAGCCAATATGTCAATTGAGACAAGAGCCAATAGATATTCTAGTCGATGCAGTTTGGAAGATATGCTTCGACAATCTATATGCATTATCGAGATAAAGTCTTTATATTTTGAGCAAGTTGTTGTAAGTGATATAGGTGTGCTATATGTGCTTTGTGTTGGTCTTATTGAGTAGTAATTTTCATCTGGGTCTAAGTCAGTTGTTTACTAAGGGTCGAATATTATCAGGGTCAGTAAAAATCTCCAGACGTGGTCCCTCCCTCAAAAGAATCACCGAGGAATCTTTTCCTCCTGCTTCAAAAATGCTCTCTTTAAATTCTACTTCATTGACTATATGATTAAATGGAAATAGATATGGTAAACATTCAATACAATACCATGAGGCCGTATTACAGGTTGGAGTATTATAGTGGGATGAATGGAAATGCTTTGTGCAGAGTGAACAAATGATTAAATCATTATCGTCAAACAATGTGCGCTTACATGAATAACACTTATCTCAAGTAGAAGACAAATTAATCCTATTAGCAGGATTAATGCAGAATATAAAAAGAGAAACTACGAAAAGACGCTAGGCTTGTAAAATAATGGTCAAACGACAGCTGCGTTAGCACAATTATGTAACTAGTTGAAATAGGTAAATAAGAGTGAAAAAAATAAAAAAGAACAATTTTAGACCAGATCTGTCAAATGAGTAGGTTGATAACCATTCAATGTTTCTTTTAGTGAAGGTAACAACAGGTGGCTTTTAACTGCATATGTCGTCGTAATGGGAAAACAGACGAAGAAGAAGACGGCAAGAAACCACAAAACAAAGTGTAGTAACTTGCGTAAGATTTAAGGGAAAAACGCAACTTGCATAATCCAGGATAATCTTCACGATTGAGTCACGTTAAATATTCAGGGTTTGAGATACGGATCGACTCTATGAAGAGGCGAGGCAAGGTTGAATTCGATGATAATTCTCAAGGTGTCCATATATAGACCATCCATATATTCTATCGCCACTTTGAGCAGAGTCCGGTCATGAAAATCTGTCAGTCGTTGTTAACTAATAAATTAACATCGACTGTCGATGAAGTGAGATCTCTTAGGTGATGAGCCAATTTATATCAGGCCAGAGACTTACGCAGATCTGAACCCAGTGGAAGCAAACGTTTCATCGGCTTATTTTCATTATATTTATTCTCTAGTTATTGTATTCAATGTGCGCCCAAGTCTGAATACAATGCCTATCTTAGGCGCCAAATGACGATGTGAGCAAGACACCCGTATATGTTTAACGAAGTTTGCTCACGAAGTCCAAACCATTAACTGCATAAAATTTGTTCAGCTTCTACAGATAAATGGAGTCGTTGAGGGACGACTGCGCTGTTGGTTTGGGGCGTTGAGGCTTATTCTAAAATTGGTAGGCCTACTGTTCCAAAGAAGTGATGCAGACAATATAACTGACTCTATCGTAATCGGTTCCACGACAAATGGCTCACCGACATATCGTTGACGATAAATGGTTCACGGACAAAAGGTTCGCGAGCTATTATTCGCCCATTAAAGTCGGTTAAATAGAAGTTGCATTGATGATTACAATGCTTGCCGGTCCAACTTCTATTTCAGCAAGAATTCTTTTAGTTAATCGAATTTCTATGTCAATAAGTATTGTTCTCATCGATATATCATCTATTTAGGAAAATATAAGTTCATCAAGCAATCATTATTGTCATCCGAATACAGTGGGCGAATAATAACATTTTGTCCGTGAACCATTTGTTGTCAATTATTTGTCTGTGAACCATTTGTCAGTGAACTTTTTACGTGACACGATCGTAGTCAGCTGACTCTGTACATAGCTTAATGATTGGGGGGCTTCTGCTTGTGATGATTTTCGTTTATTGGTGATACAAGGTTGGCACTCCGCAATCGAGCTACAAGACAAATGATTATTAATTGATCTACGAATGTCAAATATGGGCACGTTGGTGCAAAATAGTCATATTGCGTCAACTGAAATGGGGCCGCTCTCTATTGAATATGCTGCTACAATACACGCGGGATAAATTTTTACGAGCTTAACGACCTCGTATTTGTAAAATTACACAATTTAGTGACGAGAGGATACTAAAACGATTGGGAAACAATACAATCCAGTGTTTAAGTTAAAAGGCAGTCGTAGGTTTTCTATACCAAGTGCTGGTGACTTCATTTTCATTTTGTCCGGCATTTCAATTAAATTCACTAACTCAGCGTATATAATTCGTCATATTACGTTAAACTAATTTGACTGATAACAATGGCAGTTGCGACCATAATTGTCGTCTTCCTATTCAATGCTGAAGTTTAAACATATTACCCGAGGTCTGAGTTATAGAATCAAGGAGACGCAAACAGGCTCAATAAACGGCTGAATGTTGTGGCCCCTTGCAAACTTGGGGCCCCGACGAGGAAAAGCGTTTGAGGGCCCTTGCGCCGGCTCTGAGAGCGTTCGAGGGCCCTTGCTCTGAGCGCCAATATCTAATCACAAAATGACAATCGAGATTTTTCTGAGCAATTGTGAGTAACTTAACAGTAGCCGTGTCAAACAAAACCCTCACTCTTACCCTTCGTGTTGCAAGGAAAACGCTCTCGGCAATCTGGCTAATAGTGTAAAAAGTGTGGGTCAAACCACACCGAAGAGATGACGAACACAGGAGTCATAATTATTGGATCTTTAGATCACCAGTGTGAACGAATCAGTGACGAAAGGGAGGTTAGATGAATAATTATTAATTTGGATCAATAAAATGACTCAAGCTCGCACTTATTAATGAAGTCAAAAGGAACATTATAGGATGAAAGTTTCAAAGCATGAGCTCTAGAAATCATCTGAATGATACGCTGCATGTCTCAGTGGACACTACTGCTTTGAGGAAGAAATTATAACATATCTAAAATTCCAGGTTGATTTTTAACAGTTGGACAGCGTTCTTAAATCTCAGTTGGTCCTTGATAGCTATCATCAGTCTCACAAAATTTCCCTTCGCCACTGCGTCCACTGAAATCATCTGACCGGCTTGACCTTTCGTTCCTCGTGCTTAGACCACAATGGCTAAATCCAGATCCTTTTCCCGCATTGGTCTCTATCTCTCTCTCTCCGTCTCTGTGTCTCTCTGTCTGTCTGTCTCTCACGCTCTGCGTAATGAACTTCCTTCGTGTCTTCGCTCTGCTTGTTCTAGGTGCATCTCTACATCCTTCTCTCACCTGAAAATCTTCCATATCAGAACCTCGCATCAGAGGCGATTAAAAATGGCTGATGCCACGAGTAGTGCGTTATAACTAATCAGATACCATACAATACCATGCATACTGGGTATTGAAATTCTCTCACACTACATTAAACCTCTGTTATGTCATGTTTATTGCTTGAGACAGGTTCATGGGTCAATTCAAGATGAAACTCAACATTTGGCTTGTAAGACAGGCCTAAAAGAGGCCTATCTTAACGGTTTCACAGCGAAATCTGGCATATAATACAGTAACTTAGGCACAGTAAAACTTTAACGTCATTACTGAGTAGCCTGGAGTTATTTGGGAAGAGCTCATGTAATTAACTTTTCTTTTCAGATGTGCTCGGTCAGTGTGCTGCCGGAATACCAGTGAATAAGGCGGTTTACGAGGGAGCTAAGAACGTTACATTTTTTTGCAACAGTTCAACGATAGTATCTTGGTCTTTTAAACCAACTACAGATGAACTATCCAATTACAAAATCACAAACTATGACGATGTTGTTGACCCTACATATTCGAACCTCTTTGCCGAGGATTCCTCCAAGCTAGTCGTATTGACTGGTCAAGGATTGGCAACAGTACCTCCACAATCAACTGCAGCTGTATATATCATATCAATCGGTGGAACTCCCAAGTTCGGCGCCAAGCTCGTCGTCGTTCGTAAGTAAACATATTTACTTCTGCATAATAGAACATATGAAATCGTCAACGTAACATCAACTTATAAACCGTTTGGTGATATTGAGAAACTGGTTGTCATGGTACTCTACCACCTTGCAGTAGAAACTATCTAGATTAGCATAGAAACGGGTCTCTGCTGTTAGTCTGGAGAGTGTGAATGCAACTTCTGGTAAGGGGCAAAGATTTCGCATTACAAGATCTACGGGTCCCGTTTCTCATCCATTGATGTGTGTCTGTGTAATTAGGAAAAACTTGGTTTCGCTATATTATAGCAGAAAATTTAAATCCAAAATTAACTTCCGAACACTCCTGCGAACATCGACACCAAGCTCCCAGGTGTTCGAGAATTTCGTGCAATAAGGTTTTAATAATGCTTCCACCATAATTTCTTTATATCTAATGACAAAATACTTTGGTCATCATCCGAAAATGACCATAAAAATGAAGAAAGTTCTCCCTAAAATAGTTAACTCCACGAACGTTACATGTTCTGCCACTGAACTTTCGTAGCCCTCAATGACGTTAACTTGAACTGCACTCAGTTCGTTCAACCACATGAGCAAACATTGTTGCAGTATTTAGCATTGATGTGGATGTGGTCACCGGAGTGGTGGTTGGCCTGCTAATATGGCGTCGGCCTTTGTTAATGTTGCTTGTGTCTCATTTGTCATCCACAGGCCAGCCTCCAACATGTGGTTGTGTAAACGTCAATGCTACAAGCATTAACATAACATGTAGCCTCATGTATGCCGACAGCAGTTACAATCCGATCTTCGCAAAGATGACTTGGAATACCAATGGCAATTTGTACAAAGTCGATACCCCACTGAGGACGTTAGCATCAGGATATTGGACATCAACATCAGTCATTACAGTCAATGCCTATATGCCTTACAACTACGACTGCACTGTTAACTTTGCGAAACCGTCGAGCATCACCTTCAATTACATCGCAACTAATGCGCCATTTTTTTCAGCGAACTGCACTCCGCCTTGTGAGTCAAATGCATATCTGAAATAATTAATCATTGAACAACAAAATAAATGAGCCAAAGTAAAAACATGAATGTTACCACATTACGGTGTATTATCGTATTGTTACTGTAACAAATCATTCAGAAAAAGCTATTTATACAGAACACATAGGGTTAGGCTTCTTTTAAGAGCTATTTTGGTAACTACTTGCGAGCAATAATAGTTATCTAAGAATTATATTCATCATCGTTCTTTTAAAACTAAATTTCACATCACTAGGATTGATTGTTTAATTTCGTTGTATTGAAGAATTTGTAAACCGCATCTCGCAATGTGAAAGGAATTCGAGAGAATTGGCAAGACCTAGAACAGCTGAGAGATGCAGCGGGAACATCAGTTAGAAACTAGGAGTGGCCAGTGAGTAAAGAATGAGACTAAAGCTCGGGACTGAACTGTATAATTCCTAATCAGAGGAACAAAAGCTGGGAAAAACCTTATTTTAGCGTCGTTAATTACCCGTGTTAATAAATGGCGTCATAAATTATGTCATGTCATGTAACATCGTCATCGTCGCTACGCGACGGTTGAACATGAATGGGAAAGTTATGTCCAAGGCTTTCTGTCTCGTACGATGTTCATTAAGCTTGTGTCTTTTAAACCAGTCCATGTCATGACATTGTCAATCCAGCAGATTCTAGGTCTTCCACGAGTTCGGCTTCCTTCCACTATACCCAACATCACACTGTTCTCAATACTGTCTTTTGGCTGTTTCACGATGTGCCCGTGGTACCGCAGTATGCTGGATTTGATGTGGCCCAACAGTTTGCTGTCAACTTTCGCCATTTTATGCACTTGTTCGGTGGTCACCATTGCTGTCCATAGAATTCTGAGCAGTTTCCTCATGCACTTGTTCTCAAATTCTTGTATGCGTTTCTCTTCTTCTTTCGTTATTGTCCACGCCTCACAACCATACGTTGCTACTGGTCACGCCAAGGCCTTCATGAGTCGCAGTTTGGTTTTAGTACTGTCGTCTAGGAAACTTTTGATATATATCGTGTCACTTATTTGAGTGCCTAGCCAATCTGTATGTATAAGGAATTACCTTACAGACAATTAGCTAAGCCACGATATCAGCCAGACGAAGTATCTACCTACAGGAAATTAAGGGTGAACTTAGCAACTCGCACGAGAGGTATAAAATAGAACGAAATAAAAAAATTTATTAACACGAAAACGATAACTCACATAATAATCAAAAGTCTTTAGAAATGAACATTAAACTTTATTTGCACAGCGTGTTTCGTGCTTAGACGTCTTAGCATGCAAGCTTTAAGAGTTCTTTCACTTAAACACTATCACGCTGATAATGAGTTCATATAATATATAAAGTTGATAATCAATTACTACTTGAGATTTCAGAATAATAATAATAAATATAAAGATAATATATTATTCATAATTTCATCTAGAGAATGATGCGATTACCGTTCACATTCAATAGCAAAGTTCACCAATGCATCACTAGAGGCAGTCTTCCCAACATCCCAACCCACTTAACTATACCTTAACAAACCCACGAACAACGAGCGATTCCAGCCAGACAGACCCTTTGTCTAGAGTGCGCGGTTATTTTATACCGAATCTCGTAATCAAACAGAACAGTGGGGTCAGTCGAATCTGGGGGACCTGATCCAAGAATACTTTTCCTCTAGTAAGCCTGACCTGTGAAACAGACTAACAGCCTTGACAGGTCACCCAATTCTGACCAACCAGATCTAAAACCACCACAAACACTGCATCCAACGAGCCACTAGTTCTGACCTCTGAAGCCGGCCGAATACCTTTACTAAAAATACAAGCCCTCAGACCAACTAATATCATCACTAGTGCACAAGCCATGAACACCTATAGTGATCCATAACTAGTCTAAGCAATGCCTCCCTGAAGTGGTCTATCTAACTATAACGTGGCATCATGCTGACCCTATGATAGTACTGACTGATTTATTCATCAAGAGGCTTACCACCTTATACATGACTGACATTCCCATAGCTAATCTTGATTTTACCTCACTCGCGCAGTCCCCGTCCTTCGTTTCTCTGTTCCCCAAGTATGTAATTGAGTCAACTTGTTCCAGTTTGTATCCGTCCACTTTGATCAAAAGTGCGTCATTGTTATTTGTCATTACTTTTGTCTTCGCTACGCTAATCAGCACACTTGTATTCTTTTGCTGATTTCTAAAAACGTTGCAACAAATTCTGTAAATCCTCTGGTGAAATATTCTTCATAAATTATTGTTCATGGCAAATCAGGTTAAGATTCGTTAGCGTCGGTAGTAGATGCGCCATTGCTGAAAAGAAGTCCGTTTAACTTAACTGTGGGCTGGGTTGATTAGAGGATTTCTTATTAACTGGGAGCTGGATTGATGAAAAGATTAGCCTAAATGGAAGCTGGAGTGATGACAATCGTGCTTAAATGGAAGACTTATTGATGAAAAGATGTCCTCCTTAATCATTGAGCAGGTGCAATGATGAAAAGAATAATGCTTACAATTATTTTCATCAATCAGCTTCCCTTTACGCATACTTTGATAAAATAAATGCTTCAAACAACATCAGTAAATTATGACGCTATAATACGATAGCTCGTAAGCGGTAACAATTTACGACGCTAAAGTAAGGTTTTACCAAAAGATGGAGCAGATCCAGAGATTGAAGTGGACGATGGAAGGAAGCCGAGATTGATCGACAAATAGATTAGAAGGAAAACTCGCAGAAAGTAAGTGAACCAATGGAAGTTGTCGGTAATAATTATAAGTAGAAGAGTTAGAAAAACTGGGAAGTTGGGCGAGTTACATGGCAGCAGAGTTAGTACTGATAGCGAATGGCATAGCCGCATAAACCAAGTCCAATAAGAAATGAATTAGAGTAATCAATCCGAAAAGAGACAAAACATGGACAGCAGAAGGTAACACCGGAGAAGAATTTGATCTTCTGAACTGTCTCAGGTGATAATTGCAGGTTATCTATTCAGGGAAGAAGAGAGCGCTGTCGAGAATCACGATCGGATCATGGACAAGTGAAAGAATGAACACCAATCAGCTCATAGAATAAAGTCAAATTTAACAAGCCTATCATAGAGGCGACTACGATATGATTCTATTAGGCAGTCACAAGCTAATATTCTAATTCTAAATTGAATATTTCTTCAGATTGCGGATACACCACGACGCAGAAACAGTCAACAACAACAATTACATCGACCACAACCAAAACAACCACAACGACAAAGCCAACTACAACGCTAACAACGTCAACCACACAAAGACCGACAACCACCACAATGACCACCTCCACAACAAAGCCTACTACAACGACAATTCCGTCAACAACAACCACAACAACTCCGACGTCTACTACTACCACACCAATGACCACAACCACAACCAGGCCGACAACTACGACCTTATCGCCAACCACAACCGCAAAAACCAACTTTTATACTACCACTCAAATGACCCCAACAGCTCCGCCTACAACAACCAACAGTCCAGTGACCACGACCACTACACCTCAGCCCACAACTACCACCAGTCCAGTGTCCACGACCACAACACCTCCGCCTACAACTACCACCAGTCCAGTGACCACGACGACACCTCCGCCTACAACTACCACCAATCCAGTGTCCACGACCACAACACCACCGCCAACAACTACCACCAGTCCAGTGACCAAGACCACAACACCTCCGCTTACAACTACCACCAGTCCAGTGACCACGACCACAACACCTCCGACTACCACTAGCACCAGTCCAGTGACCACGACCAAAACATCTCAGCCTACAACTACCACCAGTCCAGTCACCACGACAACACCTCCACCTACAACTACCACAAATCCAGTGTCCACGACCACAACACCTCCGCCAACAACTACCACCAGTCCAGTGACCACGACCACAACACTTCCGACTACCACTACCACCAGTCCAGTGACCACGATCAAAACACCTCCGACTACAACTACCACCAATCCAGTGACCACGACCACAACACCTACGCCAACCACTAGCACCAGTCCAGTGACCACGACCACAAAACCTCTGCCAACAACAACCACCAGTCCAGTGACCACGACCACAACACCACCGCCAAAAACTACCACCAGTCCAGCGACCACTACCACAACACCACCGCCAACAACTACCACCAGTCCAGCGACCACGACCACAACACCTCCACCTACAACAACCACCAGTCCAGTGACCACGACCACAACACCTCCGCCTACAACTACCACCAGTCCATTAACCACGACCACAACACCTCCACCTACAACAACGACCAGTCCAATGACCACGACCACAACACCTCCGCCTACAACAACCACCAGTTCAGTGACCACGACCACGACACCTCCGCCTACAACTACCACAAGTCCAGTGACCACGACCACAACACCTCCGCCCACAACAACCACCAGTCCAGTGACCACGACCACAACACCTCCGCCTACAACTACCACCAGTCCAGTGACCACGACCACAACAACTCCGCCTACAACTACCACCAGTCCATTAACCACGACCACAACACCTCCACCTACAACAAACACCAGTCCTGTAACCACGACCACAACACCTCCACCCACATCAACCACCAGTCCAGTGACCACGACCACAACACCTCCGCCTACAACTACCACCAGTCCATTAACCAAGACCACAACACCTCCGCCTACAACTACCACCAGTCCATTAACCACGACCACAACACCTCCACCTACAACAACGACAAGCCCAGTGACCACGACCACAACACCAACGCCAACAACGACCACAAGTCCAGTGACCACGACCACAACACCTCTGCCAACAACTACCACCAGTCCAGTGACCACGACCACAACACCTCCGCCGACAACTACCACCAGTCCAGTGACCACGACCGCAACACCTTCGCCTACAACGACCACCAGTCCAGTGACCACGTCCACAACACCTTTGCCAACAACTACCACCAGTCCAGTTACCACGACCACAACACCTCCACCTACAACAACCACCAGTCCAGTGACCACAACACCTCCGCCTACAACTACCACCAGTCCAGTGACCACGACCACAACACCTCTGCCAAACTCTACCACCAGTCCATTAACCACGACCACAACACCTCCGCCAACAACTACCACCAGTCCATTAACCACGACCACAACACCTCCACCTACAACAACGACCAGTCCAGTGACCACGACCACAACACCTCCACCTACATCAACCACCAGTCCATTAACCACGACCACAACACCTCCACCTACAACAACGACCAGCCCAGTGACCACGACCACAACATCAACGCCTACAACGACCACCAGTCCAGTGACCACGACCACAACACCTCTGCCAACAACAACCACCAGTCCAGTGACCACGACCACAACACCTCCGCCTACAACAACCACCAGTCCAGTGACCACGTCCACAAAACCTCTGCCAACAATTAGCACCAGTCCAGTGACCACGACCACAACACCTCCACCTACAACAACGACAAGCCCAGTGACCACGACCACAACACCAACGCCAACAACGACCACAAGTCCAGTGACCACGACCACAACACCTCTGCCAACAACTACCACCAGTCCAGTGACCACGACCACAACACCTCCGCCGACAACTACCACCAGTCCAGTGACCACGACCGCAACACCTTCGCCTACAACGACCACCAGTCCAGTGACCACGTCCACAACACCTTTGCCAACAACTACCACCAGTCCAGTTACCACGACCACAACACCTCCACCTACAACAACCACCAGTCCAGTGACCACAACACCTCCGCCTACAACTACCACCAGTCCAGTGACCACGACCACAACACCTCTGCCAAACTCTACCACCAGTCCATTAACCACGACCACAACACCTCCGCCAACAACTACCACCAGTCCATTAACCACGACCACAACACCTCCACCTACAACAACGACCAGTCCAGTGACCACGACCACAACACCTCCACCTACATCAACCACCAGTCCATTAACCACGACCACAACACCTCCACCTACAACAACGACCAGCCCAGTGACCACGACCACAACATCAACGCCTACAACGACCACCAGTCCAGTGACCACGACCACAACACCTCTGCCAACAACAACCACCAGTCCAGTGACCACGACCACAACACCTCCGCCTACAACAACCACCAGTCCAGTGACCACGACCACAACACCTCCACCTACAACTACCACCAGTCCATTAACCACGACCACAACACCTCCACCTACAACAACGACCAGTCCAGTGACCACGACCACAACACCTCCATCTAGATCAACCACCAGTCCATTAACCACGACCACAACACCTCCACCTACAACAACGACCAGCCCAGTAACCACGACCACAACACCTCCACCTACAACAACGACCAGCCCAGTGACCACGACCACAACACCTCTGCCAACAACAACCACCAGTCCAGTGACCACGTCCACAACACCTTTGCCAACAACTACCACCAGTCAGGTGACCACGAGCACAACACCTCCGCCTACAACTACCACCAGTCCATTAACCACGACCACAACACCTCCGCCTACAACTACCACCAGTCCATTAACCACGACAGCAACACCTCCTCCTACAACAACGACCACTCCAGTGACCACGACCACAACACCTCCACCTACATCAACCACCAGTCCAGTGACCACGACCACAACACCTCCGCCTACAACTACCACCAGTCCATTAACCACGACCACAACACCTCCACCTACAACAACGACCAGCCCAGTGACCACGATCACAACATCCACGCCTAAAACGACCACCAGTCCAGTGACCACGACCACAACACCTCTTCCGACAACTAACACCAATCCAGTGACCACGACCACAACACCGCCTACAACTACCACCAGTCCAGTGACCACGACCACAACACCTCCGCCTACAACGACCACCAGTCCAGTGACCACGACCACAACACCTCCGCCTACAACTACCACCAGTCCAGTGACCACGACCACAACACCTCTGCCCACAACTACCACCAGTCCAGTGACCACGACCACAACACCTCCGCCTACAACTACCACCACTCCAGTGACCACGACCACAACACCTCCGCCTACAACTACCACCAGTCCAGTGACCACGACCACAACACTTCCGCCAACAACCACCACCAGTTCAGTGACCACGACAACAACACCTCCACCTACAACAACCACCAGTCCATTAACCACGACCACAACACCTCCACCTACAACAACGACCAGTCCAGTGACCACGACCACGACACCTCCGCCTACAACTACCACCAGTCCAGTGACCACGACCACAACACCTCTGCCAACAACTACCACCAGTCCATTAACCACGACCACAACACCTCCGCCAACAACTACCACCAGTCCATTAACCACGACCACAACACCTCCACCTACAACAACGACCAGTCCAGTGACCACGACCACAACACCTCCACCTACATCAACCACCAGTCCATTAACCACGACCACAACACCTCCACCTACAACAACGACCAGCCCAGTGACCACGACCACAACATCAACGCCTACAACGACCACCAGTCCAGTGACCACGACCACAACACCTCTGCCAACAACAACCACCAGTCCAGTGACCACGACCACAACACCTCCGCCTACAACGACCACCAGTCCAGTGACCACGTCCACAACACCTCTGCCAACAATTAGCACCAGTCCAGTGACCACGACCACAACACCTCCGCCTACGACTACCACCAGTCCATTAACCACGACCACAACACCTCCGCCTACAACTACCACCAGTCCATTAACCACGACCACAACACCTCCACCTACAACAACGACCACTCCAGTGACCACGACCACAACACCTCCACCTACACCAACCACCAGTCCAGTGACCACGACCACAACACCTCCGCCTACAACTACCACCAGTCCATTAACCACGACCACAACACCTCCACCTACAACGACCACTAGTCCAGTGACCACGACCACAACACCTCTGCAAACAACTACCACCAGTCCAGTGACCACGACCACAACACCACTGCCAACAACTACCACCAGTCTAGTGACCACGACCACAACACCTCCGCCGACAACTACCACCAGTCCAGTGACCACGACCACAACACCTCCGCCTACAACGACCACCAGTCCAGTGACCACGTCCACAACACCTTTGCCAACAACTACCACCAGTCCAGTGACCACGACCACCACACCTCCACCTACAACAACCACCAGTCCAGTGACCACGACCACAACACCTCCGCCTACAACTACCACCAGTCCAGTGACCACGACCACAACACCTCTACCAACAACTACCACCAGTCCATTAACCACGACCACAACACCTCCACCTACAACTAACACCAGTCCATTAACCACGACCACAACACCTCCACCTACAACAACGACCAGTCCAGTGACCACGACCACAACACCACCTACATCAACCACCAGTCCATTAACCACGACCACAACACCTCCACCTACAACAACGACAAGCCCAGTAACCACGACCACAACACCTCCACCTACAACAACGACCAGCCCAGTGACCACGACCACAACACCTTTGCCAACAACTACCACCAGTCCAGTGACCACGACCACCACACCTCCACCTACAACAACCACCAGTCCAGTGACCACGACCACAACACCTCCGCCTACAACTACCACCAGTCCAGTGACCACGACCACAACACCTCTACCAACAACTACCACCAGTCCATTAACCACGACCACAACACCTCCACCTACAACTAACACCAGTCCATTAACCACGACCACAACACCTCCACCTACAACAACGACCAGTCCAGTGACCACGACCACAACACCTCCACCTACATCAACCACCAGTCCATTAACCACGACCACAACACCTCCACCTACAACAACGACAAGCCCAGTAACCACGACCACAACACCTCCACCTACAACAACGACCAGCCCAGTGACCACGACCACAACACCTCTGCCAACAACAACCACCAGTCCAGTGACCACGACCACAACACCTCCGCCTACAACGACCACCAGTCCAGTGACCACGTCCACAACACCTTTGCCAACAACTACCACCAGTCCAGTGACCACGACCACAACACCTCCGCCTACAACTACCACCAGTCCATTAACCACGACCACAACACCTCCGCCTACAACTACCACCAGTCCATTAACCACGACAGCAACACCTCCTCCTACAACAACGACCACTCCAGTGACCACGACCACAACACCTCCACCTACATCAACCACCAGTCCAGTGACCACGACCATAACACCTCCGCCTACAACTACCACCAGTCCATTAACCACGACCACAACACCTCCACCTACAACAACGACCAGCCCAGTGACCACGACCACAACATCCACGCCTAAAACGACCACCAGTCCAGTGACCACGACCACAACACCTCTTCCGACAACTAACACCAATCCAGTGACCACGACCACAACACCGCCTACAACTACCACCAGTCCAGTGACCACGACCACAACACCTCCGCCTACAACGACCACCAGTCCAGTGACCACGACCACAACACCTCCGCCTACAACTACCACCAGTCCGGTGACCACGACCACAACACCTCTGCCCACAACTACCACCAGTCCAGTGACCACGACCACAACACCTCGGCCTACAACTACCACCACTCCAGTGACCACGACCACAACACCTCCGCCTACAACTACCATCAGTCCAGTGACCACGACCACAACACTTCCGCCAACAACCACCACCAGTTCAGTGACCACGACAACAACACCTCCACCTACAACAACCACCAGTCCATTAACCACGACCACAACACCTCCACCTACAACAACGACCAGTCCAGTGACCACGACCACGACACCTCCGCCTACAACTACCACCAGTCCAGTTACCACGAAAACTACACCTCCGCCTACAACAACCACCAGTCCAGTGACCACGACCACAACACCTCCGCCTACAACTACCACCAGTCCAGTGACCACGACCACAACACCTCCGCCTACAACTACCACCAGTCCATTAACCACGACCACAACACCTCCACCCACAACTACCACCAGTCCATTAACCACGACCACAACACCTCCGCCTACAACAACGACCAGCCCAGTGACCACGACCACAACACCTCCGCCTACAACTACCACCAGTCCATTAACCACGACCACAACACCTCCACCTACAACAACGACCAGCCCAGTGACCACGACCACAACACCAACGCCTACAACTACCACCAGTCCAGTGACCACGACCACAACACCTCTGCCAACAACTACCACCGGTCCAGTGACCACGACCACAACACCTCCGCCGACAACTACCACCAGTCCAGTGACCACGACCACAACACCTCCGCCTACAACGACCACCAGTCCAGTGACCACGTTCACAACACTTTTGCCAACAACTACCACCAGTCCAGTGACCACGACCACAACACCTCCACCTACAACTACCACCAGTCCAGTGTCCACGACCACAACACCTCCGCCTACAACGACCACCAGTCCAGTGACCACGACAAGTACACCTCCGCCTACAACAACCACCAGTCCAGTGACCACGACCACAACACCTCCACCGACAACTACAACCAGTCCAGTGACCACGACCAAAACACCTCCGCCTACAACAACCACCAGTCCAGTGACCACGACCACAACACCTCCGCCTACAACTACCACCAGTCCATTAACCGCGACCACAACACCTCCACCTACAACAACCACCAGACCAGTGACCACGACCACAACACCTCCACCCACATCAACCACCAGTCCAGTGACCACGACCACAACACCTCCGCTTACAACTACCACCAGTCCATTAACCACGACCACAACACCGCCTACAACTACCACCAGTCCAGTGACCACGACCACAACACCTCCGCCTACAACGACCACCAGTCCAGTGACCACGACCACAACAGCTCCGCCTACAACTACCACCAGTCCGGTGACCACGACCACAACACCTCTGCCCACAACTACCACCAGTCCAGTGACCACGACCACAACACCTCGGCCTACAACTACCACCACTCCAGTGACCACGACCACAACACCTCCTCCTACAACAACGACCACTCCAGTGACCACGACCACAACACCTCCACCTACATCAACCACCAGTCCAGTGACCACGACCATAACACCTCCGCCTACAACTACCACCAGTCCATTAACCACGACCACAACACCTCCACCTACAACAACGACCAGCCCAGTGACCACGACCACAACATCCACGCCTAAAACGACCACCAGTCCAGTGACCACGACCACAACACCTCTTCCGACAACTAACACCAATCCAGTGACCACGACCACAACACCGCCTACAACTACCACCAGTCCAGTGACCACGACCACAACACCTCCGCCTACAACGACCACCAGTCCAGTGACCACGACCACAACACCTCTGCCAACAACAACCACCAGTCAAGTGACCACGACCACAACACCTCCGCCTACAACGACCACCAGTCCAGTGACCACGTCCACAACACCTTTGCCAACAACTACCACCAGTCCAGTGACCACGACCACAACACCTCCGCCTACAACTACCACCAGTCCATTAACCACGACCACAACACCTCCGCCTACAACTACCACCAGTCCATTAACCACGACAGCAACACCTCCTCCTACAACAACGACCACTCCAGTGACCACGACCACAACACCTCCACCTACATCAACCACCAGTCCAGTGACCACGACCATAACACCTCCGCCTACAACTACCACCAGTCCATTAACCACGACCACAACACCTCCACCTACAACAACGACCAGCCCAGTGACCACGACCACAACATCCACGCCTAAAACGACCACCAGTCCAGTGACCACGACCACAACACCTCTTCCGACAACTAACACCAATCCAGTGACCACGACCACAACACCGCCTACAACTACCACCAGTCCAGTGACCACGACCACAACACCTCCGCCTACAACGACCACCAGTCCAGTGACCACGACCACAACACCTCCGCCTACAACTACCACCAGTCCGGTGACCACGACCACAACACCTCTGCCCACAACTACCACCAGTCCAGTGACCACGACCACAACACCTCGGCCTACAACTACCACCACTCCAGTGACCACGACCACAACACCTCCGCCTACAACTACCATCAGTCCAGTGACCACGACCACAACACCTCCGCCAACAACCACCACCAGTTCAGTGACCACGACAACAACACCTCCACCTACAACAACCACCAGTCCATTAACCACGACCACAACACCTCCACCTACAACAACGACCAGTCCAGTGACCACGACCACGACACCTCCGCCTACAACTACCACCAGTCCAGTTACCACGAAAACTACACCTCCGCCTACAACAACCACCAGTCCAGTGACCACGACCACAACACCTCCGCCTACAACTACCACCAGTCCAGTGACCACGACCACAACACCTCCGCCTACAACTACCACCAGTCCATTAACCACGACCACAACACCTCCACCCACAACTACCACCAGTCCATTAACCACGACCACAACACCTCCGCCTACAACAACGACCAGCCCAGTGACCACGACCACAACACCTCCGCCTACAACTACCACCAGTCCATTAACCACGACCACAACACCTCCACCTACAACAACGACCAGCCCAGTGACCACGACCACAACACCAACGCCTACAACTACCACCAGTCCAGTGACCACGACCACAACACCTCTGCCAACAACTACCACCGGTCCAGTGACCACGACCACAACACCTCCGCCGACAACTACCACCAGTCCAGTGACCACGACCACAACACCTCCGCCTACAACGACCACCAGTCCAGTGACCACGTTCACAACACTTTTGCCAACAACTACCACCAGTCCAGTGACCACGACCACAACACCTCCACCTACAACTACCACCAGTCCAGTGTCCACGACCACAACACCTCCGCCTACAACGACCACCAGTCCAGTGACCACGACAAGTACACCTCCGCCTACAACAACCACCAGTCCAGTGACCACGACCACAACACCTCCACCGACAACTACAACCAGTCCAGTGACCACGACCAAAACACCTCCGCCTACAACAACCACCAGTCCAGTGACCACGACCACAACACCTCCGCCTACAACTACCACCAGTCCATTAACCGCGACCACAACACCTCCACCTACAACAACCACCAGTCCAGTGACCACGACCACAACACCTCCACCCACATCAACCACCAGTCCAGTGACCACGACCACAACACCTCCGCTTACAACTACCACCAGTCCATTAACCACGACCACAACACCGCCTACAACTACCACCAGTCCAGTGACCACGACCACAACACCTCCGCCTACAACGACCACCAGTCCAGTGACCACGACCACAACACCTCCGCCTACAACTACCACCAGTCCGGTGACCACGACCACAACACCTCTGCCCACAACTACCACCAGTCCAGTGACCACGACCACAACACCTCGGCCTACAACTACCACCACTCCAGTGACCACGACCACAACACCTCCGCCTACAACTACCATCAGTCCAGTGACCACGACCACAACACTTCCGCCAACAACCACCACCAGTTCAGTGACCACGACAACAACACCTCCACCTACAACAACCACCAGTCCATTAACCACGACCACAACACCTCCACCTACAACAACGACCAGTCCAGTGACCACGACCACGACACCTCCGCCTACAACTACCACCAGTCCAGTTACCACGAAAACTACACCTCCGCCTACAACAACCACCAGTCCAGTGACCACGACCACAACACCTCCGCCTACAACTACCACCAGTCCAGTGACCACGACCACAACACCTCCGCCTACAACTACCACCAGTCCAATAACCACGACCACAACACCTCCACCCACAACTACCACCAGTCCATTAACCACGACCACAACACCTCCGCCTACAACAACGACCAGCCCAGTGACCACGACCACAACACCTCCGCCTACAACTACCACCAGTCCATTAACCACGACCACAACACCTCCACCTACAACAACGACCAGCCCAGTGACCACGACCACAACACCAACGCCTACAACTACCACCAGTCCAGTGACCACGACCACAACACCTCTGCCAACAACTACCACCGGTCCAGTGACCACGACCACAACACCTCCGCCGACAACTACCACCAGTCCAGTGACCACGACCACAACACCTCCGCCTACAACGACCACCAGTCCAGTGACCACGTTCACAACACTTTTGCCAACAACTACCACCAGTCCAGTGACCACGACCACAACACCTCCACCTACAACTACCACCAGTCCAGTGTCCACGACCACAACACCTCCGCCTACAACGACCACCAGTCCAGTGACCACGACAAGTACACCTCCGCCTACAACAACCACCAGTCCAGTGACCACGACCACAACACCTCCACCGACAACTACAACCAGTCCAGTGACCACGACCAAAACACCTCCGCCTACAACAACCACCAGTCCAGTGACCACGACCACAACACCTCCGCCTACAACTACCACCAGTCCATTAACCGCGACCACAACACCTCCACCTACAACAACCACCAGTCCAGTGACAACGACCACAACACCTCCACCCACAACTACCACCAGTCCATTAACCACGACCACAACACCTCCGCCTACAACAACGACCAGCCCAGTGACCACGACCACAACACCTCCGCCTACAACTACCACCAGTCCATTAACCACGACCACAACACCTCCACCTACAACAACGACCAGCCCAGTGACCACGACCACAACACCAACGCCTACAACTACCACCAGTCCAGTGACCACGACCACAACACCTCTGCCAACCACTACCACCAGTCCAGTGACCACGACCACAACACCTCCGCCTTCAACTACCACCAGTCCAGTGACCACGACCACAACACGGCCTACAACTACCACCAGTCCAGTGACCACGACCACAACACCTCCGCCTACAACGACCACCAGTCCAGTGACCACGACCACAACACCTCTGCCCACAACTACCACCAGTTCAGTGACCACTACCACAACACCTACGCCTACAACTACCACCAGTCCAGTGACCACGACCACAACACCGCCGCCTACAACTACCACCAGTCCATTAACCACGACCACAACACCTCCGCCTACAACTACCACCAGTCCATTAACCACGACAGCAACACCTCCTCCTACAACAACGACCACTCCAGTGACCACGACCACAACACCTCCACCTACATCACCCACCAGTCCAGTGACCACGACCACAACACCTCCGCCTACAACTACCACCAGTCCATTAACCACGACCACAACACCTCCACCTACAACAACGACCAGCCCAGTGACCACGACCACAACATCCACGCCCAAAACGACCACCAGTCCAGTGACCACGACCACAACACCTCTTCCGACAACTAACACCAATCCAGTGACCACGACCACAACACCGCCTACAACTACCACCAGTCCAGTGACCACGACCACAACACCTTCGCCTACAACGACCACCAGTCCAGTGACCACGACCACAAAACCACCGCCTACAACTACCACCAGTCCAGTGACCACGACCACAACACCTCTGCCCACAACTACCACCAGTCCAGTGACCACGACCACAACACCTCGGCCTACAACTACCACCACTCCAGTGACCACGACCACAACATCTCCGCCTACAACTACCACCAGTCCAGTAACCACGACAACAACACTTCCGCCAACAACCACCACCAGTTCAGTGACCACGACAACAACACCTCCACCTACAACAACCACCAGTCCATTAACCACGACCACAACACCTCCACCTACAACAACGACCAGTCCAGTGACCACGACCACGACACCTCCGCCTACAACTACCACCAGTCCAGTGACCACGACAACTACACCTCCGCCTACAACAACCACCAGTCCAGTGACCACGACCACAACACCTCCGCCTACAACTACCACCAGTCCAGTGACCACGACCACAACACCTCCGCCTACAACTACCACCAGTCCATTAACCACGACCACAACACCTCCACCTACAACTACCACCAGTCCATTAACCACGACCACAACACCTCCGCTAACAACAACGACCAGCCCAGTGACCACGACCACAACACCTCCGCCTACAACTACCACCAGTCCATTAACCACGACCACAACACCTCCACCTACAACAACGACCAGCCCAGTGACCACGACCACAACATCCACGCCTAAAACGACCACCAGTCCAGTGACCACGACCACAACACCAACGCCTACAACTACCACCAGTCCAGTGACCACGACCACAACACCTCTGCCAACAACTACCACCAGTCCAGTGACCACGACCACAACACCTCCGCCGACAACTACCACCAGTCCAGTGACCACGACCACAACACCTCCGCCTACAACGACCACCAGTCCAGTGACCACGTCCACAACACTTTTGCCAACAACTACCACCAGTCCAGTGACCACGACCACAACACCTCCACCTACAACTACCACCAGTCCAGTGTCCACGACCACAACACCTCCGCCTACAACGACCACCAGTCCAGTGACCACGACCACAACACCTCTGCCAACAACTACCACCAGTCCAGTGACCACGACCGCAACACCTCCGCCGACAACTACCACCAGTCCAGTGACCACGACCACAACACCTCTGCCAACAACTACCACCAGTCCAGTGTCCACGACCACAACACCTCTGCCCACAACTCCCACCAGTTCAGTGACCACTACCACAACACCTACGCCTACAACTACCACCAGTCCAGTGACCACGACCACAACACGTCCGCCTACAACTACCACCAGTCCATTAACCACGACCACAACACCTCCACCTACAACAACCACCAGTCCAGTGACCACGACCACAAAACCTCCACCTACGTCAACCACCAGTCCAGTGACCACGACCACAACACCTACGCCTACAACTACCACCAGTCCATTAACCACGACCACAACACCTCCGCCTACAACTACCACCAGTCCATTAACCACGACCACAACACCTCCACCTACAACAACCACCAGTCCATTAACCACGACCACAACACCTCCACCTACAACAACGACCAGCCCAGTGACTACGACCACAACACCAACGCCTACAACGACCACCAGTCCAGTGACCACGACCACAACACTTCCGCCAACAACCACCACCAGTTCAGTGACCACGACAACAACAGCTCCACCTACAACAACCACCAGTCCATTAACCACGACCACAACAACTCCACCTACAACAACGACCAGTCCAGTGACCACGACCACAACACCTCCGCCTACAACTACCACCAGTCCAGTGACCACGACCACAACACCTCCGCCTACAACTACCACAAGTCCAGTGACCACGACAGCTACACCTCCGCCTACAACAACCACCAGTCCAGTGACCACGACCACAACACCTCCGCCTACAACGACCACCAGTCCAGTGACCACGTCCACAACACTTTTGCCAACAACTACCACCAGTTCAGTGACCACGACCACAACACCTCCACCTACAACTACCACCAGTCCAGTGTCCACGACCACAACACCTCCGCCTACAACTACCACCAGTCCATTAACCGCGACCACAACACCTCCACCAACAACAACGAACAGTCCAGTGACAACGACCACAACACCTCCACCCACATCAACCACCAGTCCAGTGACCACGACCACAACACCTCTGCCGACAACTACCACCAGTCCAGTGACCACGACAAGTACACCTCCGCCTACAACAACCACCAGTCCAGTGACCACGACCACAACACCTCCACCGACAACTACAACCAGTACAGTGACCACGACCACAACAGCTCCGCCTACAACAACCACCAGTCCAGTGACCACGACAACAACACCTCCGCCTACAACTACCACCAGTCCATTAACCGCGACCACAACACCTCCACCAACAACAACGAACAGTCCAGTGACAACGACCACAACACCTCCACCCACATCAACCACCAGTCCAGTGACCACGACCACAACACCTCCGCCTACAACTACCACCAGTCCATTAACCACGACCACAACACCTCCACCTACAACAACGACCAGCCCAGTGACCACGACCACAACACCAACGCCTAACACGACCACCAGTCCAGTGACCACGACCACAACACCTCTGCACACCACTACCACCAGTCCAGTGACCACGACCACAACACCTCCGCCTACAACTACCACCAGTCCAGTGACCACGACCACAACACCGCCTACAACTACCACCAGTCCAGTGACCACGACCACAACACCTCCGCCTACAACGACCACCAGTCCAGTGACCACGACCACAACACCTCCGCCAACAACTACCACCAGTCCATTAACTACGACCACAACACCTCCACCTACAACAACGACCAGTCCAGTGACCACGACCACAACACCTCCACCTACATCAACCACCAGTCCATTAACCACGACCACAACACCTCCACCTACAACAACGACCAGCCCAGTGACCACGACCACAACACCAACGCCTACAACGACCACCAGTCCAGTGACCACGACCACAACACCTCTGCCAACAACAACCACCAGTCCAGTGACCACGACCACAACACCTCCGCCTACAACGACCACCAGTCCAGTGACCACGTCCACAACACCTTTGCCAACAATTACCACCAGTCCATTAACCACGACCACAACACCTCCGCCTACAACGACCACCAGTCCAGTGACCACGACCACAACACCTCCGCCAACAACTACCACCAGTCCATTAACTACGACCACAACACCTCCACCTACAACAACGACCAGTCCAGTGACCACGACCACAACACCTCCACCTACATCAACCACCAGTCCATTAACCACGACCACAACACCTCCACCTACAACAACGACCAGCCCAGTGACCACGACCACAACACCAACGCCTACAACGACCACCAGTCCAGTGACCACGACCACAACACCTCTGCCAACAACAACCACCAGTCCAGTGACCACGACCACAACACCTCCGCCTACAACGACCACCAGTCCAGTGACCACGTCCACAACATCTTTGCCAACAATTACCACCAGTCCATTAACCACGACCACAACACCTCCGCCTACAACAACCACCAGTCCATTAACCACGACCACAACACCTCCACCTACAACAACGACCAGTCCAGTGACCACGACCACAACACCTCCACCTACATCAACCACCAGTCCAGTGACCACGACCACAACACCTCCGCCTACAACTACCACCAGTCCATTAACCACGACCACAACACCTCCACCTACAACAACGACCAGCCCAGTGACCACGACCACAACACCAACGCCTACAACTACCACCAGTCCAGTGACCACGACCACAACACCTCTGCCAACAACTACCACCAGTCCAGTGACCACGACCACAACACCTCCGCCGACAACTACCACCAGTCCAGTGACCACGACCACAACACCTCCGCCTACAACGACCACCAGTCCGGTGACCACGTCCACAACACCTTTGCCAACAACTACCACCAGTCCAGTGACCACGACCACAACACCTCCACCTACAACAACCACCAGTCCAGTGACCACGACCACAACACCTCCGCCTACAACTACCACCAGTCCAGTGACCACGACCACAACACCTCTGCCAACAACTACCACCAGTCCATTAACCACGACCACAACACCTCCGCCTACAACTACCACCAGTCCATTAACCACGACCACAACACCTCCACCTACAACAACGACCACTCCAGTGACCACGACCACAACACCTCCACCTACACCAACCACCAGTCCAGTGACCACGACCACAACACCTCCGCCTACAACTACCACCAGTCCATTAACCACGACCACAACACCTCCACCTACAACGACCACCAGTCCAGTGACCACGACCACAACACCTCTGCAAACAACTACCACCAGTCCAGTGACCACGACCACAACACCACTGCCAACAACTACCACCAGTCTAGTGACCACGACCACAACACCTCCGCCGACAACTACCACCAGTCCAGTGACCACGACCACAACACCTCCGCCTACAACGACCACCAGTCCAGTGACCACGTCCACAACACCTTTGCCAACAACTACCACCAGTCCAGTGACCACGACCACCACACCTCCACCTACAACAACCACCAGTCCAGTGACCACGACCACAACACCTCCGCCTACAACTACCACCAGTCCAGTGACCACGACCACAACACCTCTACCAACAACTACCACCAGTCCATTAACCACGACCACAACACCTCCACCTACAACTATCACCAGTCCATTAACCACGACCACAACACCTCCACCTACAACAACGACCAGTCCAGTGACCACGACCACAACACCTCCACCTACATCAACCACCAGTCCATTAACCACGACCACAACACCTCCACCTACAACAACGACAAGCCCAGTAACCACGACCAAAACACCTCCACCTACAACAACGACCAGCCCAGTGACCACGACCACAACACCTCTGCCAACAACAAACACCAGTCCAGTGACCACGACCACAACACCTCCGCCTACAACGACCACCAGTCCAGTGACCACGTCCACAACACCTTTGCCAACAACTACCACCAGTCCAGTGACCACGACCACAACACCTCCGCCTACAACTACCACCAGTCCATTAACCACGACCACAACACCTCCGCCTACAACTACCACCAGTCCATTAACCACGACAGCAACACCTCCTCCTACAACAACGACCACTCCAGTGACCACGACCACAACACCTCCACCTACATCAACCACCAGTCCAGTGACCACGACCACAACACCTCCGCCTACAACTACCACCAGTCCATTAACCACGACCACAACACCTCCACCTACAACAACGACCAGCCCAGTGACCACGACCACAACATCCACGCCTAAAACGACCACCAGTCCAGTGACCACGACCACAACACCTCTTCCGACAACTAACACCAATCCAGTGACCACGACCACAACACCGCCTACAACTACCACCAGTCCAGTGACCACGACCACAACACCTCCGCCTACAACGACCACCAGTCCAGTGACCACGACCACAACACCTCCGCCTACAACTACCACCAGTCCGGTGACCACGACCACAACACCTCTGCCCACAACTACCACCAGTCCAGTGACCACGACCACAACACCTCGGCCTACAACTACCACCACTCCAGTGACCACGACCACAACACCTCCGCCTACAACTACCACCAGTCCAGTGACCACGACCACAACACTTCCGCCAACAACCACCACCAGTTCAGTGACCACGACAACAACACCTCCACCAACAACAACCACCAGTCCATTAACCACGACCACAACACCTCCACCTACAACAACGACCAGTCCAGTGACCACGACCACGACACCTCCGCCTACAACTACCACCAGTCCAGTTACCACGAAAACTACACCTCCGCCTACAACAACCACCAGTCCAGTGACCACGACCACAACACCAACGCCTACAACTACCACCAGTCCAGTGACCACGACCACAACACCTCCGCCTACAACTAACACCAGTCCATTAACCACGACCACAACACCTCCACCCACAACTACCACCAGTCCATTAACCACGACCACAACACCTCCGCCTACAACAACGACCAGCCCAGTGACCACGACCACAACACCTCCGCCTACAACTACCACCAGTCCATTAACCACGACGACAACACCTCCACCTACAACAACGACCAGCCCAGTGACCACGACCACAACACCAACGCCTACAACTACCACCAGGCCAGTGACCACGACCACAACACCTCTGCCAACAACTACCACCAGTCCAGTGACCACGACCACAACACCTCCGCCGACAACTACCACCAGTCCAGTGACCACGACCACAACACCTCCGCCTACAACGACCACCAGTCCAGTGACCACGTTCACAACACTTTTGCCAACAACTACCACCAGTCCAGTGACCACGACCACAACACCTCCACCTACAACTACCACCAGTCCAGTGTCCACGACCACAACACCTCCGCCTACAACGACCACCAGTCCAGTGACCACGACAAGTACACCTCCGCCTACAACAACCACCAGTCTAGTGACCACGACCACAACACCTCCACCGACAACTACAACCAGTCCAGTGACCACGACCAAAACACCTCCGCCTACAACAACCACCAGTCCAGTGACCACGACCACAACACCTCCGCCTACAACTACCACCAGTCCATTAACCGCGACCACAACACCTCCACCTACAACAACCACCAGTCCAGTGACCACGACCACAACACCTCCACCCACATCAACCACCAGTCCAGTGACCACGACCACAACACCTCCGCTTACAACTACCACCAGTCCATTAACCACGACCACAACACCTCCACCTACAACAACGACCAGCCCAGTGACCACGACCACAACACCAACGCCTACAACGACCACCAGTCCAGTGACCACGACCACAACACCTCTGCCAACCACTACCACCAGTCCAGTGACCACGACCACAACACCTCCGCCTTCAACTACCACCAGTCCAGTGACCACGACCACAACACGGCCTACAACTACCACCAGTCCAGTGACCACGACCACAACACCTCCGCCTACAACGACCACCAGTCCAGTGACCACGACCACAACACCTCTGCCAACAACTACCACCAGTCCAGTGACCACGACCACAACACCTCTGCCCACAACTACCACCAGTTCAGTGACCACTACCACAACACCTACGCCTACAACTACCACCAGTCCAGTGACCACGACCACAACACCTCCGCCTACAACTACCACCAGTCCATTAACCACGACCACAACACCTCCGCCTACAACTACCACCAGTCCATTAACCACGACAGCAACACCTCCTCCTACAACAACGACCACTCCAGTGACCACGACCACAACACCTCCACCGACAACTACAACCAGTCCAGTGACCACGACCAAAACACCTCCGCCTACAACAACCACCAGTCCGGTGACCACGACCACAACACCTCTGCCCACAACTACCACCAGTCCAGTGACCACGACCACAACACCTCGGCCTACAACTACCACCACTCCAGTGACCACGACCACAACACCTCCGCCTACAACTACCACCAGTCCAGTGACCACGACCACAACACTTCCGCCAACAACCACCACCAGTTCAGTGACCACGACAACAACACCTCCACCTACAACAACCACCAGTCCATTAACCACGACCACAACACCTCCACCTACAACAACGACCAGTCCAGTGACCACGACCACGACACCTCCGCCTACAACTACCACCAGTCCAGTTACCACGAAAACTACACCTCCGCCTACAACAACCACCAGTCCAGTGACCACGACCACAACACCAACGCCTACAACTACCACCAGTCCAGTGACCACGACCACAACACCTCCGCCTACAACTACCACCAGTCCATTAACCACGACCACAACACCTCCACCCACAACTACCACCAGTCCATTAACCACGACCACAACACCTCCGCCTACAACAACGACCAGCCCAGTGACCACGACCACAACACCTCCGCCTACAACTACCACCAGTCCATTAACCACGACGACAACACCTCCACCTACAACAACGACCAGCCCAGTGACCACGACCACAACACCAACGCCTACAACTACCACCAGGCCAGTGACCACGACCACAACACCTCTGCCAACAACTACCACCAGTCCAGTGACCACCACCACAACACCTCCGCCGACAACTACCACCAGTCCAGTGACCACGACCACAACACCTCCGCCTACAACGACCACCAGTCCAGTGACCACGTTCACAACACTTTTGCCAACAACTACCACCAGTCCAGTGACCACGACCACAACACCTCCACCTACAACTACCACCAGTCCAGTGTCCACGACCACAACACCTCCGCCTACAACGACCACCAGTCCAGTGACCACGACAAGTACACCTCCGCCTACAACAACCACCAGTATAGTGACCACGACCACAACACCTCCACCGACAACTACAACCAGTCCAGTGACCACGAACAAAACACCTCCGCCTACAACAACCACCAGTCCAGTGACCACGACCACAACACCTCCGCCTACAACTACCACCAGTCCATTAACCGCGACCACAACACCTCCACCTACAACAACCACCAGTCCAGTGACCACGACCACAACACCTCCACCCACATCAACCACCAGTCCAGTGACCACGACCACAACACCTCCGCTTACAACTACCACCAGTCCATTAACCACGACCACAACACCTCCACCTACAACAACGACCAGCCCAGTGACCACGACCACAACACCAACGCCTACAACGACCACCAGTCCAGTGACCACGACCACAACACCTCTGCCAACCACTACCACCAGTCCAGTGACCACGACCACAACACCTCCGCCTTCAACTACCACCAGTCCAGTGACCACGACCACAACACGGCCTACAACTACCACCAGTCCAGTGACCACGACCACAACACCTCCGCCTACAACGACCACCAGTCCAGTGACCACGACCACAACACCTCTGCCAACAACTACCACCAGTCCAGTGACCACGACCACAACACCTCTGCCCACAACTACCACCAGTTCAGTGACCACTACCACAACACCTACGCCTACAACTACCACCAGTCCAGTGACCACGACCACAACACCTCCGCCTACAACTACCACCAGTCCATTAACCACGACCACAACACCTCCGCCTACAACTACCACCAGTCCATTAACCACGACAGCAACACCTCCTCCTACAACAACGACCACTCCAGTGACCACGACCACAACACCTCCACCTACATCACCCACCAGTCCAGTGACCACGACCACAACACCTCCGCCTACAACTACCACCAGTCCATTAACCACGACCACAACACCTCCACCTACAACAACGACCAGCCCAGTGACCACGACCACAACATCCACGCCTAAAACGACCACCAGTCCAGTGACCACGACCACAACACCTCTTCCGACAACTAACACCAATCCAGTGACCACGACCACAACACCGCCTACAACTACCACCAGTCCAGTGACCACGACCACAACACCTCCGCCTACAACGACCACCAGTCCAGTGACCACGACCACAACACCTCCGCCTACAACTACCACCAGTCCAGTGACCACGACCACAACACCTCTGCCCACAACTACCACCAGTCCAGTGACCACGACCACAACACCTCGGCCTACAACTACCACCACTCCAGTGACCACGACCACAACATCTCCGCCTACAACTACCACCAGTCCAGTAACCACGACCACAACACTTCCGCCAACAACCACCACCAGTTCAGTGACCACGACAACAACACCTCCACCTACAACAACCACCAGTCCATTAACCACGACCACAACACCTCCACCTACAACAACGACCAGTCCAGTGACCACGACCACGACACCTCCGCCTACAACTACCACCAGTCCAGTGACCACGACAACTACACCTCCGCCTACAACAACCACCAGTCCAGTGACCACGACCACAACACCAACGCCTACAACTACCACCAGTCCAGTGACCACGACCACAACACCTCCGCCTACAACTACCACCAGTCCATTAACCACGACCACAACACCTCCACCTACAACTACCACCAGTCCATTAACCACGACCACAACACCTCCGCCAACAACTACCACCAGTCCAGTGACCACGACCACAACACCTCCGCCGACAACTACCACCAGTCCAGTGACCACGACCACAACACCTCCGCCTACAACGACCACCAGTCCAGTGACCACGTCCACAACACTTTTGCCAACAACTACCACCAGTCCAGTGACCACGACCACAACACCTCCACCTACAACTACCACCAGTCCAGTGTCCACGACCACAACACCTCCGCCTACAACGACCACCAGTCCAGTGACCACGACCACAACACCTCTGCCAACAACTACCACCAGTCCAGTGACCACGACCACAACACCTCCACCAACAACAACGACCAGTCCAGTGACCACGACCACAACACCTCCACCCACATCAACCACCAGTCCAGTGACCACGACCACAACACCTCCGCCTACAACTACCACCAGTCCATTAACCACGACCACAACACCTCCACCTACAACAACGACCAGCCCAGTGACCACGACCACAACACCAACGCCTACAACGACCACCAGTCCAGTGACCACGACCACAACACCTCTGCCAACCACTACCACCAGTCCAGTGACCACGACCACAACACCTCCGCCTTCAACTACCACCAGTCCAGTGACCACGACCACAACACGGCCTACAACTACCACCAGTCCAGTGACCACGACCACAACACCTCCGCCTACAACGACCACCAGTCCAGTGACCACGACCACAACACCTCTGCCAACAACTACCACCAGTCCAGTGTCCACGACCACAACACCTCTGCCCACAACTACCACCAGTTCAGTGACCACTACCACAACACCTACGCCTACAACTACCACCAGTCCAGTGACCACGACCACAACACCTCCGCCTACAACTACCACCAGTCCATTAACCACGACCACAACACCTCCACCTACAACAACCACCAGTCCAGTGACCACGACCACAAAACCTCCACCTACGTCAACCACCAGTCCAGTGACCACGACCACAACACCTACGCCTACAACTACCACCAGTCCATTAACCACGACCACAACACCTCCGCCTACAACTACCACCAGTCCATTAACCACGACCACAACACCTCCACCTACAACAACCAGCAGTCCATTAACCACGACCACAACACCTCCACCTACAACAACGACCAGCCCAGTGACTACGACAACAACACCAACGCCTACAACGACCACCAGTCCAGTGACCACGACCACAACACTTCCGCCAACAACCACCACCAGTTCAGTGACCACGACAACAACAGCTCCACCTACAACAACCACCAGTCCATTAACCACGACCACAACACCTCCACCTACAACAACGACCAGTCCAGTGACCACGACCACAACACCTCCGCCTACAACTACCACCAGTCCAGTGACCACGACCACAACACCTCCGCCTACAACTACCACAAGTCCAGTGACCACGACAGCTACACCTCCGCCTACAACAACCACCAGTCCAGTGACCACGACCACAACACCTCCGCCTACAACAACCACCAGTCCAGTGTCCACGACCACAACACCTCCGCATACAACTACCACCAGTCCATTAACCACGACCACAACACCTCCACCTACAACAACGACCAGCCCAGTGACCACGACCACAACACCAACGCCTACAACTACCACCAGTCCAGTGACCACGACCACAACACCTCTGCCAACAACTACCACCAGTCCAGTGACCACGACCACAACACCTCCGCCGACAACTACCACCAGTCCAGTGACCACGACCACAACACCTCCGCCTACAACGACCACCAGTCCAGTGACCACGTCCACAACACTTTTGCCAACAACTACCACCAGTTCAGTGACCACGACCACAACACCTCCACCTACAACTACCACCAGTCCAGTGTCCACGACCACAACACCTCCGCCTACAACTACCACCAGTCCATTAACCGCGACCACAACACCTCCACCAACAACAACGAACAGTCCAGTGACAACGACCACAACACCTCCACCCACATCAACCACCAGTCCAGTGACCACGACCACAACACCTCTGCCGACAACTACCACCAGTCCAGTGACCACGACAAGTACACCACCGCCTACAACAACCACCAGTCCAGTGACCACGACCACAACACCTCCACCGACAACTACAACCAGTACAGTGACCACGACCACAACACCTCCGCCTACAACAACCACCAGTCCAGTGACCACGACAACAACACCTCCGCCTACAACTACCACCAGTCCATTAACCGCGACCACAACACCTCCACCAACAACAACGAACAGTCCAGTGACAACGACCACAACACCTCCACCCACATCAACCACCAGTCCAGTGACCACGACCACAAAACCTCCGCCTACAACTACCACCAGTCCATTAACCACGACCACAACACCTCCACCTACAACAACGACCAGCCCAGTGACCACGACCACAACACCAACGCCTAACACGACCACCAGTCCAGTGACCACGACCACAACACCTCTGCCAACCACTACCACCAGTCCAGTGACCACGACCACAACACCTCCGCCTACAACTACCACCAGTCCAGTGACCACGACCACAACACCGCCTACAACTACCACCAGTCCAGTGACCACGACCACAACACCTCCGCCTACAACGACCACCAGTCCAGTGACCACGACCACAACACCTCCGCCAACAACAACCACCAGTCCATTAACTACGACCACAACACCTCCACCTACAACAACGACCAGTCCAGTGACCACGACCACAACACCTCCACCTACATCAACCACCAGTCCATTAACCACGACCACAACACCTCCACCTACAACAACGACCAGCCCAGTGACCACGACCACAACACCTCCGACTACAACTACCACCAGTCCATTAACCACGACCACAACACCTCCACCTACAACAACGACCAGCCCAGTGACCACGACCACAACACCAACGCCTACAACTACCACCAGTCCAGTGACCACGACCACAACACCTCTGCCAACAACTACCACCAGTCCAGTGACCACGACCACAACACCTCCGCCGACAACAACCACCAGTCCAGTGACCACGACCACCACACCTCCACCTACATCAACCACCAGTCCAGTGACCACGACCACAACACCTCCGCCTACAACTACCACCAGTCCAGTGACCACGACCACAACACCGCCTACAACTACCACCAGTCCAGTGACCACGACCACAACACCTCCGCCTACAACGACCACCAGTCCAGTGACCACGACCACAACACCTCTGCCAACAACAACCACCAGTCCAGTGACCACGACCAGAACACCTCTGCCCACAACTACCACCAGTCCAGTGACCACGACCACAACACCTCCGCCTACAACTACCACCACTCCAGTGACCAGGACCACAACACCTCCGCCTACAACTACCACCAGTCCAGTGACCACGACCACAACACTTCCGCCAACAACTACCACCAGTCCAGTGACCACGACAACTACACCTCCGCCTACAACAACCACCAGTCCAGTGAGCACGACCACAACACCTCCGCCTACAACAACCACCAAACCAGTGACCACGACCACAACACCTCCGCCTACAACTACCACCAGTACAGTGACCACAACCACAACACCTCCGCCTACAACTACCACCAGTCCATTAACCACGACCACAACACCTCCACCTACAACTACCACCAGTCCATTAACCACGACCACAAAACCTCCGCCTACAACAACGACCAGCCCAGTGACCACGACCACAACACCTCCGCCTACAACTACCACCAGTCCATTAACCACGACCACAACACCTCCACCTACAACAACGACCAGTCCAGTGACCACGACCACGACACCTCCGCCTACAACAACCACCAGTCCAGTGACCACGACCACAACACCTCCGACTACAACTACCACCAGTCCATTAACCACGACCACAACACCTCCACCTACAACAACGACCAGCCCAGTGACCACGACCACAACATCCACGCCTAAAACGACCACCAGTCCAGTGACCACGACCACCACACCTCCACCTACATCAACCACCAGTCCAGTGACCAAAACCACAACACCTCCGCCTACAACTACCACCAGTCCAGTGACCACGACCACAACACCGCTTACAAATACCGCCAGTCCAGTGACCACGACCACAACACCTCCGCCTACAACGACCACCAGTCCAGTGACCACGACCACAACACCTCTGCCAACAACAACCACCAGTCCAGTGACCACGACCAGAACACCTCTGACCACAACTACCACCAGTCCAGTGACCACGACCACAACACCTCCGCCTACAACTACCACCACTCCAGTGACCAGGACCACAACACCTCCGCCTACAACTACCACCAGTCCAGTGACCACGACCACAACACTTCCGCCAACAACTACCACCAGTCCAGTGACCACGACAACTACACCTCCGCCTACAACAACCACCAGTCCAGTGAGCACGACCACAACACCTCCGCCTACAACTACCACCAGTCCAGTGACCACGACCACAACACTTCCGCCAACAACTACCACCAGTCCAGTGACCACGACAACTACACCTCCGCCTACAACAACCACCAGTCCAGTGAGCACGACCACAACACCTCCGCCTACAACAACCACCAAACCAGTGACCACGACCACAACACCTCCGCCTACAACTACCACCAGTACAGTGACCACAACCACAACACCTCCGCCTACAACTACCACCAGTCCATTAACCACGACCACAACACCTCCACCTACAACTACCACCAGTCCATTAACCACGACCACAAAACCTCCGCCTACAACAACGACCAGCCCAGTGACCACGACCACAACACCTCCGCCTACAACTACCACCAGTCCATTAACCACGACCACAACACCTCCACCTACAACAACGACCAGTCCAGTGACCACGACCACGACACCTCGGCCTACAACTACCACCAGTCAAGTGACCACGACAACTACACCTCCGCCTACAACAACCACCAGTCCAGTGACCACGACCACAACACCTCCGACTACAACTACCACCAGTCCATTAACCACGACCACAACACCTCCACCTACAACAACGACCAGCCCAGTGACCACGACCACAACATCCACGCCTAAAACGACCACCAGTCCAGTGACCACGACCACAACACCTCTGCCGACAACTAACACCAGTCCAGTAACCACGACCACAACACCGCCTACAACTACCACCAGTCCAGTGACCACGACCACAACACCTCCGCCTACAACGACCACCAGTCCAGTGACCACGACCACAACACCTCTGACAACAACTACCACCAGTCCAGTGACCACGACCACAACACCTCTGCCCACAACTACCACCAGTCCAGTGACCACGACCACAACACCTCCGCCTACAACCACCACCACTCCAGTGACCACGACCACAACACCTCCGCCTACAACTACCACCAGTCCAGTGACCACGACCACAACACTTCCGCCAACAAATACCACCAGTCCAGTGACCACGACAACTACACCTCCGCCTACAACAACCACCAGTCCAGTGAGCACGACCACAACACCTCCGCCTACAACAACCACCAAACCAGTGACCACGACCAGAACACCTCTGCCCACAACTACCACCAGTCCAGTGACCACGACCACAACACCTCCGCCTACAACCACCACCACTCCAGTGACCACGACCACAACACCTCCGCCTACAACTACCACCAGTCCAGTGACCACGACCACAACACTTCCGCCAACAAATACCACCAGTCCAGTGACCACGACAACTACACCTCCGCCTACAACAACCACCAGTCCAGTGAGCACGACCACAACACCTCCGCCTACAACAACCACCAAACCAGTGACCACGACCACAACACCTCCGCCTACAACTACCACCAGTACAGTGACCACGACCACAACACCTCCGCCTACAACTACCACCAGTCCATTAACCACGACCACAACACCTCCACCTACAACTACCACCAGTCCATTAACCACGACCACAAAACCTCCGCCTACAACAACGACCAGCCCAGTGACCACGACCACAACACCTCCGCCTACAACTACCACCAGTCCATTAACCACGACCACAACACCTCCACCTACAACAACGACCAGCCCAGTGACCACGACCACAACACCAACGCCTACAACTACCACCAGTCCAGTGACCACGACCACAACACCTCTGCCAACAACTACCACCAGTCCAGTGACCACCACCACAACACCTCCGCCGACAACTACCACCAGTCCAGTGACCACGACCACAACACCTCTGCCAACAACTACCACCAGTCCAGTGACCACGACCACAACACCTCTGCCCACAACTACCACCAGTCCAGTGACCACGACCACAACACCTCCATCTACAACCACCACCACTCCAGTGACCACGACCACAACACCTCCGCCTACAACTACCACCAGTCCAGTGACCACGACCACAACACTTCCGCCAACAAATACCACCAGTCCAGTGACCACGACAACTACACCTCCGCCTACAACAACCACCAGTCCAGTGAGCACGACCACAACACCTCCGCCTACAACAACCACCAAACCAGTGACCACGAACACAACACCTCCGCCTACAACTACCACCAGTACAGTGACCACGACCACAACACCTCCGCCTACAACTACCACCAGTCCATTAACCACGACCACAACACCTCCACCTACAAATACCACCAGTCCATTAACCACGACCACAAAACCTCCGCCTACAACAACGACCAGCCCAGTGACCACGACCACAACACCTCCGCCTACAACTACCACCAGTCCATTAACCACGACCACAACACCTCCACCTACAACAACGACCAGCCCAGTGACCACGACCACAACACCAACGCCTACAACTACCACCAGTCCAGTGACCACGACCACAACACCTCTGCCAACAACTACCACCAGTCCAGTGACCACCACCACAACACCTCCGCCGACAACTACCACCAGTCCAGTGACCACGACCACAACACCTCCACGTACAACGACCACCAGTAGAGTGACCACGACCACAACACCTCTGCCAACAACCACCACCAGTCCAGTGACCACGACCGCAACACCTCCGCCGATCACTACCATCAGTCCAGTGACCACGACAAGTACACCTCCGCCTACAACAACCACCAGTCCATTGACCACGACCACAACACCTCCACCGACAATTACAACCAGTCCAGTGACCACGACCACAACACCTCCGCCTACAACAACCACCAGTCCAGTGACCCCGACCACAACACCTCTGCCAACAACTACCACCAGTCCAGTGACCACGACCACAACACCTCTGCCAACAACTACCACCAGTTCAGTGACCACGACCACAA
Source organism: Bimastos eiseni (assembly GCA_959347315.1). NCBI lineage: Eukaryota > Metazoa > Annelida > Clitellata > Crassiclitellata > Lumbricidae > Bimastos > Bimastos eiseni. Next base: position 45,172,936 of record OY365810.1, read on the forward strand.
CACCTCCGCCTACAACTACCACCAGTCCAGTGACCACGACCACAACACCTCCGCCTACAACTACCACCAGTTCCTTGACCACGACCACAACACCTCCACCTACAACAACCACCAGTCCAGTGACCACGACCACAACACCTCCACTTACATCAGCCACCAGTCCAGTGACCACGACCACAACAGCTCTGCCTACAACTACCACCAGTCCATTCCCCACGACCACAACACCTCCGCCTACAACAACGACCAGCCAAGTGACCACGACCACAACACCTCCGCCTACAACAACCACCAGTCCATTAACCACGACCACAACACCTCCACCTACAACAACGACCAGCCCAGTGACCACGACCACAACACCAACGCCTACAACGACCACCAGTCCAGTGACCACGACCACAACACTTCCGCCAAAAACCACCACCAGTTCAGTGACCACGACAACAACACCTCCACCTACAACAACCACCAGTCCATTAACAACGACCACAACACCTCCACCTACAACAACGACCAGCCCAGTGACCACGACCACAACATCCACGCCTAAAACGACCACCAGCCCAGTGACCACGACCACAACACCAACGCCTACAACTACCACCAGTCAAGTGACCACGACAACTACACCTCCGCCTACAACAACCACCAGTCCAGTGACCACGACCACAACACCTCCGACTACAACTACCACCAGTCCATTAACCACGACCACAACACCTCCACCTACAACAACGACCAGCCCAGTGACCACGACCACAACATCCACGCCTAAAACGACCACCAGTCCAGTGACCACGACCACAACACCTCTGCCGACAACTAACACCAGTCCAGTAACCACGACCACAACACCGCCTACAACTACCACCAGTCCAGTGACCACGACCACAACACCTCCGCCTACAACGACCACCAGTCCAGTGACCACGACCACAACACCTCTGACAACAACTACCACCAGTCCAGTGACCACGACCACAACACCTCTGCCCACAACTACCACCAGTCCAGTGACCACGACCACAACACCTCCGCCTACAACCACCACCACTCCAGTGACCACGACCACAACACCTCCGCCTACAACTACCACCAGTCCAGTGACCACGACCACAACACTTCCGCCAACAAATACCACCAGTCCAGTGACCACGACAACTACACCTCCGCCTACAACAACCACCAGTCCAGTGAGCACGACCACAACACCTCCGCCTACAACAACCACCAAACCAGTGACCACGACCAGAACACCTCTGCCCACAACTACCACCAGTCCAGTGACCACGACCACAACACCTCCGCCTACAACCACCACCACTCCAGTGACCACGACCACAACACCTCCGCCTACAACTACCACCAGTCCAGTGACCACGACCACAACACTTCCGCCAACAAATACCACCAGTCCAGTGACCACGACAACTACACCTCCGCCTACAACAACCACCAGTCCAGTGAGCACGACCACAACACCTCCGCCTACAACAACCACCAAACCAGTGACCACGACCACAACACCTCCGCCTACAACTACCACCAGTACAGTGACCACGACCACAACACCTCCGCCTACAACTACCACCAGTCCATTAACCACGACCACAACACCTCCACCTACAACTACCACCAGTCCATTAACCACGACCACAAAACCTCCGCCTACAACAACGACCAGCCCAGTGACCACGACCACAACACCTCCGCCTACAACTACCACCAGTCCATTAACCACGACCACAACACCTCCACCTACAACAACGACCAGCCCAGTGACCACGACCACAACACCAACGCCTACAACTACCACCAGTCCAGTGACCACGACCACAACACCTCTGCCAACAACTACCACCAGTCCAGTGACCACCACCACAACACCTCCGCCGACAACTACCACCAGTCCAGTGACCACGACCACAACACCTCTGCCAACAACTACCACCAGTCCAGTGACCACGACCACAACACCTCTGCCCACAACTACCACCAGTCCAGTGACCACGACCACAACACCTCCATCTACAACCACCACCACTCCAGTGACCACGACCACAACACCTCCGCCTACAACTACCACCAGTCCAGTGACCACGACCACAACACTTCCGCCAACAAATACCACCAGTCCAGTGACCACGACAACTACACCTCCGCCTACAACAACCACCAGTCCAGTGAGCACGACCACAACACCTCCGCCTACAACAACCACCAAACCAGTGACCACGAACACAACACCTCCGCCTACAACTACCACCAGTACAGTGACCACGACCACAACACCTCCGCCTACAACTACCACCAGTCCATTAACCACGACCACAACACCTCCACCTACAAATACCACCAGTCCATTAACCACGACCACAAAACCTCCGCCTACAACAACGACCAGCCCAGTGACCACGACCACAACACCTCCGCCTACAACTACCACCAGTCCATTAACCACGACCACAACACCTCCACCTACAACAACGACCAGCCCAGTGACCACGACCACAACACCAACGCCTACAACTACCACCAGTCCAGTGACCACGACCACAACACCTCTGCCAACAACTACCACCAGTCCAGTGACCACGACCACAACACCTCCACGTACAACGACCACCAGTACAGTGACCACGACCACAACACCTCTGCCAACAACCACCACCAGTCCAGTGACCACGACCGCAACACCTCCGCCGATCACTACCATCAGTCCAGTGACCACGACAAGTACACCTCCGCCTACAACAACCACCAGTCCATTGACCACGACCACAACACCTCCACCGACAATTACAACCAGTCCAGTGACCACGACCACAACACCTCCGCCTACAACAACCACCAGTCCAGTGACCCCGACCACAACACCTCTGCCAACAACTACCACCAGTCCAGTGACCACGACCACAACACCTCTGCCAACAACTACCACCAGTTCAGTGACCACGACCACAACACCTCCGCCTACAACTACCACCAGTCCAGTGACCACGACCACAACACCTCCGCCTACAACTACCACCAGTTCCTTGACCACGACCACAACACCTCCACCTACAACAACCACCAGTCCAGTGACCACGACCACAACACCTCCACTTACATCAGCCACCAGTCCAGTGACCACGACCACAACAGCTCTGCCTACAACTACCACCAGTCCATTCCCCACGACCACAACACCTCCGCCTACAACAACGACCAGCCAAGTGACCACGACCACAACACCTCCGCCTACAACAACCACCAGTCCATTAACCACGACCACAACACCTCCACCTACAACAACGACCAGCCCAGTGACCACGACCACAACACCAACGCCTACAACGACCACCAGTCCAGTGACCACGACCACAACACTTCCGCCAAAAACCACCACCAGTTCAGTGACCACGACAACAACACCTCCACCTACAACAACCACCAGTCCATTAACAACGACCACAACACCTCCACTTACTACAACGACCAGTCCAGTGACCACGACCACGACACCTCCGCCTACAACTACCACCAGTCCAGTGACCACGACAACTACACCTCCGCCTACAACAACCACCAGTCCAGTGACCACGACCACAACACCTCCGCCTACAACAACCACCAGTCCAGTGACCACGACCACAACAACTTCGCCTACAACTACCACCAGTCCAGTGACCACGACCACAACACCGCCGCCTACAACTACCACCAGTCCATTAACCACGACCACAACACCTCAACCTACAACCACCACCAGTCCATTAACCACGACCACAACACCTCCGCCTACAACAACGACCAGCCCAGTGACCACGACCACAACACCTCCGCCTACAACTACCACCAGTCCATTAACCACGACCACAACACCTCCACCTACAACAACGACCAGCCCAGTGACCACGACCACAACACCAACGCCTACAACGACCACCAGTCCAGTGACCACGACCACAACACCTCTGCCAACAACAACCACCAGTCCAGTGACCACGACCACAACACCTCCGCCTACAACAACCACCAGTCCAGTGACCACGACCACAACACCTCCGCCTACAACAACCACCAAACCAGTGACCACGACCACAACACCTCCGCCTACAACTACCACCAGTCCAGTGACCACGACCACAACACCTCCGCCTACAACTACCACCAGTCCATTAACCGCGACCACAACAACTCCACCTACAACTACCACCAGTCCATTAACCACGACCACAAAACCTCCGCCTACAACAACGACCAGCCCAGTGACCACGACCACAACACCTCCGCCTACAACTACCACTAGTCCATTAACCACGACCACAAGACCTCCACCTACAACAACGACCAGCCCAGTGACCACGACCACAACACCAACGCCTACAACTACCACCAGTCCAGTGACCACGACCACAACACCTCTGCCAACAACTACCACCAGTCCAGTGACCACCACCACAACACCTCCGCCGACAACTACCACCAGTCCAGTGACCACGACCACAACACCGCCGCCAACAACGACCACCAGTCCAGTGACCACGTCCACAACACTTTTGCCAACAACTACCACCAGTCCAGTGACCACGACCACAACACCTCCACCTACAACTACCACCAGTCCAGTGTCCACGACCACAACACCTCCGCCTACAACGACCACCAGTCCAGTGACCACGACCACAACACCTCTGCCAACAACTACCACCAGTCCAGTGACCACCACCACAACACCTCCGCATACAAATACCACCAGTCCAGTGACAACGACCACAACACCTCCGCCTACAACTACCACCAGTCCAATAACCACGACCACAACACCTCCACCTACAACTACCAACAGTCCATTAACCACGACCACAACACCTCCGCCTACAACAACGACCAGCCCAGTGACCACGACCACAACACCTCCGCCTACAACTACCACCAGTCCATTAACCACGACCACAACACCTCCACCTACAACAACGACCAGCCCAGTGACCACGACCACAACACCAACGCCTACAACGACCACCAGTCCAGTGACCACGACCACAACACCTCTGCCAACAACAACCACTAGTCCAGTGACCACGACCACAACACCTCCGCCTACAACGACCACCAGTCCAGTGACCACGACCACAACACCTCTGCCAACAACTACCACCAGTTCAGTGACCACGACCACAACACCTCTGCCCACAACTACCACCAGTCCAGTGACCACGACCACAACACCTCCGCCTACAACTACCACCACTCCAGTGACCACGACCACAACACCTCCGCCTACAACTACCACCAGTCCAGTGACCACGACCACAACACTTCCGCCAACAACTACCACCAGTCCAGTGACCACGACAACTACACCTCCGCCTACAACAACCACCAGTCCAGTGACCACGACCACAACACCTCCGCCTACAACAACCACCAAACCAGTGACCACGACCACAACACCTCCGCCTACAACTACCACCAGTCCAGTGACCACGACCACAACACCTCCGCCTACAACTACCACCAGTCCATTAACCGCGACCACAACACCTCCACCTACAACTACCACCAGTCCATTAACCACGACCACAAAACCTCCGCCTACAACGACCAGCCCAGTGACCACGACCACAACACCTCCGCCTACAACTACCACCAGTCCATTAACCACGACCACAAGACCTCCACCTACAACAACGACCAGCCCAGTGACCACGACCACAACACCAACGCCTACAACTACCACCAGTCCAGTGACCACGACCACAACACCTCTGCCAACAACTACCACCAGTCCAGTGACCACGACCACAACACCGCCGCCAACAACGACCACCAGTCCAGTGATCACGTCCACAACACTTTTGCCAACAACTACCACCAGTCCAGTGACCACGACCAACCCACCTCCACCTACAACTACCACCAGTCCAGTGTCCACGACCACAACACCTCAGCCTACAACGACCACCAGTCCAGTGACCACGACCACAACACCTCTGCCAACAATTACCACCAGTCCAGTGACCACGACCGCAACACCTCCGCCGACAACTACCACCAGTCCAGTGACCACGACAAGTACACCTCCGCCTACAACAACCACCAGTCCATTGACCACGACCACAACACCTCCACCGACAACTACAACCAGTCCAGTGACCACGACCACAACACCTCCGCCTACAACAACCACCAGTCCAGTGACCACGACAAGTACACCTCCGCCTACAACAACCACCAGTCCATTGACCACGACCACAACACCTCCACCGACAACTACAACCAGTCCAGTGACCACGACCACAACACCTCCGCCTACAACAACCACCAGTCCAGTGACCACGACCACAACACCTCCGCCTACAACTACCACCAGTCCATTAACCGCGACCACAACACCTCCACCAACAACAACGACCAGTCCAGTGACCACGACCACAACACCTCCACCCACATCAACCACCAGTCCAGTCACCACGACCACAACACCTCCGCCTACAACTACCACCAGTCCATTAACCATGACCACAACACCTCCACCTACAACAACGACCAGCCCAGTGACCACGACAACAACACCAACGCCTACAACGACCACCAGTCCAGTGACCACGACCACAACACCTCTGCCAACCACAACCACCAGTCCAGTGACCACGACCACAAAACCTCCGCCTACAACTACCACCAGTCCAGTGACCACGACCAACACACCGCCTACAACTACCACCAGTCCAGTGACCACGACCACAACCCCTCCGCCTACAACGACCACCAGTCCAGTGACCACGACCACAACACCTCTGCCAACAACTACCACCAGTCCAGTGACCACGACCACAACACCTCCGCCTACAACTACCACCAGTCGATTAACCACGACCACAACACCTCTGCCAACAACTACCAACAGTCCAGTGACCACGACCACAACACCTCCGCCTACAACGACCACCAGTCCAGTGACCACGACCACAACACCTCCGCCTACAACCACCACCAGTCCATTAACCACGACCACAACACCTCCACCTACAACAACGACCAGTCCAGTGAACACGACCACAACACCTCCACCTACATCAACCACCAGTCCAGTGACCACGACCACAACACCTCCGCCTACAACTACCACCAGTCCATTAACCACGACCACAACACCTCCACCTTTAACAACGACCAGCCCAGTGACCACGACCACAACACCAACGCCTACAACGACCACCAGTCCAGTGACCACGACCACAACACCTCTGCCAACAACGACCACCAGTCCAGTGACCACGACCACAACACCTCCGCCTACAACTACCACCAGTCCAGTGACCACGACCATTACAAATCCGCCTACAACTACCACCAGTTCACTGACAACGACCACAACACCTCTGCCAACCACAACCACCAGTATGGTGACCACGACCACAACACCTCTGCCGACAATTCCTACCAGTCCAGTGACCACGACCACAAGACCTCCGCCTACAACTACCACCAGTCCAGTGACCACGACCACAACACCTCCGCCTACAACGACCACCAGTCCAGTGACCACGACCACAACACCTCTGCCAACAACTACCACCAGTCAAGTGACCACGACCACAACACCTCCGCCTACAACTACCACCACTACAGTGACCACGACCACAACACCTCCGCCTACAACTACCACCAGTCCAGTGACCACGACCACAACACTTCCGCCAACAACCACCACCAGTTCAGTGACCACGACAACAACATCTCCACCTACAACAACCACCAGTCCATTAACCACGATCACAACACCTCCACCTACAACAACGACCAGCCAAGTGACCACGACCACAACACCTCCGCCTACAACAACCACCAGTCCATTAACCACGACCACAACACCTCCACCTACAACAACGACCAGCCCAGTGACCACGACCACAACACCAACGCCTACAACGACCACCAGTCCAGTGACCACGACCACAACACTTCCGCCAACAACCACCACCAGTTCAGTGACCACGACAACAACACCTCCACCTACAACAACCACCAGTCCATTAACAACGACCACAACACCTCCGCCTACAACTACCACCAGTCCATTAACCACGACCACAACACCTCCACCTACAACCACCACCAGTCCATTAACCACGACCACAACACCTCCGCCTACAACAACGACCAGCCCAGTGACCACGACCACAACACCTCCGCCTACAACTACCACCAGTCCATTAACCACGACCACAACACCTCCACCTACAACAACGACCAGCCCAGTGACCACGACCACAACACCAACGCCTACAACGACCACCAGTCCAGTGACCACGACCACAACACCTCTGCCAACAACAACCACCAGTCCAGTGACCACGACCACAACACCTCCGCCTACAACGACCACCAGTCCAGTGACCACGACCACAACACCTCTGCCAACAACTACCACCAGTTCAGTGACCACGACCACAACACCTCTGCCCACAACTACCACCAGTCCAGTGACCACGACCACAACACCTCCGCCTACAACTACCACCACTCCAGTGACCACGACCACAACACCTCCGCCTACAACTACCACCAGTCCAGTGACCACGACCACAACACTTCCGCCAACAACTACCACCAGTCCAGTGACCCCGACAACTACACCTCCGCCTACAACAACCACCAGTACAGTGACCACGACCACAACACCTCCGCCTACAACGACCACCAGTCCAGTGACCACGACCACAACACCTCCGCCTACAACTACCACCAGTCCATTAACCGCGACCACAACACCTCCACCCACAACTACCACCAGTCCATTAACCACGACCACAAAACCTCCGCCTACAACAACGACCAGCCCAGTGACCACGACCACAAAACCTCCGCCTACAACTACCACCAGTCCATTAACCACGACCACAAGACCTCCACCTACAACAACGACCAGCCCAGTGACCACGACCACAACACCAACGCCTACAACTACCACCAGTCCAGTGACCACGACCACAACACCTCTGCCAACAACTACCACCAGTCCAGTGACCACCACCACAACACCTACGCCGACAACTACCACCAGTCCAGTGACCACGACCACAACACCGCCGCCAACAACGACCACCAGTCCAGTGACCACGTCCACAACACTTTTGCCAACAACTACCACCAGTCCAGTGACCACGACCACAACACCTCCACCTACAACTACCACCAGTCCAGTGACCACGACCACAACACCTCTGCCAACAACTACCACCAGTCCAATGACCACCACCACAACACCTCCGCCTACAACTACCACCAGTCCAGTGACCACGACCACAACACCTCCGCCTACAACTACCACCAGTCCAAAAACCACGACCACAACACATCCACCTACAACTACCAACAGTCCATTAACCACGACCACAAAACCTCCGCCTACAACAACGACCAGCCCAGTGACCACGACCACAACACCTCCGCCTACAACTACCACCAGTCCATTAACCACGACCACAACACCTCCACCTACAACAACGACCAGCCCAGTGACCACGACCACAACACCAACGCCTACAACGACCACCAGTCCAGTGACCACGACCACAACACCTCTGCCAACAACAACCACCAGTCCAGTGACCACGACCACAACACCTCCGCCTACAACGACCACCAGTCCAGTGACCACGATCACAACACCTCTGCCAACAACTAACACCAGTTCAGTGACCACGACCACAACACCTCTGCCCACAACTACCACCAGTCCAGTGACCACGACCACAACACCTCCGCCTACAACTACCACCACTCCAGTGACCACGACCACAACACCTCCGCCTACAACTACCACCAGTCCAGTGACCACGACCACAACACTTCCGCCAACAACTACCACCAGTCCAGTGACCACGACAACTACACCTCCGCCTACAACAACCACCAGTCCAGTGACCACGACCACAACACCTCCGCCTACAACAACCACCAAACCAGTGACCACGACCACAACACCTCCGCCTACAACTACCACCAGTCCAGTGACCACGACCACAACACCTCCGCCTACAACTACCACCAGTCCATTAACCGCGACCACAACACCTCCACCTACAACTACCACCAGTCCATTAACCACGACCACAAAACCTCCGCCTACAACAACGACCAGCCCAGTGACCACGACCACAACACCTCCGCCTACAACTACCACCAGTCCATTAACCACGACCACAAGACCTCCACCTACAACAACGACCAGCCCAGTGACCACGACCACAACACCAACGCCTACAACTACCACCAGTCCAGTGACCACGACCACAACACCTCTGCCAACAACTACCACCAGTCCAGTGACCACCACCACAACACCTCCGCCGACAACTACCACCAGTCCAGTGACCACGACCATAACACCGCCGCCAACAACGACCACCAGTCCAGTGACCACGTCCACAACACTTTTGCCAACAACTACCACCAGTCCAGTGACCACGACCACAACACCTCCACCTACAACTACCACCAGTCCAGTGTCCACGACCACAACACCTCCGCCTACAACGACCACCAGTCCAGTGACCACGACCACAACACCTCTGCCAACAACTACCACCAGTCCAGTGACCACGACCGCAACACCTCCGCCGACAACTACCACCAGTCCAGTGACCACGACAAGTACACCTCCGCCTACAACAACCACCAGTCCATTGACCACGACCACAACACCTCCACCGACAACTACAACCAGTCCAGTGACCACGACCACAACACCTCCGCCTACAACAACCACCAGTCCAGTGACCACGACAAGTACACCTACGCCTACAACAACCACCAGTCCATTGACCACGACCACAACACCTCCACCGACAACTACAACCAGTCCAGTGACCACGACCACAACACCGCCTACAACAACCACCAGTCCAGTGACCACGACCACAACACCTCCGCCTACAACTACCACCAGTCCATTAACCGCGACCACAACACCTCCACCAACAACAACGACCAGTCCAGTGACCACGACCACAACACCTCCACCCACATCAACCACCAGTCCAGTCACCACGACCACAACACCTCCGCCTACAACTACCACCAGTCCATTAACCATGACCACAACACCTCCACCTACAACAACGACCAGCCCAGTGACCACGACCACAACACCAACGCCTACAACGACCACCAGTCCAGTGACCACGACCACAACACCTCTGCCAACCACAACCACCAGTCCAGTGACCACGACCACAAAACCTCCGCTTACAACTACCACCAGTCCAGTGACCACGACCAACACACCGCCTACAACTACCACAAGTCCAGTGACCACGACCACAACACCTCCGCCTACAACAACCACCAGTTCAGTGACCACGACCACAACACCTCCGCCTACAAGTACCACCAGTCCAGTGACCACGACCACAACACCTCCGCCTACAACTACCACCAGTCCAATAACCACGACCACAACACCTCCACCTACAACTACCACCAGTCCAGTGCCCACGACCACAACACCTCCACCTACATCAACCACCAGTCCAGTGACCACGACCACAACACCTCCGCCTACAACTACCACCAGTCCATTAACCACGACCACAACACCTCCGCCTACAACTACCACCAGTCCATTAACCACGACCACAACACCTCCACCTACAACAACGACCAGTCCAGTGACCACGACCACAACACCTCCACATACATCAACCACCAGTCCAGTGACCACGACCACAACACCTCCGCCAACAACCACCACCAGTTCAGTGACCACGACAACAACACCTCCACCTACAACAACCACCAGTCCAGTGCCCACGACCACAACACCTCCGCCTACAACTACCACCAGTCCATTAACCACGACCACAACACCTCCGCCTACAACAACGACCAGTCCAGTGACCACGACCACAACACCTCCGCCTACAACAACCACCAGTTCAGTGACCACGACCACGACACCTCCGCCTACAACTACCACAAGTCCAGTGACCACGACCACAACACCTCCGCCTAAAACAACCACCAGTTCAGTGACCACGACCACAACACCTCCGCCTACAACTACCACCAGTCCAGTGACCACGACCACAACACCTCCGCCTACAACTACCACCAGTCCATTAACCACGACCACAACACCTCCACCTACAACTACTACCAGTCCAGTGCCCACGACCACAACACCTCCACCTACATCAACCACCATTACAGTGACCACGACCACAACACCTCCGCATACAACTACCACCAGTCCATTAACCACGACCACAAAACCTTCACCTACAACAACGACCAGCCAAGTGACCACGACCACAAAACCTCCGCCTACAACAACCACCAGTCCATTAACCACGACCACAACACCTCCACCTACAACAACGACCAGCCCAGTGACCACGACCACAACACCAACGCCTACAACGACCACCAGTCCAGTGACCACGACCACAACACCTCTGCCAACAACTACCACCAGTCCAGTGACCACGACCACAACACCTCCGCCTACAACGACCACCAGTCCAGTGACCACGTCCACAACACTTTTGCCAACAACAACGACCAGCCCAGTGACCACGACCACAACACCTCCGCCTACAACTACCACCAGTCCATTAACCACGACCACAAGACCTCCACCTACAACAACGACCAGCCCAGTGACCACGACCACAACACCAACGCCTACAACTACCACCAGTCCAGTGACCACGACCACAACACCTCTGCCAACAACTACCACCAGTCCAGTGACCACCACCACAACACCTCCGCCGACAACTACCACCAGTCCAGTGACCACGACCATAACACCTCCACCTACAACTACTACCAGTCCAGTGCCCACGACCACAACACCTCCACCTACATCAACCACCATTACAGTGACCACGACCACAACACCTCCGCATACAACTACCACCAGTCCATTAACCACGACCACAAAACCTTCACCTACAACAACGACCAGCCAAGTGACCACGACCACAAAACCTCCGCCTACAACAACCACCAGTCCATTAACCACGACCACAACACCTCCACCTACAACAACGACCAGCCCAGTGACCACGACCACAACACCAACGCCTACAACGACCACTAGTCCAGTGACCACGACCACAACACCTCTGCCAACAACTACCACCAGTCCAGTGACCACGACCACAACACCTCCGCCTACAACGACCACCAGTCCAGTGACCACGTCCACAACACTTTTGCCAACAACAACGACCAGCCCAGTGACCACGACCACAACACCTCCGCCTACAACTACCACCAGTCCATTAACCACGACCACAAGACCTCCACCTACAACAACGACCAGCCCAGTGACCACGACCACAACACCAACGCCTACAACTACCACCAGTCCAGTGACCACGACCACAACACCTCTGCCAACAACTACCACCAGTCCAGTGACCACCACCACAACACCTCCGCCGACAACTACCACCAGTCCAGTGACCACGACCATAACACCGCCGCCAACAACGACCACCAGTCCAGTGACCACGTCCACAACACTTTTGCCAACAACTACCACCAGTCCAGTGACCACGACCACAACACCTCCACCTACAACTACCACCAGTCCAGTGTCCACGACCACAACACCTCCGCCTACAACGACCACCAGTCCAGTGACCACGACCACAACACCTCTGCCAACAACTACCACCAGTCCAGTGACCACGACCGCAACACCTCCGCCGACAACTACCACCAGTCCAGTGACCACGACAAGTACACCTCCGCCTACAACAACCACCAGTCCATTGACCACGACCACAACACCTCCACCGACAACTACAACCAGTCCAGTGACCACGACCACAACACCTCCGCCTACAACAACCACCAGTCCAGTGACCACGACAAGTACACCTACGCCTACAACAACCACCAGTCCATTGACCACGACCACAACACCTCCACCGACAACTACAACCAGTCCAGTGACCACGACCACAACACCTCCGCCTACAACAACCACCAGTCCAGTGACCACGACCACAACACCTCCGCCTACAACTACCACCAGTCCATTAACCGCGACCACAACACCTCCACCAACAACAACGACCAGTCCAGTGACCACGACCACAACACCTCCACCCACATCAACCACCAGTCCAGTCACCACGACCACAACACCTCCGCCTACAACTACCACCAGTCCATTAACCATGACCACAACACCTTCACCTACAACAACGACCAGCCCAGTGACCACGACCACAACACCAACGCCTACAACGACCACCAGTCCAGTGACCACGACCACAACACCTCTGCCAACCACAACCACCAGTCCAGTGACCACGACCACAAAACCTCCGCCTACAACTACCACCAGTCCAGTGACCACGACCAACACACCGCCTACAACTACCACAAGTCCAGTGACCACGACCACAACACCTCCGCCTACAACAACCACCAGTTCAGTGACCACGACCACAACACCTCCGCCTACAACTACCACCAGTCCAGTGACCACGACCACAACACCTCCGCCTACAACTACCACCAGTCCAATAACCACGACCACAACACCTCCACCTACAACTACCACCAGTCCAGTGCCCACGACCACAACACCTCCACCTACATCAACCACCAGTCCAGTGACCACGACCACAACACCTCCGCCTACAACTACCACCAGTCCATTAACCACGACCACAACACCTCCGCCTACAACTACCACCAGTCCATTAACCACGACCACAACACCTCCACCTACAACAACGACCAGTCCAGTGACCACGACCACAACACCTCCACATACATCAACCACCAGTCCAGTGACCACGACCACAACACCTCCGCCAACAACCACCACCAGTTCAGTGACCACGACAACAACACCTCCACCTACAACAACCACCAGTCCAGTGCCCACGACCACAACACCTCCGCCTACAACTACCACCAGTCCATTAACCACGACCACAACACCTCCGCCTACAACAACGACCAGTCCAGTGACCACGACCACAACACCTCCGCCTACAACAACCACCAGTTCAGTGACCACGACCACGACACCTCCGCCTACAACTACCACAAGTCCAGTGACCACGACCACAACACCTCCGCCTACAACAACCACCAGTTCAGTGACCACGACCACAACACCTCCACCTACAACTACTACCAGTCCAGTGCCCACGACCACAACACCTCCACCTACATCAACCACCATTACAGTGACCACGACCACAACACCTCCGCCTACAACTACCACCAGTCCATTAACCACGACCACAACACCTCCACCTACAACAACGACCAGCCAAGTGACCACGACCACAAAACCTCCGCCTACAACAACCACCAGTCCATTAACCACGACCACAACACCTCCACCTACAACAACGACCAGCCCAGTGACCACGACCACAACACCAACGCCTACAACGACCACCAGTCCAGTGACCACGACCACAACACCTCTGCCAACAACTACCACCAGTCCAGTGACCACGACCACAACACCTCCGCCTACAACGACCACCAGTCCAGTGACCACGTCCACAACACTTTTGCCAACAACTACCACCAGTCCAGTGACCACGACCACAACACCTCCACCTACAACTACCACCAGTCCAGAGTCCACGACCACAACACCTCCGCCTACAACGACCATCAGTCCAGTGACCACGACCACAACACCTCTGCCAACAACTACCACCAGTCCAGTGACCACGACCACAACACCTCTGCCTACAACTACCACCAGTCCAGTGACCACGACCACAACACCGCCTACAACTACCACCAGTCCAGTGACCACGACCACAACACCTCCGCCTACAACGACCACCAGTCCAGTGACCACGACCACAACACCTCCGCCTACAACCACCACCAGTCCATTAACCACGACCACAACACCTCCACCTACAACAACGACCAGTCCAGTGAACACGACCACAACACCTCCACCTACATCAACCACCAGTCCAGTGACCACGACCACAACACCTCCGCCTACAACTACCACCAGTCCATTAACCACGACCACAACACCTCCACCTACAACAACGACCAGCCCAGTGACCACGACCACAACACCAACGCCTACAACGACCACCAGTCCAGTGACCACGACCACAACACCTCTGCCAACAACGACCACCAGTCCAGTGACCACGACCACAACACCTCCGCCTACAACTACCACCAGTCCAGTGACCACGACCATTACACTTCCGCCTACAACTACCACCAGTTCACTGACAACGACCACAACACCTCTGCCAACCACAACCACCAGTATGGTGACCACGACCACAACACCTCTGCCGACAATTCCTACCAGTCCAGTGACCACGACCACAAGACCTCCGCCTACAACTACCACCAGTCCAGTGACCACGACCACAAGACCTCCGCCTACAACGACCACCAGTCCAGTGACCACGACCACAACACCTCTGCCAACAACTACCACCAGTCCAGTGACCACGACCACAACACCTCTGCCAACAACTACCACCAGTCAAGTGACCACGACCACAACACCTCCGCCAACAACTACCACCACTACAGTGACCACGACCACAACACCTCCGCCTACAACTACCACCAGTCCATTAACCACGACTACAACACCTCCACCTACAACGACCAGTCCAGTGACCACGACCACAACACCTCCGCCTACAACAACCACCAGTTCAGTGACCACGACCACGACACCTCCGCCTACAACTACCACAAGTCCAGTGACCACGACCACAACACCTCCGCCTACAACAACCACCAGTTCAGTGACCACGACCACAACACCTCCGCCTACAACTACCACCAGTCCAGTGACCACGACCACAACACCTCCGCCTACAACTACCACCAGTCCATTAACCACGACCACAACACCTCCAGCTACAACTACCACCAGTCCAGTGCCCACGACCACAACACCTCCACCTACATCAACCACCAGTCCAGTGACCACGACCACAACACCTCCGCCAACAACGACCACCAGTCCAGTGACCACGACCACAACACCTCTGCCAACAACTACCACCAGTCCAGTGACCACGACCACAACACCTCCGCCTACAACGACCACCAGTCCAGTGACCACGTCCACAACACTTTTGCCAACAACTACCACCAGTCCAGTGACCACGACCACAACACCTCCACCTACAACTACCACCAGTCCAGAGTCCACGACCACAACACCTCCGCCTACAACGACCATCAGTCCAGTGACCACGACCACAACACCTCTGCCAACAACTACCACCAGTCCAGTGACCACGACCACAACACCTCTGCCTACAACTACCACCAGTCCAGTGACCACGACCACAACACCTCTGCCAACAACTACCACCAGTCCAGTGACCACGACCACAACACCTCCGCCTACAACGACCACCAGTCCAGTGACCACGTCCACAACACTTTTGCCAACAACTACCACCAGTCCAGTGACCACGACCACAACACCTCCACCTACAACTACCACCAGTCCAGAGTCCACGACCACAACACCTCCGCCTACAACGACCATCAGTCCAGTGACCACGACCACAACACCTCTGCCAACAACTACCACCAGTCCAGTGACCACGACCACAACACCTCTGCCTACAACTACCACCAGTACAGTGACCACGACCACAACACCGCCTACAACTACCACCAGTCCAGTGACCACGACCACAACACCTCCGCCTACAACAACGACCAGTCCAGTGACCACGACCACAACACCTCCGCCTACAACCACCACCAGTCCATTAACCACGACCACAACACCTCCACCTACAACAACGACCAGTCCAGTGAACACGACCACAACACCTCCACCTACATCAACCACCATTACAGTGACCACGACCACAACACCTCCGCCTACAACTACCACAAGTCCAGTGACCACGACCACAACACCTCCGCCTACAACAACCACCAGTTCAGTGACCACGACCACAACACCTCCGCCTACAACTACCACCAGTCCAGTGACCACGACCACAACACCTCCGCCTACAATTACCACCAGTCCATTAACCACGACCACAACACCTCCACCTACAACTACTACCAGTCCAGTGCCCACGACCACAACACCTCCACCTACATCAACCACCATTACAGTGACCACGACCACAACACCTCCGCCTACAACTACCACCAGTCCATTAACCACGACCACAACACCTCCACCTACAACAACGACCAGCCAAGTGACCACGACCACAAAACCTCCGCCTACAACAACCACCAGTCCATTAACCACGACCACAACACCTCCAACTACAACAACGACCAGCCCAGTGACCACGACCACAACACCAACGCCTACAACGACCACCAGTCCAGTGACCACGACCACAACACCTCTGCCAACAACTACCACCAGTCCAGTGACCACGACCACAACACCTCCGCCTACAACGACCACCAGTCCAGTGACCACGACCACAACACCTCTGCCAACAACTACCACCAGTCCAGTGACCACGACCACAACACCTCCACCGACAACTACAACCAGTCCAGTGACCACGACCACAACACATCCGCCTACAACGACCACCAGTCCAGTGACCACGTCCACAACACCTCCGCCTAACACTACCACCAGTTCAGTGTTCACGACCACAACACCTACGCCTACAACGACCACCAGTCCAGTGACCACGACCACAACACCTCTGCCTACAACGACCACCAGTCCAGTGACCACGTCCACAACACCTCCGCCTACAACTACCACCAGTTCAGTGTCCACGACCACAACACCTACGCCTACAACGACCACCAGTCCACTGACCACGACCACAACACCTCTGCCAACAACTACCACCAAACCAGTGACCACGACCACAACACCTCCGCCGACAACTACCACCAGTGCAGTGACCACGACCACAACACCTCTGTCAACAACTACCACCAAACCAGTGACCACGACCACAACACCTCCGCCGACAACTACCACCAGTCCAGTGACCACGACCACAACACCTCCACCGACAACAACCACCAGTCCAGTGACCACGACCACAACACCTCTGTCAACAACTACCACTAATCCAGTGACCACGACCACAACATTTCCGCGTACAACCACCACCAGTCCAGTGACCACGACCACAACACCTCCGCCTACAACTGCCACCAGTCCAGTGACCACGACCACAGCACCTCAACCGACAACTACAACCAGTCCAGTGACCACGACCACAACACCTCCGCCTACAACGACCACCAGTCCAGTGACCACGACCACAACACCTCTGCCAACAACTACCACCAGTCCAGTGACCACGACCACAACACCTCCGCCTACAACTACCACCAGTCCAGTGTCCACGACCACAACACCTACGCCTACAACGACCACCAGTCCAGTGACCACGACCACAACACCTCTGACAACAACTACCACCAAACCAGTGACCACGACCACAACACCTCCGCCGACAACTACCACCAGTCCAGTGACCACGACCACAACACCTCCACCGACAACAACCACCAGTCCAGTGACCACGACCACAACACCTCTGTCAACAACTACCACTAATCCAGTGACCACGACCACAACATTTCCGCGTACAACCACCACCAGTCCAGTGACCACGACCACAACACCTCCGCCTACAACTGCCACCAGTCCAGTGACCACGACCACAGCACCTCAACCGACAACTACAACCAGTCCAGTGACCACGACCACAACACCTCCGCCTACAACGACCACCAGTCCAGTGACCACGACCACAACACCTCTGCCAACAACTACCACCAGTCCAGTGACCACGACCACAACACCTCCGCCTACAACTACCACCAGTCCAGTGTCCACGACCACAACACCTACGCCTACAACGACCACCAGTCCAGTGACCACGACCACAACACCTCTGCCAACAACTACCACCAAACCAGTGACCACGACCACAACACCTCCGCCGACAACTACCACCAGTCCAGTGACCACGACCACAACACCTCCACCGACAACTACAACCAGTCCAGTGACCACGACCACAACACATCCGCCTACAACGACCACCAGTCCAGTGACCACGTCCACAACACCTCCGCCTACAACTACCACCAGTTCAGTGTTCACGACCACAACACCTACGCCTACAACGACCACCAGTCCAGTGACCACGACCACAACACCTCTGCCTACAACGACCACCAGTCCAGTTACCACGTCCACAACACCTCCGCCTACAACTACCACCAGTTCAGTGTCCACGACCACAACACCTACGCCTACAACGACCAGCAGTCCACTGACCACGACCACAACACCTCTGCCAACAACTACCACCAAACCAGTGACCACGACCACAACACCTCCGCCGACAACTACCACCAGTGCAGTGACCACGACCACAACACCTCTGTCAACAACTACCACTAACCCAGTGACCACGACCACAACACCTTTGCCTACAACCACCACCAGTCCAGTGACCACGACCACAACACCTCCGCCAACAACTACCACCAGTCCATCAACCACGACCACAACACCTCCACCTACTACAACGACCAGTCCAGTGACCACGACCACAACACCTCCACCTACATCAACCACCAGTCCAGTGACCACGACCACAACACCTCCGCCGACAACTACCACCAGTCCAGTGACCACGAACACAGCACCTCCACCGACAACTACAACCAGTCCAGTGACCACGACCACAACACCTCCGCCTACAACGACCACCAGTCCAGTGACTACGACCACAACACCTCTGCCAACAACTACCACCAGTCCAGTGACCACGACCACAACACCTCCGCCTACAACTACCACCAGTCCAGTGACCACGACAACTACAGCTCCGCCTACAACAACCACCAGTCCAGTGACCACGACCACAACACCTCCACCGTCAACTACAACCAGTCCAGTGACCACGACCACAACCCCTCCGCCTACAACGACCACCAGTCCAGTGACCACGACCACAACACCTCCGCCTACAACTACCACCAGTTCAGTGTCCACGACCACAACACCTACGCCTACAACGACCACCAGTCCAGTGACCACGAACACAACACCTCTGCCAACAACTACCTCCAAACCAGTGACCACGACCACAACACCTCCGCCGAAAACTACCACCACACCAGTGACCACGACCACAACACCTCCACCGACAACTACAACCAGTCCAGTGACCACGACCACAACACCTCCGCCTACGACGACCACCAGTCCAGTGACCACGTCCACAACACCTCCGCCTACAACTACCACCAGTTCAGTGTCCACGACCACAACACCTACGCCTACAACGACCACCAGTCCAGTGACCACGACCACAACACCTCTGCCAACAACTACCACCAGTCCAGAGACCACGACCACAACACCTCCGCCTACAACTACCACAAATCCAGTGACCACGACCACAACACCTCTGCCAACAACTACCACCAGTCCAGTGACCACGACCACAACACCTTCGCCGACAACTACCACCAGTCCAGTGACCACGACCACAACACCTCCGCCTACAACGACCACCAGTCCAGGGACCACGACCACAACACCTCCACCTACAACTACCACCAGTCCAGTGTCCACGACCACAACACCTCCGCCTACAACAACGACCAGTCCAGTGACCACGACCACAACACCTCCGCCTACAACAACCACCAGCTCAGTGACCACGACAACAACACCTCCGCCTACAACTACCACAAGTCCAGTGACCACGACCACAACACCTCCGCCTACAACAACCACTAGTCCAGTGACCACGACCACAACACCTCCGCCTACAACTACCACCAGTATAGTGACCACGTCCACAACACCTCCGCCTACAACTACCACCAGTTCAGTGTCCACGACCACAACACCTACGCCTACAACGACCACCAGTCCAGTGACCACGACCACAACACCTCTGCCAACAACTACCACCAGTCCAGAGACCACGACCACAACACCTCCGCCTACAACTACCACAAATCCAGTGACCACGACCACAACACCTCTGCCAACAACTACCACCAGTCCAGTGACCACGACCACAACACCTTCGCCGACAACTACCACCAGTCCAGTGACCACGACCACAACACCTCCGCCTACAACGACCACCAGTCCAGTGACCACGTCCACAACACCTTTGCCAACAACTACCACCAGTCCAGGGACCACGACCACAACACCTCCACCTACAACTACCACCAGTCCAGTGTCCACGACCACAACACCTCCGCCTACAACAACGACCAGTCCAGTGACCACGACCACAACACCTCCGCCTACAACAACCACCAGTTCAGTGACCACGACCACAACACCTCCGCCTACAACTACCACAAGTCCAGTGACCACGACCACAACACCTCCGCCTACAACAACCACCAGTCCAGTGACCACGACCACAACACCTCCGCCTACAACTACCACCAGTCCATTAACCACGACCACAACACCTCCGCCTACAACGACCACCAGTCCAGTGACCACGTCCACAACACCTTTGCCAACAACTACCACCAGTCCAGGGACCACGACCACAACACCTCCACCTACAACTACCACCAGTCCAGTGTCCACGACCACAACACCTCCGCCTACAACAACGACCAGTCCAGTGACCACGACCACAACACCTCCGCCTACAACAACCACCAGTTCAGTGACCACGACCACAACACCTCCGCCAACAACTACCACCAGTCCAGTGTCCACGACCACAACACCCACGCCTACAACGACCACCAGTCCATTAACCACGACCACAACACCTCCACCTACTAAAACGACCAGTCCAGTGACCACGACCACAACACCTCCACCGACATCAACCACCAGTCCCGTGACCACGACCACAACACCTCCGCCGACAACTACCACCAGTCCAGTGACCACGACCACAACACCTCCACCGACAACTACAACCAGTCCAGTGACCACGACCACAACACCTCTGCCAACAACTACCACCAGTCCAGTGACCACGACCACAACACCTCCGCCTACAACTACCAGCAGTCCAGTGACCACGACAACTACACCTCCGACTACAACAACCACCAGTCCAGTGACCACGACCACAACACCTCCGCCTACAACTACCACCAGTTCAGTGGCCACGACCACAACACCTACGCCTAAAACGACCACCAGTCCAGTGACCACGACCACAACACCTCTGCCAACAACTACCACCAAACCAGTGACCACGACCACAACACCTCCGCCGACAACTACCACCAGTCCAGTGACCACGACCACAACACCTCCGCCTACAACGACCACCAGTCCAGTGACCACGTCCACAACACCTTTGCCAACAACTACCACCAGTCCAGGGACCACGACCACAACACCTCCACCTACAACTACCACCAGTCCAGTGTCCACGACCACAACAAATCCGCCTACAACAACGACCAGTCCAGTGACCACGACCACAACACCTCCGCCTACAACAACCACCAGTTCAGTGACCACGACCACAACACCTCCGCCTACAACTACCACAAGTCCAGTGACCACGACCACAACACCTCCGCCTACAACAACCACCAGTCCAGTGACCACGACCACAACACCTCCGCCTACAACTACCACCAGTCCAGTGACCACGACCACAACACCTCCACCGACAACTACCACCAGTTCAGTGTCCACGACCACAACACCTACGCCTACAACGACCACCAGTCCATTAACCACGACCACAACACCTCAACCTACTAAAACGACCAGTCCAGTGACCACGACCACAACACCTCCACCTACATCAACCACCAGTCCAGTGACCACGACCACAACACCTCCGCCGACAACTACCACCAGTCCAGTGACCACGACCACAACACCTCCACCGACAACTACAGCCAGTCCAGTGACCACGACCACAACACCTCTGCCAACAACTACCACCAGTCCAGTGACCACGACCACAACACCTCCGCCTACAACTACCACCAGTCCAGTGACCAAGACAACTACACCTCCGCCTACAACAACCACCAGTCCAGTGACCACGACCACAACACCTCCGCCTACAACTACCACCAGTTCAGTGTCCACGACCACAACACCTACGCCTACAACGACCACCAGTCCAGTGACCACGACCACAACACCTCTGCCAACAACTACCACCAGTCCAGTGACCACGACCACAACACCTCCGCCGACAACTACCACCAGTCCAGTGAGCACGACCACAACACCTCCGCCTACAACTACCACCAGTCCATTAACCACGACCACAACACCTCCACCTACAACAACGACCAGCCCAGTGACCACGACCACAACACCTCCGCCTACAACTACCACCAGTTCAGTGTCCACGACCACAACACCTACGCCTACAACGACCACCAGTCCAGTGACAACGACCACAACACCTCTGCCAACAACTACCACCAGTCCAGTGACCACGACCACAACACCTCCGCCGACAACTACCACCAGTCCAGTGACCACGACCACAACACCTCCGCCTACAACGACCACCAGTCCAGTGACCACGACCACAACACCTCTGCCAACAACTACCACCAGTCCAGTGACCACGACCACAACACCTCCGCCTACAACTACCACCAGTCCAGTGACCACGAAAACTACACCTCCTCCTACAACAACCACCAGTCCAGTGACCACGACCACAACACCTCCACCGACAACTACAACCAGTCCAGTGACCACGACCACAACACCACCGCCTACAACGACCACCAGTCCAGTGACCACGACCACAACACCTCTGTCAACAACTACCACCAGTCCAGTGACCACGACCACAACACCTCCGCCGACAACCACCACCAGTCCAGTGACCACGACCACAACACCTCCGCCTACAAAAACCACCAGTCCAGTGACCACGACCACGACACCTCCGCCTACAACTACCACAAGTCCAGTGACCACGACCACAACACCTCCGCCTACAACAACCACCAGTCCAGTGACCACGACCACAACAATTCCGCCTACAACTACGACCAGTCCAGTGACCACGACCACAACACCTCCGCCTACAACTACCACCAGTCCATTAACCACGACCACAACACCTCCACCTACAACAACGACCAGTCCAGTGACCACGAACACAACACCTCCACCTACATCAACCACCAGTCCAGTGACCACGACCACAACACCTCCGCCTACAACTACCACCAGTCCAGTGACCACGACCACAACACCTCCACCGACAACAACCACCAGTCCAGTGACCACGACCACAACACCTCTGTCAACAACTACCACTAATCCAGTGACCACGACCACAACATTTCCGCGTACAACCACCACCAGTCCAGTGACCACGACCACAACACCTCCGCCTACAACTGCCACCAGTCCAGTGACCACGACCACAGCACCTCAAACGACAACTACAACCAGTCCAGTGACCACGACCACAACACCTCCGCCTACAACGACCACCAGTCCAGTGACCACGACCACAACACCTCTGCCAACAACTACCACCAGTCCAGTGACCACGACCACAACACCTCCGCCTACAACTACCACCAGTCCAGTGTCCACGACCACAACACCTACGCCTACAACGACCACCAGTCCAGTGACCACGACCACAACACCTCTGCCAACAACTACCACCAAACCAGTGACCACGACCACAACACCTCCGCCGACAACTACCACCAGTCCAGTGACCACGACCACAACACCTCCACCGACAACTACAACCAGTCCAGTGACCACGACCACAACACATCCGCCTACAACGACCACCAGTCCAGTGACCACGTCCACAACACCTCCGCCTACAACTACCACCAGTTCAGTGTTCACGACCACAACACCTACGCCTACAACGACCACCAGTCCAGTGACCACGACCACAACACCTCTGCCTACAACGACCACCAGTCCAGTGACCACGTCCACAACACCTCCGCCTACAACTACCACCAGTTCAGTGTCCACGACCACAACACCTACGCCTACAACGACCAGCAGTCCACTGACCACGACCACAACACCTCTGCCAACAACTACCACCAAACCAGTGACCACGACCACAACACCTCCGCCGACAACTACCACCAGTGCAGTGACCACGACCACAACACCTCTGTCAACAACTACCACTAACCCAGTGACCACGACCACAACACCTTTGCCTACAACCACCACCAGTCCAGTGACCACGACCACAACACCTCCGCCTACAACTGCCACCAGTCCAGTGACCACGACCACAACACCTGCGCCAACAACTACCACCAGTCCATCAACCACGACCACAACACCTCCACCTACTACAACGACCAGTCCAGTGACCACGACCACAACACCTCCACCTACATCAACCACCAGTCCAGTGACCACGACCACAACACCTCCGCCGACAACTACCACCAGTCCAGTGACCACGAACACAGCACCTCCACCGACAACTACAACCAGTCCAGTGACCACGACCACAACACCTCCGCCTACAACGACCACCAGTCCAGTGACTACGACCACAACACCTCTGCCAACAACTACCACCAGTCCAGTGACCACGACCACAACACCTCCGCCTACAACCACCACCAGTCCAGTGACCACGACAACTACAGCTCCGCCTACAACAACCACCAGTCCAGTGACCACGACCACAACACCTCCACCGTCAACTACAACCAGTCCAGTGACCACGACCACAACCCCTCCGCCTACAACGACCACCAGTCCAGTGACCACGACCACAACACCTCCGCCTACAACTACCACCAGTTCAGTGTCCACGACCACAACACCTACGCCTACAACGACCACCAGTCCAGTGACCACGACCACAACACCTCTGCCAACAACTACCACCAAACCAGTGACCACGACCACAACACCTCCGCCGAAAACTACCACCAGACCAGTGACCACGACCACAACACCTCCACCGACAACTACAACCAGTCCAGTGACCACGACCACAACACCTCCGCCTACGACGACCACCAGTCCAGTGACCACGTCCACAACACCTCCGCCTACAACTACCACCAGTTCAGTGTCCACGACCACAACACCTACGCCTACAACGACCACCAGTCCAGTGACCACGACCACAACACCTCTGCCAACAACTACCACCAGTCCAGAGACCACGACCACAACACCTCCGCCTACAACTACCACAAATCCAGTGACCACGACCACAACACCTCTGCCAACAACTACCACCAGTCCAGTGACCACGACCACAACACCTTCGCCGACAACTACCACCAGTCCAGTGACCACGACCACAACACCTCCGCCTACAACGACCACCAGTCCAGGGACCACGACCACAACACCTCCACCTACAACTACCACCAGTCCAGTGTCCACGACCACAACACCTCCGCCTACAACAACGACCAGTCCAGTGACCACGACCACAACACCTCCGCCTACAACAACCACCAGCTCAGTGACCACGACCACAACACCTCCGCCTACAACTACCACAAGTCCAGTGACCACGACCACAACACCTCCGCCTACAACAACCACTAGTCCAGTGACCACGACCACAACACCTCCGCCTACAACTACCACCAGTATAGTGACCACGTCCACAACACCTCCGCCTACAACTACCACCAGTTCAGTGTCCACGACCACAACACCTACGCCTACAACGACCACCAGTCCAGTGACCACGACCACAACACCTCTGCCAACAACTACCACCAGTCCAGAGACCACGACCACAACACCTCCGCCTACAACTACCACAAATCCAGTGACCACGACCACAACACCTCTGCCAACAACTACCACCAGTCCAGTGACCACGACCACAACACCTTCGCCGAAAACTACCACCAGTCCAGTGACCACGACCACAACACCTCCGCCTACAACGACCACCAGTCCAGTGACCACGTCCACAACACCTTTGCCAACAACTACCACCAGTCCAGGGACCACGACCACAACACCTCCACCTACAACTACCACCAGTCCAGTGTCCACGACCACAACACCTCCGCCTACAACAACGACCAGTCCAGTGACCACGACCACAACACCTCCGCCTACAACAACCACCAGTTCAGTGACCACGACCACAACACCTCCGCCTACAACTACCACAAGTCCAGTGACCACGACCACAACACCTCCGCCTACAACAACCACCAGTCCAGTGACCACGACCACAACACCTCCGCCTACAACTACCACCAGTCCAGTGACCACGACCACAACACCTCCACCGACAACTACCACCAGTTCAGTGTCCACGACCACAACACCCACGCCTACAACGACCACCAGTCCATTAACCACGACCACAACACCTCCACCTACTAAAACGACCAGTCCAGTGACCACGACCACAACACCTCCACCGACATCAACCACCAGTCCCGTGACCACGACCACAACACCTCCGCCGACAACTACCACCAGTCCAGTGACCACGACCACAACACCTCCACCGACAACTACAACCAGTCCAGTGACCACGACCACAACACCTCTGCCAACAACTACCACCAGTCCAGTGACCACGACCACAACACCTCCGCCTACAACTACCAGCAGTCCAGTGACCACGACAACTACACCTCCGACTACAACAACCACCAGTCCAGTGACCACGACCACAACACCTCCGCCTACAACTACCACCAGTTCAGTGGCCACGACCACAACACCTACGCCTAAAACGACCACCAGTCCAGTGACCACGACCACAACACCTCTGCCAACAACTACCACCAAACCAGTGACCACGACCACAACACCTCCGCCGACAACTACCACCAGTCCAGTGACCACGACCACAACACCTCCGCCTACAACGACCACCAGTCCAGTGACCACGTCCACAACACCTTTGCCAACAACTACCACCAGTCCAGGGACCACGACCACAACACCTCCACCTACAACTACCACCAGTCCAGTGTCCACGACCACAACACCTCCGCCTACAACAACGACCAGTCCAGTGACCACGACCACAACACCTCCGCCTACAACAACCACCAGTTCAGTGACCACGACCACAACACCTCCGCCTACAACTACCACAAGTCCAGTGACCACGACCACAACACCTCCGCCTACAACAACCACCAGTCCAGTGACCACGACCACAACACCTCCGCCTACAACTACCACCAGTCCAGTGACCACGACCACAACACCTCCACCGACAACTACCACCAGTTCAGTGTCCACGACCACAACACCTACGCCTACAACGACCACCAGTCCATTAACCACGACCACAACACCTCAACCTACTAAAACGACCAGTCCAGTGACCACGACCACAACACCTCCACCTACATCAACCACCAGTCCAGTGACCACGACCACAACACCTCCGCCGACAACTACCACCAGTCCAGTGACCACGACCACAACACCTCCACCGACAACTACAACCAGTCCAGTGACCACGACCACAACACCTCTGCCAACAACTACCACCAGTCCAGTGACCACGACCACAACACCTCCGCCTACAACTACCACCAGTCCAGTGACCAAGACAACTACACCTCCGCCTACAACAACCACCAGTCCAGTGACCACGACCACAACACCTCCGCCTACAACTACCACCAGTTCAGTGTCCACGACCACAACACCTACGCCTACAACGACCACCAGTCCAGTGAACACGACCACAACACCTCTGCCAAAAACTACCACCAGTCCAGTGACCACGACCACAACACCTCCGCCGACAACTACCACCAGTCCAGTGAGCACGACCACAACACCTCCGCCTACAACTACCACCAGTCCATTAACCACGACCACAACACCTCCACCTACAACAACGACCAGCCCAGTGACCACGACCACAACACCTTCGCCTACAACTACCACCAGTTCAGTGTCCACGACCACAACACCTACGCCTACAACGACCACCAGTCCAGTGACAACGACCACAACACCTCTGCCAACAACTACCACCAGTCCAGTGACCACGACCACAACACCTCCGCCGACAACTACCACCAGTCCAGTGACCACGACCACAACACCTCCGCCTACAACGACCACCAGTCCAGTGACCACGACCACAACACCTCTGCCAACAACTACCACCAGTCCAGTGACCACGACCACAACACCTCCGCCTACAACTACCACCAGTCCAGTGACCACGAAAACTACACCTCCTCCTACAACAACCAACAGTCCAGTGACCACGACCACAACACCTCCACCGACAACTACAACCAGTCCAGTGACCACGACCACAACACCACCGCCTACAACGACCACCAGTCCAGTGACCACGACCACAACACCTCTGTCAACAACTACCACCAGTCCAGTGACCACGACCACAACACCTCCGCCGACAACCACCACCAGTCCAGTGACCACGACCACAACACCTCCGCCTACAAAAACCACCAGTCCAGTGACCACGACCACGACACCTCCGCCTACAACTACCACAAGTCCAGTGACCACGACCACAACACCTCCGCCTACAACAACCACCAGTCCAGTGACCACGACCACAACACCTCCGCCTACAACTACCACCAGTCCAGTGACCACGACCACAACACCTCCGCCTACAACTACCACCAGTCCATTAACCACGACCACAACACCTCCACCTACAACAACGACCAGTCCAGTGACCACGACCACAACACCTCCGCCTACAACAACCACCAGTTCAGTGACCACGACCACAACACCTCCGCCTACAACTACCACCAGTCCAGTGACCACGACAAAACCGCCCTCGACTACCACCAGTCCAGTGACCAAGACCACAACACCTTCGCCTACAACTACCACCAGTCCATTCACCACGACCACAACACCTCCACCTACAACAACCATCAGTCCAGTGACCACGACCACAAAACCTCCGCCTACAACTACCACCAGTCCATTACCCACGACCACAACACCTCCACCTACAACAACGACCAGTCCAGTGACCACGACCACAACACCTCCGCCTACAACAACCACCAGTTCAGTGACCACGACCACGAAACCTCCGCCTACAACTACCACCAGTCCAGTGACCACGACCACAACAATTCCGCCTACAACTACGACCAGTCCAGTGACCACGACCACAACACCTCCGCCTACAACTACCACCAGTCCATTAACCACGACCACAACACCTCCACCTACAACAACGACCAGTCCAGTGACCACGAACACAACACCTCCACCTACATCAACCACCAGTCCAGTGACCACGACCACAACACCTCCGCCTACAACTACCACCAGTCCATTTACCACGACCACAACACCTCCGCCTACAACTACCACCAGTCCATTAACCACGACCACAACACCTCCACCTACAACAACGCGCAGTCCAGTGACCACAACCACAACACCTCCACCTACATCAACCACCAGTCCAGTGACCACGACCAGAACACCTCCGCCTACAACTACCAACAGTCCATTAACCACGACCACAACACCTCCACCTACAACAACGACCAGTCCAGTGACCACGACCACAACACCTCCGCCTACAACAACCACCAGTTCAGTGACCACGACCACAACACCTCCGCCTACAACTACCACAAGTCCAGTGACCACGACCACAACACCTCCGCCTACAACAACCACCAGTCCAGTGACCACGACCACAACACCTCCGCCCACAACTACCACCAGTCCAGTGACCACGACCACAACACCTCCGCCTACAACTACCACCAGTCCATTAACCACGACCACAACACCTCCACCTACAACAACGACCAGTCCAGTGACCACGACCACAACACCTCCACCTACATCAACCACCAGTCCAGTGACCACGACCACAACACCTCCGCCCACAACTACCACCAGTCCAATAACCACGACCACAACACCTCCGCCTACAACTACCACCAGTCCATTAACCACGACCACAACACCTCCACCTACATCAACCACCAGTCCAGTGACCACGACCACAACACCTACGCCTACAACGACCACCAGTCCAGTGACCACGACCACAACACCTATGCCAACAACTACCACCAGTCCAGTGACCACGACCACAACTCCTCCGCCGACAACTACCACCAGTCCAGTGACCACGACCACAACACCTCCGCCTACAACTACCACCAGTCCAGTGACCACGACAAAACCGCCCACGACTACCACCAGTCCAGTGACGACGACCACAACACCTCCGCCGACAACCACCACCAGTCCAGTGACCACGACCACAACACCTCCGCCTACAACAACCACCAGTCCAGTGACCACGACCACAACACCTCTGTCAACAATTAGCACTAATCCAGTGACCACGACCACAACACCTCCGCCTACAACCACCACCAGTCCAGTGACCACGACCACAACACCTCCGCCTACAACTGCCACCAGTCCAGTGACCACGACCACAACACCTCCGCCAACAACTACCACCAGTCCAGTGACCACGACCACAAAACCTCCGCCAACAACAACCACCAGGCCAGTGACCACGACCACAACACCTCCGCCTACAACTACCTCCAGTCCAGTGACCACGACCACAACACCTCCGCCTACAACTACCACCAGTCCAGTGACCACGACCACAACACCTCCGCCTACAACTACCTCCAGTCCATTCACTACGACCAGAACACCTTCGCCTACAACTACCACCAGTCCAGTAACCACGACCACAACACCTCCGACTACAACTACCACCAGTCCAGTGACCACGACCACAACACCACCGCCAACAACTACCACCAGTCCAGTGACCACGACCACAACACCTCCGCCTACAACTACCTCCAGTCCATTCACCACGACCACAACACCTTCGCCTACAACAACCACCAGTCCAGTAACCACGACCACAACACCTCCGACTACAACAACCACCAGTCCAGTGACCACGACCACAAAACCTCCGCCTACAACTACCACCAGTCCAGTGACCACGACCACAACACCTCCGCCTACAACAACCACCAGTCCAGTGACCACGACCACAACACCTTCGCCTACAACTACCACCAGTCCAGTGACCACGACCACAACACCACCGCCAACAACTACCACCAGTCCAGTGACCACGACCACAACACCTCCGCCTACAACTACCACCAGTCCAGCGACCACGACCACAACACCTCTGTCAACAATTAGCACTAATCCAGTGACCACGACCACAACACCTCCGCCTACAACCACCACCAGTCCAGTGCCCACGACCACAACACCTCCGCCTACAACTGCCACCAGTCCAGTGACCACGACCACAACACCTCCGCCAACAACTACCACCAGTCCAGTGACCACGACCACAACACCTCCGCCAACAACAACCACCAGGCCAGTGACCACGACCACAACACCTCCGCCTACAACTACCACCAGTCCAGTGACCACGACCACAACACCTCCGCCTACAACTACCACCAGTCCAGTGACCACGACCACAACACCTCCGCCTACAACTACCTCCAGTCCATTCACTACGACCAGAACACCTTCGCCTACAACTACCACCAGTCCAGTAACCACGACCACAACACCTCCGACTACAACTACCACCAGTCCAGTGACCACGACCACAACACCACCGCCAACAACTACCACCAGTCCAGTGACCACGACCACAACACCTCCGCCTACAACTACCTCCAGTCCATTCACCACGACCACAACACCTTCGCCTACAACAACCACCAGTCCAGTAACCACGACCACAACACCTCCGACTACAACAACCACCAGTCCAGTGACCACGACCACAAAACCTCCGCCTACAACTACCACCAGTCCAGTGACCACGACCACAACACCTCCGCCTACAACAACCACCAGTCCAGTGACCACGACCACAACACCTTCGCCTACAACTACCACCAGTCCAGTGACCACGACCACAACACCACCGCCAACAACTACCACCAGTCCAGTGACCACGACCACAACACCTCCGCCTACAACTACCACCAGTCCAGCGACCACGACCACAACACCTCCGCCTACAACTACCACCAGTCCATTAACCACGACCACAACACCTTCGCCTACAACTACCACCAGTTCAGTGACCAAGACCACAACACCTTCGCCAACAACTACCACCAGTCCAGTGTCCTCGACCACAACACCTACGCCTAGCACTACCACCAGTCCAGTGACCACGACAACATCTCCGCCTACAACTACCACCAGTCCAGTGACGACGACCACAACACCACCGCCGACAACCACCACCAGTCCAGTGACCACGACCACAACACCGCCGCCTACAACAACCACCAGTCCAGTGACCACGACCACAACACCTCTGTCAACAACTACCACTAATCCAGTGAGCACGACCACAACACCTCCGCCTACAACCACCACCAGTCCAGTGACCACGACCACAACACCTCCGCCTACAACTGCCACCAGTCCAGTGACCACGACCACAACACCTCCGCCAACAACTACCACCAGTCCAGTGACCACGACCACAACACCTCCGCCTACAACTACCACCAGTCCAGCGACCACGACCACAACACCTCTGTCAACAATTAGCACTAATCCAGTGACCACGACCACAACACCTCCGCCTACAACCACCACCAGTCCAGTGCCCACGACCACAACACCTCCGCCTACAACTGCCACCAGTCCAGTGACCACGACCACAACACCTCCGCCAACAACTACCACCAGTCCAGTGACCACGACCACAACACCTCCGCCAACAACAACCACCAGGCCAGTGACCACGACCACAACACCTCCGCCTACAACTACCACCAGTCCAGTGACCACGACCACAACACCTCCGCCTACAACTACCACCAGTCCAGTGACCACGACCACAACACCTCCGCCTACAACTACCTCCAGTCCATTCACTACGACCAGAACACCTTCGCCTACAACTACCACCAGTCCAGTAACCACGACAACAACACCTCCGACTACAACTACCACCAGTCCAGTGACCACGACCACAACACCACCGCCAACAACTACCACCAGTCCAGTGACCACGACCACAACACCTCCGCCTACAACTACCTCCAGTCCATTCACCACGACCACAACACCTTCGCCTACAACAACCACCAGTCCAGTAACCACGACCACAACACCTCCGACTACAACAACCACCAGTCCAGTGACCACGACCACAAAACCTCCGCCTACAACTACCACCAGTCCAGTGACCACGACCACAACACCTCCGCCTACAACAACCACCAGTCCAGTGACCACGACCACAACACCTTCGCCTACAACTACCACCAGTCCAGTGACCACGACCACAACACCACCGCCAACAACTACCACCAGTCCAGTGACCACGACCACAACACCTCCGCCTACAACTACCACCAGTCTAGCGACCACGACCACAACACCTCCGCCTACAACTACCACCAGTCCATTAACCACGACCACAACACCTTCGCCTACAACTACCACCAGTTCAGTGACCAAGACCACAACACCTTCGCCAACAACTACCACCAGTCCAGTGTCCTCGACCACAACAACTACGCCTAGCACTACCACCAGTCCAGTGACCACGACAACATCTCCGCCTACAACTACCACCAGTCCAGTGACGACGACCACAACACCACCGCCGACAACCACCACCAGTCCAGTGACCACGACCACAACACCGCCGCCTACAACAACCACCAGTCCAGTGACCACGACCACAACACCTCTGTCAACAACTACCACTAATCCAGTGAGCACGACCACAACACCTCCGCCTACAACCACCACCAGTCCAGTGACCACGACCACAACACCTCCGCCTACAACTGCCACCAGTCCAGTGACCACGACCACAACACCTCCGCCAACAACTACCACCAGTCCAGTGACCACGACCACAACACCTCCGCCAACAACTACCACCAGTCCAGTGACCACGACCACAACACCTCCGAATACAACTACGACCAGTCGAGTGACCACGACCACAACACCTCCGCCTACAACTACCACCAGTCCACTAACCACGACCACAACACCTCCACCTACTACAACGACCAGTCCAGTGACCACGACCACGACACCTCCACCTACATCAACCACCAGTCCAGTGACCACGACCACAACACCTCCGCCTACAACTACCACCAGTCCATTAACCACGACCACAACACCTCCACCTACAACAACGACCAGCCCAGTGACCACGACCACAACACCAACGCCTACAACGACCACCAGTCCAGTGACCACGACCACAACACCTCTGCCAACAACTACCACCAGTCCAGTGACCACGACCACAACACCTCCGCCGACAACTACCAACAGTCCATTGACCACGACCACAACACCTCCGCCTACAACGACCACCAGTCCAGTGACCACGTCCACAACACCTTTGCCAACAACTAACACCAGTCCAGTGACCACGACCACAACACCTCCACCTACAACTACCACCAGTCCAGTGTCCACGACCACAACACCTCCGCCTACAACGACCACCAGTCCAGTGACCACGACCACAACACCTCCGCCGACAACTACCACCAGTCCAGTGACCACGACAACTACACCTCCGCCTACAACAACCACCAGTCCAGTGACCACGACCACAACACCTCCACCGACAACTACAACCAGTCCAGTGACCACGACCACAACACCTCCGCCTACAACGACCACCAGTCCAGTGACCACGACCACAACACCTCTGCCAAAAACTAACACCAGTCCAGTGACCACGACCACAACACCTCCGCCGACAACCACCACCAGTCCAGTGACCACGACCACAACACCTCCACCGACAACTACAACCAGTCCATTTACCACGACCACAACACCTCCGCCTACAACCACCACCAGTCCAGTGACCACGACCACAACACCTCTGCCAACAACTACCACCAGTCCAGTGACCACGACCACAACACCTCCGCCGACAACTACCACCACTCTATTGACCACGGCCACAACACCTCCACCTACAACTACCACCAGTTCAGTGTTCACGACCACAACACCTACGCCTACAACGACCACCAGTCCAGTGACCACGACCACAACACCTCTGCCAACAACTACCACCAGTCCCGTGACCACGACCACAACACCTCCGCCGACAACTACCACCAGTCCAGTGACCACGACCACAACACCTCCACCGACAACTACAACCAGTCCAGTGACCACGACCACAACACCTCCGCCTACAACGACCACCAGTCCAGTGACCACGACCACAACACCTCTGCCAAAAACTAACACCAGTCCAGTGACCACGACCACAACACCTCCGCCGACAACCACCACCAGTCCAGTGACCACGACCACAACACCTCCACCGACAACTACAACCAGTCCATTGACCACGACCACAACACCTCCGCCTACAACCACCACCAGTCCAGTGACCACGACCACAACACCTCTGCCAACAACTAACACCAGTCCAGTGACCACGACCACAACACCTCCGCCGACAACTACCACCACTCTATTGACCACGGCCACAACACCTCCACCTACAACTACCACCAGTTCAGTGTCCACGACCACAACACCTACGCCTACAACGACCACCAGTCCAGTGACCACGACCACAACACCACCGCCAACAACGACCACCAGTCCAGTGACCACGACCACAACACCTCCGCCTACAACTACCACCAGTCCAGTGACCACGACCACAACACCTTCGCCAACAACCACCACCAGTTCAGTGACCACGACCACAACACCTCCACCTACAACGACCACCAGTCCAGTGACCACGACCACAACACCTCTGCCAACAACTACCACCAGTTCAGTGTCCACGACCACAACACCTACGCCTACAACGACCACCAGTCCAGTGACCACGACCACAACACCTCTGCCAACAACTACCACCAGTCCAGTGACCACGACCACAACACCTCCGCCGACAACTACCACCAGTCCAGTGACCACGACCACAACACCTCCACCTACAACAACCACCAGTCCAGTGACCACGACCACAACACCTCCGCCTACAACGACCACCAGTCCAGTGACCACGTCCACAACACCTCCGCCTACAACTACCACCAGTTCAGTGTCCACGACCACAACACCTACGCCTACAACGACCACCAGTCCAGTGACCACGACCACAACACCTCTGCCAACAACTACCACCAGTCCAGTGACCACGACCACAACACCTCCGCCGACAACTACCACCAGTCCAGTGACCACGACCACAACACCTCCGCCTACAACGACCACCATTCCAGTGACCACGACCACAACACCTCCGCCTACAACAACCACCAGTCCAGTGACCACGACCACAACACCTCCGCCAACAACTACCACCAGTCCAGTGACCACGACCACAACACCTCCGCCCACAACTACCACCAGTCCAGTGACCACGACCACAACACCTCCGCCTACAACTACCACCAGTCCATTAACCACGACCACAACACCTCCACCTACAACAACGACCAGTCCAGTGACCACGACCACAACACCTCCACCTACATCAACCACCAGTCCAGTGACCACG
This sequence comes from Bimastos eiseni, assembly GCA_959347315.1. Taxonomy (NCBI): domain Eukaryota; kingdom Metazoa; phylum Annelida; class Clitellata; order Crassiclitellata; family Lumbricidae; genus Bimastos; species Bimastos eiseni. The sequence goes on from OY365810.1 coordinate 45,211,449, forward strand.
ACCATAACACCTCCGCCTACAACTACCACCAGTCCAATAACCACGACCACAACACCTCCGCCTACAACTACCACCAGTCCATTAACCACGACCACAACACCTCCACCTACATCAACCACCAGTCCAGTGACCACGACCACAACACCTACGCCTACAACGACCACCAGTCCAGTGACCACGACCACAACACCTATGCCAACAACTACCACCAGTCCAGTGACCACGACCACAACACCTTTGCCGACAACTACCACCAGTCCAGTGACCACGACCACAACACCTCCGCCTACAACTACCACCAGTCCAGTGACCACGACAAAACCGCCCACGACTACCACCAGTCCAGTGACGACGACCACAACACCTCCGCCGACAACCACCACCAGTCCAGTGACCACGACCACAACACCTCCCCCTACAACAACCACCAGTCCAGTGACCACGACCACAACACCTCTGTCAACAATTAGCACTAATCCAGTGACCACGACCACAACACCTCCGCCCACAACTACCACCAGTCCAGTGACCACGACCACAACACCTCCGCCTACAACTACCACCAGTCCATTAACCACGACCACAACACCTCCACCTACAACAACGACCAGTCCAGTGACCACGACCACAACACCTCCACCTACATCAACCACCAGTCCAGTGACCACGACCACAACACCTCCGCCTACAACTACCACCAGTCCAATAACCACGACCACAACACCTCCGCCTACAACTACCACCAGTCCATTAACCACGACCACAACACCTCCACCTACATCAACCACCAGTCCAGTGACCACGACCACAACACCTACGCCTACAACGACCACCAGTCCAGTGACCACGACCACAACACCTATGCCAACAACTACCACCAGTCCAGTGACCACGACCACAACTCCTTTGCCGACAACTACCACCAGTCCAGTGACCACGACCACAACACCTCCGCCTACAACTACCACCAGTCCAGTGACCACGACAAAACCGCCCACGACTACCACCAGTCCAGTGACGACGACCACAACACCTCCGCCGACAACCACCACCAGTCCAGTGACCACGACCACAACACCTCCGCCTACAACAACCACCAGTCCAGTGACCACGACCACAACACCTCTGTCAACAATTAGCACTAATCCAGTGACCACGACCACAACACCTCCGCCTACAACCACCACCAGTCCAGTGACCACGACCACAACACCTCCGCCTACAACTGCCACCAGTCCAGTGACCACGACCACAACACCTCCGCCAACAACAACCACCAGGCCAGTGACCACGACCACAACACCTCCGCCTACAACTACCACCAGTCCAGTGACCACGACCACAACACCTCCGCCTACAACTACCACCAGTCCAGTAACCACGACCACAACACCTCCGACTACAACTACCACCAGTCCAGTGACCACGACCACAACACCACCGCCAACAACTACCACCAGTCCAGTGACCACGACCACAACACCACCGCCTACAACTACCTCCAGTCCATTCACCACGACCACAACACCTTCGCCTACAACAACCACCAGTCCAGTGACCACGACCACAACAACTCCGACTACAACTACCACCAGTCCAGTGACCACGACCACAAAACCTCCGCCTACAACTACCACCAGTCCAGTGACCACGACCACAACACCTCCGCCTACAACAACCACCAGTCCAGTGACCACGACCACAACACCTTCGCCTACAACTACCACCAGTCCAGTGACCACGACCACAACACCACCGCCAACAACTACCACCAGTCCAGTGACCACGACCACAACACCTCCGCCTACAACTACCACCAGTCCAGTGACCACGACCACAACACCTCCGCCTACAACTACCACCAGTCCATTAACCACGACCACAACACCTTCGCCTACAACTACCACCAGTCCAGTGACCACGACCACAACACCACCGCCAACAACTACCACCAGTCCAGTGACCACGACCACAACACCTCCGCCTACAACTACCACCAGTCCAGTGACCACGACCACAACACCTCCGCCTACAACTACCACCAGTTCAGTGACCAAGACCACAACACCTCCGCCAACAACTACCACAAGTCCAGTGTCCTCGACCACAACACCTACGCCTAGCACTACCACCAGTCCAGTGACCACGACAACATCTCCGCCTACAACTACCACCAGTCCAGTGACGACGACCACAACACCACCGCCGACAACCACCACCAGTCCAGTGACCACGACCACAACACCTCCGCCTACAACCACCACCAGTCCAGTGACCACGACCACAACACCTCCGCCTACAACTGCCACCAGTCCAGTGACCACGACCACAACACCTCCGCCAACAACAACCACCAGGCCAGTGACCACGACCACAACACCTCCGCCTACAACTACCACCAGTCCAGTGACCACGACCGCAACACCTCTGCCAACAACTACCACCAGTCCAGTGACCACGACCACAACACCTCCGACAACAACAAACACCAGTCCAGTGACCACGACCACAACACCTCCGCCAACAACTACCACCAGTCCAGTGACCACGACCTCAACACCTCCGGCGACAATCACCACCAGTCCAGTGACCACGACCACAACACCTCCGACTACATCCACCACCAGTCCAGTGGCCACGACCACAACACCTCCGCCTACAACTACCACCAGTCCAGTGACCTCGACCACAACACCTCCGCCAACAACTACCACCAGTCTAGTGACCACCACAACAACACCTCCGCCTACAACTACCACCAGTCCAGTGACCTCGACCATAACACCTCCGCCTTCAACTACCACCAGTCCAGTGATCACGACCACAACACCACCGCCTACAACTACCACCACTCCAGTATTCCCGACCACTGCGGCTGTGGTAACATCTACCACCAGTCAAGTGACCACGATTCCTATTCCTCAACCTACAACTACCACCAGTCCATTGACCACGACCACATCACCGCTAACTGTCACTGTGTTTGCAAATGGTTTTTCTAGCACGGGTTTCTCTAATTCACTTCTGACAAGTGTCGGCCTCTCATCGCCATTTTCTGATCAAGAAGGTATTTCACAGATCTTTTGTTTTGTACTTAATCGTTTCGCCTTAGTCTTCTTTCGTACATGCTGGTGAACGCCTGTGGGATGGTGCATATTAGTGGGGTGGTGTATATGAGTGGGGTAGTGTATATCAGTGATTCTTAAAGTTTGCGAATTGATAAAACACATTTATTATTATGCTTCTTTAATATTGGATTGATTTTTTTCATTAAAATAACTATTGAACATAATACAAATTAAAAACTAAAACATTTGAATACGACGCCCATCTATATAATTACCTATGTCACGTGGCTTGTCCGTAATATCTAAGGCGCATGGTTGGACGGAATTTGAATCTACGCCGCGTGATAGGACAGAAGTTGACCTATATAATAGAAGTTGACCTAAATTTTTGAAGCGCAAATGCACGGGATTGGACAGACCCACATATTTGCAGCACAAACGTAAGTTGACCAATATGGAACACAAAATTCACTGTTAGCAAACGTTCTTTTCGGGTTTCAAACATTTTTATTCGCGTCTATATTAGTATATATGCAGTAATTAAAGTTAGATTCATCGTGTAATGTACGTGTAAGTATATTTTGCAATTATTAAAACTAAGCGAAACTTAATGGGTAGTATGATTTTTTTCCGAATTTTAGTATTGACCACTGGGAACTTGCAGTATAGGTGACGCACAGTTTGTCGACCGTTTCATTTAATTAATGTGTAGGCCTATTTTAGTTAATGTGTAGGCCTATTTTTGTTCTGTGTCAAAGTGTCTTCACCTCTACTATAGCAACGTTAAAATCAAGTATGACCCGTGATTATTGACGGGTTAACAGCTAGAGCGAACAATGCCAGTTGCAGCTGAATCGTGAGCTAAAATATTATCCGACCCCGTGATTCTTCACGGGTTAACAGCTAGTTAACAGCCGATCCGACTTCATGAGTTTTCATGAAGTCGGTAAAAAAGAAAGGAATCCTAGCTTGCATTTGGAGGCATCAAAACTTAATTTTAAAAAACGCTCACCTGATTAAACACCGAATATGACGTGCTTGATGCTCAACGGTAGCGGAAATTGTAAACATTTACGTATATTAATTATGTCTTGTATCCGAAACAAAGGCATAAAATACACGGCAGCCTACAATATTCGGTCTATTCTCTACCTGGCGATTTTGCAATAACAAAATTATTAGAATATTAGACCAAACTGAGTTTTAATGAATGAAAAGAGCATCAATCGATTGAAACTTCAAAACGAAAGAAAAGAGAACGAGAACAAGATCAGCGATAGTGAATGAGCTGATTCCCTGCAATCTTGAAATCACTCAACCGCTGTTCAAATAAATAGGTTAAGTGTAATGGTCTGTTGATGTTGAAATATCTAAGCAACTCGTCTAACGTTCTGTTGAAGATGCTCAGCATGTAGAAACCGATTAAGTATTATAACTTTTTTATTTTGCTTATATATTAGTCATCTCCCCGGAAAAAGCGTCAACGACGACGTTCGTATTAACTACTTCCACACAACTAGTGACATCGGTTACTACCAACACTGGTAGGACCCTGTTTTGTCTCTAACCATCGTTTCATACAGGCTCTTCTTGACGTCGATTATTGACTTGACTCATAACGTCTATCTGCCTTAGTGGGCAGATGCTACCGATACTTTTTACCGATAGCTTGTCTATATAAATACGATAAAGGGTATCAAATGTTCTCTTAGACACACACATACAAGTATGTAATTAATTAAGTAGGTAAGTAGGTAATTATAGTTAATGGTTCATTATTGTTAATGGTTCGTAAATTAATGTGGACTCCAGCTTGACGGTCATAGACGACGTAAAGTGTATTAAACAGCAATGTTTGATGGGTTGCCACGGTAACATTTGGCAATGTAAAAAAGCGGTTTAGCGGCATAGGTAGTGGTGGCGTTGAGGGTTTAGGCATGTAGGCCGCCCAAGACCGCTAGTTTTGCTGTCGAAGTGACGGAATATTGCAATAGAGTGTGTTCTAAAGCAACGTTTGATGGGTTGCCACCGTAGCATTTGGTAATATAATGAAAAGTGTTTTGGGAATGGGTGGTATTACTGTGTATGTGGCGTTAAAGGCTTATACCTGTAGGCCGTATAAGATCGCTAGTTTTGCTATCGAGTTTAGTACATATTGCAATAAAGTGATACAAACAGCAATGTTTTATGGTTTGCCATGGTAACATTTAATAAAACACTGGACAAACAATTTTCATGAAAGTCGTGTCTCATAAATATCAAATTTGTATTTTCGTATGACTTTCAGTGTGATTGACACAAATATTACATTGAAATCAATTAATTAGCTACAATTTCTAAGAAATGAGCAAAGTTTCTAGTGTGGTTGAACAATGGGCATACATGCATAATACATGTAGAAGTAAAGGTTCGCTTCAACTTGCAATTGTGCGCATTGCCTGTTTCTTATAGCATAGCTGTTCAGGATTATCTATGGCAGAGGTGTCATAGAGCTGGTCCGCAAGCCGTTTCTGACCCACCAATGATGCTTTCATGCACAACGTTTATGAGGTTCGGCTCACTAAGCCCCATCTCAGATTGCTATCCACATTTTTGCTCAGGCGCCTTCAGCATTCAGGCCCACCAATCGCTAGAAAAAGGTTTCAACTGGCCCACCATTAACAAAAGATTTGACACCTCTGATCTATGGTTAGAGTTCAACAGCACTCAGCCAACATGGAAGTGGACCAGTTTCTCTGGTATCATTTCTCCATAATAGCAATTTCTTGGTGAAAACGTTTCGTCGTGCTCGTCACAAGCCATGTCACAGTTGTGGGGGAAAATCCTAGTGGGCATGGAGTAAGAGGATCTTTAAGGACACGCTGCATCCACGTTTGTGTTCCATTATCTCGGACATCTGTCATGGAGTTTCGAGCTTGTCCGGTCATAGGCTCGGAATCTTCGTCTCTTGCCTAATAACTCTCTGCTCCCTTTCTATTCTACTCTGAAATCTGTCTGCCTTGTCAGAGATTGAAGTGAGAGCACCTCTGAGTAGATTTCTATGTCAAGTTGCATTGAATCACTGATTGATGTCCTCAACCAACATAACCTCAACCGTAGTTTTCTGCCCTGACATTGCTGAGGAAGTGAGCAAACATCAGATGAAATGACCCACTTTCTCCATTTGCACTTAGATTTTTTCGAGGTGCTGTGCTTTTTCTGAAATGGAGTAAGGGCCCATCCATATGTTACGCACGCAAAAAATCAGATTTTCGGATACCCTACTCCTTATTGCACTGCGTACATTTCGTGGACCCTTCCCCATGCGTACGTACATTTGAGCTCTACCCTCTCCACCCTGATGCAAAGGTCAAATAGCTAAAGACATCTATAAGACATTGATTTAACCACAAGCTAGTTATTTTTGCTAAGCATCATATTTAACAGCTTGAATTTGTTAATTATTATGAAGAAATAAAACAGTAACAATACTTTAATTTTAAAGTTTTAATGCTACATAAAATTGATTAAGCAGGAATACAGTCTGTGATTGGATTTACAGTTCTGATTTTAATATTCCGTATTTTGCAGTCAAAATTATAAAATTTTAATATTTGTGCACGTACAAATTTCCGGGACCCTCTCCCCCACCGTACGCACCTGTACATTAAATCGCCGAAATTCGAAACCCTCCCTCCCCTCGCTGTCTACGTAATATGTGGACGGTCCCTAATGACCTTTTTCTGTCTTGCAAACGTTTCATCCCCACCAATATAACAAAAGTTATCTGAACTATTAACACTCTGATGAGGCGTCACTACGTATACTTCTGCACTTCCGGCATACTAGTGAGACGTACTTAATGGTAGAACCGAAAATGATTTGCACACCCTTCGATATGTAAATCACTTTCAATGTTCGTTTCGCAGTTTCGACGAGAAGTTCTGAGACAACAACGTCGTCAGCCTCTTTCGCTTCTTCGACGACTAGTACAGCACTTTCGACAACCGGCGGTAGGTCAATTAAAATCATTATCTTCAACTTTAAGTTAAATGTTCTTTGATTGTAAACACGTATTATTGTATTATGTTATTAAGACACTGCTGGAGCACAATTCGAAAAAGTTGTTTCTATCTGGCTTATTTATGTAACGCGTTATAAGAATCTCTCGAAGGCGCTAAACCTAGCCACCCGACAGATCGAAACAAATGCGATGTGAGTGTTTTAGAAGATGTTTCCTGAGCTACAAGTAGTGCAATGTTGCGAATTTGTCCTATGAAGAATTAACTCCGTTAACTTGTTATGGAAGAGCGTTCTAGTGTGATGGTCCAATGCATGAGAAGACACGGTTCGTCCGCATCGATGTACGGGAGCGTGGTACCATCAAATCCCCACGAGCCTAAGAACGCAAGGATCGACGACCTGATTGGCTGGAAGCTTGAAAACAGAGCTCTCTGATGAACTCTGGAGACCTGCCGATCATCGACGTTCGTCTCATGAGGATGAGCTTGAATGCGATCCTGTCCTCAACTGTGAGCCAGTGCAACGTGTCACGCGTGTAGCTTGAAATATTCGAGATTTTTTGCAGCTTGACGACGACTCGTTGAGAACGGATTGAAGCTTTCTTATCCAGAACTTCGGCAGATCCGCAAGGACACATCGCAGTAGTCCAGGCGATTCAGCACGAAGGAGTGGACAAAAGTCATAGTGGCTTAAATTACTCCTAAATAAATAATACATCGCTCTCTACTTCTTTAAATGGGGCTATTATTGGGTGCGTTTTCTACTGATCTGCATAAAGCGAAAGACGACATTCTGGATTGCTGGCTGATATAATCTGTGATAAAGCTAGCACATTTCCCGTGCATTTAGTCGTTTTAACTTGTGACTTTAAAATCTTCATACAGTATTAATAATGATGATGATGACAATGATATGTGCCAGTGTAGTAGGCCAGATGCACGCTCCCTTCTAAACAATCCAAGGTCAATTTATATATTGACCGGTGGAGTTAATTCTATCTAGGAAAAATTGAGTAGTGGAGTGCATTGTACACACTCCCGATGGTGAATAGACACTCCCGTGGAGTTAATTTTTCCTAGGACAATTTGACTCCCGGAGAGTTAATTATTCCTAGGATAAATAGACACCCATGCCTAAATGCAGTAGGGAAGTTAATTCATTCTAGGATAAATTGACTCCCGGGGAGTTAATTCTTCCAAGGATAAATTGACTCCCATACCCAATGCAACAGCGGAGTTAATTCTTCCGAGGACAATTTGACTCCCGAGGCGTTAATTCTTCCTAGGATAAATTGAGTTCCATACTTAAATGCAGTAGGGGAGTTAATTCTTCCGAGGACAAATTGACTCCCGAGGCGTTAATTCTTCCCAGGATGAATTGAGTTCCATGCTTAAATGCAGTAGGGGAGTTAATTCTTCCGAGGACAAATTGACTCCCGAGGAGTTAATTCTTCCTAGGATAGACTGACTACCATACCTAATGCACTAGGAGAGTTAATACACCCTAATACAAATTGACTACCGGGAAGTTAATTCTTCCTAGGATAAATTGACTTCCATACCTAATGCAATAGGGGAATAAATTCTTTATGGGAAAAATTAACAATAACAACAACAACGGCAGCGGCACAAGGACCGGCAGCGGCAGCGGTAGCGACAACCACAGCAACAGCAACAATAACAGCAACAACACCAACAACACCAACAACAACAATAACAACAATATCGACAATAATATAAATTTAAAAAAATAACAATAACAATGACAACAATCGTAACATTAATGACAATAATGGCAGTAATAACAATTACAATAACAACACCATAAATAAGAATAACAAGAATAACATTAGTAATTATAGCAATAACAACAATAACAGTAGCAATAGCCGCAATAACAACAAAAACAATAACAACAATAACAATGTCACTTACAATAACAATAGAACTGAAAATGACAATGACAATAAAATGACAATAGCAATAAAATTAACAATGGCAAAAAAACAGGAACAACAATAACAACATTAGAACAATAGCGACAGTAACAGCAGTCATAACAATAACAACAGTAACAATGACAATAACAACAGTAAAAACAACAATAATAACAATAACAATACTGATATCAATAGTACCAATGACAATAACAATACCGATGGCAACAGTTGTAATTACAATAACAACAACAATAACAGCAACAATAATAGCAATAACAACATTAACAACAACAGCAATAACAATAATAACTATAATAATAGCGATACCAACAACACTAACACTGACACTAATAACAATAACAATAACATTAACAGCCATAGCAAAAATAACAACAATAACAATAACACTAGGAAGAATTAACTCCCGGGAGTCATTTTGTCCGAAGAAGAATTAACTCCCCTGCCGCATTCATTCATTGCAGAGATTTATATAGCGCCCCTTCTAGGCTACTACTCAGAAGCATTCCCGACTCCAGCACGGTTAAAAATAACAGTTTTAAGGCGAGTATAAATTGAGTCTGAGTGGACACTTGGCGACAACCGCAACGCCAAAGGCAGCATGCTCCAGAGCAAGGAGCCAACCACTGAGAAGGCACGTTTCTGTTTAGTAGTTGTACGGGCAAAATGGGACAATGAGCATACCTCGCTCAGTAGAGCGGAGAGAGCGGCGACCCAATACACTCAAAGTAGAGTAAGATAAGGCGAGACCTAGCAATGACCGCCACACCAAAGAGATGATACGGTACGAAATTACTGTTGCTCACTCTATGCAGGCCTTCCAGCGTTTGCGGTGCCTCGAGCGGGTCCTGCGTTCTGCTGCACGTCTTATTGGACGCATTCCAAAATTTGGCCATGTCTCCGGCTATATGCTGGATGTGCCCAACTGGCTCTAACTCCAACAGCGCAAAGAAACGGGAAGTCTGAGCAACATATTTATGGACAACAGAAACATAGCCAGTCCTAGAAAGCTTCATATCAGACTAATCGCCGATCTGTGGACCCGAAATAGTTGTCCAATCCTGCCTCGTGAATGGCCCGCATGAACATGAATAATAATTATAGCAGTACTCAGGTCGACATGTCAATATTACGGTCTGAATCGTTCTTCCGTCTAGTGCTTGATAAGAATTTGACCGCAAATTCGACAGATTGAAAGAATAAATGAAAGATTACCCAAAACCTTCAACAATATTGCCGATTTGCTTAGTCAAGTACAACATATTGATTTTAGTGTTTATTAACATCTTTCCGATCAAAAGATTCTTAAAAATCTGTTTCATCTCCATGTCAGATAACGAGTGCTTGCCGAATCTGAAGAATATTGCCGTTTACGAAGGAGACGAGAACATAATAATGAATGTAACGGCTGACCCTAGCAAAGTGAAGTGGTCAATCATGCCATCTTCTGATGATGGTAGTTTTTCGTATATCACGGATTATGACGGCGTCAGGAATCCTGCTTATCTTAACCTCTTCTATGCTAATCAAAGCGGTCTTGTAATACACAACGCGACAACGGAACCATATACAGACAAGATTTCAACTGCCGGGTTGTACCTCGCACAGTGTAAGGACAATGCTAACAAGACAGCTGCCAAACTCGTTGTCGTCTGTGAGTATTTTAATTGATCTCATAATCAATTCACATTTGTGCCAAGTTTACCTGAAAACTTTGTAGTTAGTTGAAAGTTTATGTTTGTTACGAAAGTATGAAGGTGAAGTAAGACATCGAGCTGAACAGGCAAAAGATCCGCCGTCAGAAATGAAAAGATTTATGTAAAACGAAAATACTTATAACAATAACATGGTGATGTTGTTTTTGGGTTATTTACATTTTTGTGTAAATATTTTGCTTTCCCAAAGTAATATGAAATTTTTAAATTTACAGCTAAACCGCCGGCATGTTCATGCAATGCTTCGTCACCAGACGCTGTTCAACTATCATGTAGTATCTCTTATGCCGATACCACAGTACCTCCGATCAATGCTTATATGACTTGGAAAGTGGACGATGTCTTTATCTCAACTGGTACTCCGCAAAGAACGATGAATGGCTCTGTGTTCGTATCTACATCGACAATAACAGTGGACAATAGCTCTCCAGAAAATTTTACATGCACAGTTGCCTTCAATGCACCGATTAATGATCAGTATTCATGGATCGCAACGAATGCACCGGAGTTCAGTGCATCTTGCTCAGTTGCAGGTGAGTTTTACAATCTGCTGCAGCAGAAGCTTTGAGCATCATATTTAAATTTTGACATAATGTGGCAGATTTATGACACTGTATTAATATAGTAATTTTAAACTTGCATAAACTAGCGTAAACTTGCGTGTCAAATGAAGTAGCCTACACCCGGAAGAGATTGCGTCTACATCGACGAGAGCCACCGTCACAATAGATGTCTTCAGTGAAATCAGCGCCCAATGTCGTGCAATTTGTATTTCAAGCTGGTATTCTATCTAGCAATGAATCCTGTCGAATAATCGACACACAACTTTAAAATACATTGAAGACTAGCTGTGCAAGGCTTGTCCACATTCTACATATGCTATAGATATTGGGAATGATTTAGAACAATATGAGATATAGGATGGATATCTTATGAAAGAGACATTTTGTATATACTTTCAGACAAAAATGTATTGTCTGAGAACGTTCCTAAGTCTGAAAAAAGAAGCGCTTGGAAATTTAAGCTGCAAGTTATTGTTCCTCAGTGCTGCTATCGACCACGAGGTCTCCTTGCCATGATATGCATTTAGCTGATAGCATTCTTATAATTATCCTTTCTGGTGTTTCATATAAGTTGAATATGAACTGAGGTGAATGCTCGCGCAACTTCACTGTGTATCGTGGCAAGAAAATGAGAATCAACGAGCAGAAACGAAAATAATCTTGCAGATCAATGAGACAATCGAATCAACAATTCAAGAATTTGCTATTGATATATTTTTAGTATGCGGTCTTAGAACAACGACAAGATCAACAACCAATACAACACCGACTGCAACTACGACAACTCAGTCACCGTTGACAACAACTCAACCAGCGATAGCGACTACTCTTCCGCCTACATCTACTACACAGCCATTGACGACAACTACTCTTTTGCCTACATCTACTACACAGCAAGTGACGACAACCACTCTACCGCCACCGACAACAACTACTCTACCGCCTACAACTGCTATTGAGTCACCGACAACTACTACTGCGCCATTGACAAGTACCTCTTCGCTTTCCGCAACAACTTCTCTTCCACCGTCCTCAACTACAGAGGTTCTGACAACCCAACAGTCGACTCCTACTTCATGTATGTAGCAGTAAACGTATTGTAGGATGTCGTCAATCTTTTGAATTATTTCGTAATCTACTTAAACTTTAATTTTGTTTCTTTGTTGTATTATGATATCAACAATATAAATTATTTTTTCTGATCAATATAAATTAGCCCTTTTTAAGCGTAGATTTCTGGGTAGCTTGTCAGCATTGTAGTCAAATCAATAATGATGAGCCCTATGGTCGATGCTTCATTCATTATTTTCCATGGTTTACTTCTTGTCGTTTTTGTTCTTTTAAGAAGGTTATCTATGTTATTAATGTTTATTGATCAAACGTGCCCATTCTATTCTTAAAGTTCCTTTCTATCTCCATGTCAGATAACGAGTGCTTGCCGAATCTGAAGAATATTGCCGTTTACGAAGGAGACGAGAACATAATAATGAATGTAACGGCTGACCCTAGCAAAGTGAAGTGGTCAATCATGCCATCTTCTGATGATGGTAGTTTTTCGTATATCACGGATTATGACGGCGTCAGGAATCCTGCTTATCTTAACCTCTTCTATGCTAATCAAAGCGGTCTTGTAATACACAACGCGACAACGGAACCATATACAGACAAGATTTCAACTGCCGGGTTGTACCTCGCACAGTGTAAGGACAATGCTAACAAGACAGCTGCCAAACTCGTTGTCGTCTGTGAGTATTTTAATTGATCTCATAATCAATTCACATTTGTGCCAAGTTTACCTGAAAACTTTGTAGTTAGTTGAAAGTTTATGTTTGTTACGAAAGTATGAAGGTGAAGTAAGACATCGAGCTGAACAGGCAAAAGATCCGCCGTCAGAAATGAAAAGATTTATGTAAAACGAAAATACTTATAACAATAACATGGTGATGTTGTTTTTGGGTTATTTACATTTTTGTGTAAATATTTTGCTTTCCCAAAGTAATATGAAATTTTTAAATTTACAGCTAAACCGCCGGCATGTTCATGCAATGCTTCGTCACCAGACGCTGTTCAACTATCATGTAGTATCTCTTATGCCGATACCACAGTACCTCCGATCAATGCTTATATGACTTGGAAAGTGGACGATGTCTTTATCTCAACTGGTACTCCGCAAAGAACGATGAATGGCTCTGTGTTCGTATCTACATCGACAATAACAGTGGACAATAGCTCTCCAGAAAATTTTACATGCACAGTTGCCTTCAATGCACCGATTAATGATCAGTATTCATGGATCGCAACGAATGCACCGGAGTTCAGTGCATCTTGCTCAGTTGCAGGTGAGTTTTACAATCTGCTGCAGCAGAAGCTTTGAGCATCATATTTAAATTTTGACATAATGTGGCAGATTTATGACACTGTATTAATATAGTAATTTTAAACTTGCATAAACTAGCGTAAACTTGCGTGTCAAATGAAGTAGCCTACACCCGGAAGAGATTGCGTCTACATCGACGAGAGCCACCGTCACAATAGATGTCTTCAGTGAAATCAGCGCCCAATGTCGTGCAATTTGTATTTCAAGCTGGTATTCTATCTAGCAATGAATCCTGTCGAATAATCGACACACAACTTTAAAATACATTGAAGACTAGCTGTGCAAGGCTTGTCCACATTCTACATATGCTATAGATATTGGGAATGATTTAGAACAATATGAGATATAGGATGGATATCTTATGAAAGAGACATTTTGTATATACTTTCAGACAAAAATGTATTGTCTGAGAACGTTCCTAAGTCTGAAAAAAGAAGCGCTTGGAAATTTAAGCTGCAAGTTATTGTTCCTCAGTGCTGCTATCGACCACGAGGTCTCCTTGCCATGATATGCATTTAGCTGATAGCATTCTTATAATTATCCTTTCTGGTGTTTCATATAAGTTGAATATGAACTGAGGTGAATGCTCGCGCAACTTCACTGTGTATCGTGGCAAGAAAATGAGAATCAACGAGCAGAAACGAAAATAATCTTGCAGATCAATGAGACAATCGAATCAACAATTCAAGAATTTGCTATTGATATATTTTTAGTATGCGGTCTTAGAACAACGACAAGATCAACAACCAATACAACACCGACTGCAACTACGACAACTCAGTCACCGTTGACAACAACTCAACCAGCGATAGCGACTACTCTTCCGCCTACATCTACTACACAGCCATTGACGACAACTACTCTTTTGCCTACATCTACTACACAGCAAGTGACGACAACCACTCTACCGCCACCGACAACAACTACTCTACCGCCTACAACTGCTATTGAGTCACCGACAACTACTACTGCGCCATTGACAAGTACCTCTTCGCTTTCCGCAACAACTTCTCTTCCACCGTCCTCAACTACAGAGGTTCTGACAACCCAACAGTCGACTCCTACTTCATGTATGTAGCAGTAAACGTATTGTAGGATGTCGTCAATCTTTTGAATTATTTCGTAATCTACTTAAACTTTAATTTTGTTTCTTTGTTGTATTATGATATCAACAATATAAATTATTTTTTCTGATCAATATAAATTAGCCCTTTTTAAGCGTAGATTTCTGGGTAGCTTGTCAGCATTGTAGTCAAATCAATAATGATGAGCCCTATGGTCGATGCTTCATTCATTATTTTCCATGGTTTACTTCTTGTCGTTTTTGTTCTTTTAAGAAGGTTATCTATGTTATTAATGTTTATTGATCAAACGTGCCCATTCTATTCTTAAAGTTCCTTTCTATCTCCATGTCAGATAACGAGTGCTTGCCGAATCTGAAGAATATTGCCGTTTACGAAGGAGACGAGAACATAATAATGAATGTAACGGCTGACCCTAGCAAAGTGAAGTGGTCAATCATGCCATCTTCTGATGATGGTAGTTTTTCGTATATCACGGATTATGACGGCGTCAGGAATCCTGCTTATCTTAACCTCTTCTATGCTAATCAAAGCGGTCTTGTAATACACAACGCGACAACGGAACCATATACAGACAAGATTTCAACTGCCGGGTTGTACCTCGCACAGTGTAAGGACAATGCTAACAAGACAGCTGCCAAACTCGTTGTCGTCTGTGAGTATTTTAATTGATCTCATAATCAATTCACATTTGTGCCAAGTTTACCTGAAAACTTTGTAGTTAGTTGAAAGTTTATGTTTGTTACGAAAGTATGAAGGTGAAGTAAGACATCGAGCTGAACAGGCAAAAGATCCGCCGTCAGAAATGAAAAGATTTATGTAAAACGAAAATACTTATAACAATAACATGGTGATGTTGTTTTTGGGTTATTTACATTTTTGTGTAAATATTTTGCTTTCCCAAAGTAATATGAAATTTTTAAATTTACAGCTAAACCGCCGGCATGTTCATGCAATGCTTCGTCACCAGACGCTGTTCAACTATCATGTAGTATCTCTTATGCCGATACCACAGTACCTCCGATCAATGCTTATATGACTTGGAAAGTGGACGATGTCTTTATCTCAACTGGTACTCCGCAAAGAACGATGAATGGCTCTGTGTTCGTATCTACATCGACAATAACAGTGGACAATAGCTCTCCAGAAAATTTTACATGCACAGTTGCCTTCAATGCACCGATTAATGATCAGTATTCATGGATCGCAACGAATGCACCGGAGTTCAGTGCATCTTGCTCAGTTGCAGGTGAGTTTTACAATCTGCTGCAGCAGAAGCTTTGAGCATCATATTTAAATTTTGACATAATGTGGCAGATTTATGACACTGTATTAATATAGTAATTTTAAACTTGCATAAACTAGCGTAAACTTGCGTGTCAAATGAAGTAGCCTACACCCGGAAGAGATTGCGTCTACATCGACGAGAGCCACCGTCACAATAGATGTCTTCAGTGAAATCAGCGCCCAATGTCGTGCAATTTGTATTTCAAGCTGGTATTCTATCTAGCAATGAATCCTGTCGAATAATCGACACACAACTTTAAAATACATTGAAGACTAGCTGTGCAAGGCTTGTCCACATTCTACATATGCTATAGATATTGGGAATGATTTAGAACAATATGAGATATAGGATGGATATCTTATGAAAGAGACATTTTGTATATACTTTCAGACAAAAATGTATTGTCTGAGAACGTTCCTAAGTCTGAAAAAAGAAGCGCTTGGAAATTTAAGCTGCAAGTTATTGTTCCTCAGTGCTGCTATCGACCACGAGGTCTCCTTGCCATGATATGCATTTAGCTGATAGCATTCTTATAATTATCCTTTCTGGTGTTTCATATAAGTTGAATATGAACTGAGGTGAATGCTCGCGCAACTTCACTGTGTATCGTGGCAAGAAAATGAGAATCAACGAGCAGAAACGAAAATAATCTTGCAGATCAATGAGACAATCGAATCAACAATTCAAGAATTTGCTATTGATATATTTTTAGTATGCGGTCTTAGAACAACGACAAGATCAACAACCAATACAACACCGACTGCAACTACGACAACTCAGTCACCGTTGACAACAACTCAACCAGCGATAGCGACTACTCTTCCGCCTACATCTACTACACAGCCATTGACGACAACTACTCTTTTGCCTACATCTACTACACAGCAAGTGACGACAACCACTCTACCGCCACCGACAACAACTACTCTACCGCCTACAACTGCTATTGAGTCACCGACAACTACTACTGCGCCATTGACAAGTACCTCTTCGCTTTCCGCAACAACTTCTCTTCCACCGTCCTCAACTACAGAGGTTCTGACAACCCAACAGTCGACTCCTACTTCATGTATGTAGCAGTAAACGTATTGTAGGATGTCGTCAATCTTTTGAATTATTTCGTAATCTACTTAAACTTTAATTTTGTTTCTTTGTTGTATTATGATATCAACAATATAAATTATTTTTTCTGATCAATATAAATTAGCCCTTTTTAAGCGTAGATTTCTGGGTAGCTTGTCAGCATTGTAGTCAAATCAATAATGATGAGCCCTATGGTCGATGCTTCATTCATTATTTTCCATGGTTTACTTCTTGTCGTTTTTGTTCTTTTAAGAAGGTTATCTATGTTATTAATGTTTATTGATCAAACGTGCCCATTCTATTCTTAAAGTTCCTTTCTATCTCCATGTCAGATAACGAGTGCTTGCCGAATCTGAAGAATATTGCCGTTTACGAAGGAGACGAGAACATAATAATGAATGTAACGGCTGACCCTAGCAAAGTGAAGTGGTCAATCATGCCATCTTCTGATGATGGTAGTTTTTCGTATATCACGGATTATGACGGCGTCAGGAATCCTGCTTATCTTAACCTCTTCTATGCTAATCAAAGCGGTCTTGTAATACACAACGCGATAACGGAACCATATACAGACAAGATTTCAACTGCCGGGTTGTACCTCGCACAGTGTAAGGACAATGCTAACAAGACAGCTGCCAAACTCGTTGTCGTCTGTGAGTATTTTAATTGATCTCATAATCAATTCACATTTGTGCCAAGTTTACCTGAAAACTTTGTAGTTAGTTGAAAGTTTATGTTTGTTACGAAAGTATGAAGGTGAAGTAAGACATCGAGCTGAACAGGCAAAAGATCCGCCGTCAGAAATGAAAAGATTTATGTAAAACGAAAATACTTATAACAATAACATGGTGATGTTGTTTTTGGGTTATTTACATTTTTGTGTAAATATTTTGCTTTCCCAAAGTAATATGAAATTTTTAAATTTACAGCTAAACCGCCGGCATGTTCATGCAATGCTTCGTCACCAGACGCTGTTCAACTATCATGTAGTATCTCTTATGCCGATACCACAGTACCTCCGATCAATGCTTATATGACTTGGAAAGTGGACGATGTCTTTATCTCAACTGGTACTCCGCAAAGAACGATGAATGGCTCTGTGTTCGTATCTACATCGACAATAACAGTGGACAATAGCTCTCCAGAAAATTTTACATGCACAGTTGCCTTCAATGCACCGATTAATGATCAGTATTCATGGATCGCAACGAATGCACCGGAGTTCAGTGCATCTTGCTCAGTTGCAGGTGAGTTTTACAATCTGCTGCAGCAGAAGCTTTGAGCATCATATTTAAATTTTGACATAATGTGGCAGATTTATGACACTGTATTAATATAGTAATTTTAAACTTGCATAAACTAGCGTAAACTTGCGTGTCAAATGAAGTAGCCTACACCCGGAAGAGATTGCGTCTACATCGACGAGAGCCACCGTCACAATAGATGTCTTCAGTGAAATCAGCGCCCAATGTCGTGCAATTTGTATTTCAAGCTGGTATTCTATCTAGCAATGAATCCTGTCGAATAATCGACACACAACTTTAAAATACATTGAAGACTAGCTGTGCAAGGCTTGTCCACATTCTACATATGCTATAGATATTGGGAATGATTTAGAACAATATGAGATATAGGATGGATATCTTATGAAAGAGACATTTTGTATATACTTTCAGACAAAAATGTATTGTCTGAGAACGTTCCTAAGTCTGAAAAAAGAAGCGCTTGGAAATTTAAGCTGCAAGTTATTGTTCCTCAGTGCTGCTATCGACCACGAGGTCTCCTTGCCATGATATGCATTTAGCTGATAGCATTCTTATAATTATCCTTTCTGGTGTTTCATATAAGTTGAATATGAACTGAGGTGAATGCTCGCGCAACTTCACTGTGTATCGTGGCAAGAAAATGAGAATCAACGAGCAGAAACGAAAATAATCTTGCAGATCAATGAGACAATCGAATCAACAATTCAAGAATTTGCTATTGATATATTTTTAGTATGCGGTCTTAGAACAACGACAAGATCAACAACCAATACAACACCGACTGCAACTACGACAACTCAGTCACCGTTGACAACAACTCAACCAGCGATAGCGACTACTCTTCCGCCTACATCTACTACACAGCCATTGACGACAACTACTCTTTTGCCTACATCTACTACACAGCAAGTGACGACAACCACTCTACCGCCACCGACAACAACTACTCTACCGCCTACAACTGCTATTGAGTCACCGACAACTACTACTGCGCCATTGACAAGTACCTCTTCGCTTTCCGCAACAACTTCTCTTCCACCGTCCTCAACTACAGAGGTTCTGACAACCCAACAGTCGACTCCTACTTCATGTATGTAGCAGTAAACGTATTGTAGGATGTCGTCAATCTTTTGAATTATTTCGTAATCTACTTAAACTTTAATTTTGTTTCTTTGTTGTATTATGATATCAACAATATAAATTATTTTTTCTGATCAATATAAATTAGCCCTTTTTAAGCGTAGATTTCTGGGTAGCTTGTCAGCATTGTAGTCAAATCAATAATGATGAGCCCTATGGTCGATGCTTCATTCATTATTTTCCATGGTTTACTTCTTGTCGTTTTTGTTCTTTTAAGAAGGTTATCTATGTTATTAATGTTTATTGATCAAACGTGCCCATTCTATTCTTAAAGTTCCTTTCTATCTCCATGTCAGATAACGAGTGCTTGCCGAATCTGAAGAATATTGCCGTTTACGAAGGAGACGAGAACATAATAATGAATGTAACGGCTGACCCTAGCAAAGTGAAGTGGTCAATCATGCCATCTTCTGATGATGGTAGTTTTTCGTATATCACGGATTATGACGGCGTCAGGAATCCTGCTTATCTTAACCTCTTCTATGCTAATCAAAGCGGTCTTGTAATACACAACGCGACAACGGAACCATATACAGACAAGATTTCAACTGCCGGGTTGTACCTCGCACAGTGTAAGGACAATGCTAACAAGACAGCTGCCAAACTCGTTGTCGTCTGTGAGTATTTTAATTGATCTCATAATCAATTCACATTTGTGCCAAGTTTACCTGAAAACTTTGTAGTTAGTTGAAAGTTTATGTTTGTTACGAAAGTATGAAGGTGAAGTAAGACATCGAGCTGAACAGGCAAAAGATCCGCCGTCAGAAATGAAAAGATTTATGTAAAACGAAAATACTTATAACAATAACATGGTGATGTTGTTTTTGGGTTATTTACATTTTTGTGTAAATATTTTGCTTTCCCAAAGTAATATGAAATTTTTAAATTTACAGCTAAACCGCCGGCATGTTCATGCAATGCTTCGTCACCAGACGCTGTTCAACTATCATGTAGTATCTCTTATGCCGATACCACAGTACCTCCGATCAATGCTTATATGACTTGGAAAGTGGACGATGTCTTTATCTCAACTGGTACTCCGCAAAGAACGATGAATGGCTCTGTGTTCGTATCTACATCGACAATAACAGTGGACAATAGCTCTCCAGAAAATTTTACATGCACAGTTGCCTTCAATGCACCGATTAATGATCAGTATTCATGGATCGCAACGAATGCACCGGAGTTCAGTGCATCTTGCTCAGTTGCAGGTGAGTTTTACAATCTGCTGCAGCAGAAGCTTTGAGCATCATATTTAAATTTTGACATAATGTGGCAGATTTATGACACTGTATTAATATAGTAATTTTAGACTTGCATAATAACAATATTAATATTGACGCTACCACTTCATTACGATATGTCAGTGTAAGAAACCTTTTCGAGGAGGCCTTCGATCTTGATAACAAAAGAACACGCTCCAAGGTCATACAGTCTGCAGTATCTGCAGAAAAAGTGGAAGAAGCTAAGTGCGGAGCTCGTATATGGTGAATCGCCTAATAGCCTCTCGCTCTGTGATAGATAGCCATAACACCATTGTTGTCTATTACAATGCTAGAGGCTATTGGGAATGATTTAGAACAATATGAGGCATCAGCTGGACATTGTCTGAACGAGACATTTTGTCTACACATGCAGACATAAATGTGCTGTTTATGCACGTTTCAAAGTCTGACATAAAGAAGCGCTGTTAAATTTAAGCTGATAGGCATTAAGCTGTCGGCGTTCTTAAAATGATCCTTTCTGGTGTTTGATATAAATGAACTGATTGATATGATTAGAAAGGCGAAAGTATTCATTGCATTTGAATGACTGTGTAGGCCTTAAACAAATCTCGTCTCGATATTAATTATAACAATTGTTTCATTATTAAAGATCCTTATGTGAAAATAATACCTCAAGTGCGATTTCCTCCCCCCTCATATTGCGAGATCACGATGTATTGAAGTAGACTTCAGTTACCGGCTAAATTATGGCGGAGATGGAGTGGATAGACTCACACAGCGGATCACTCGGTTGTCAATTTCAGAGTAAATGGAGCTTTGATATTGCACTAGAAGTATGAGACTAGAATATAGCCAGGTGACCATACTTTTCCCTGGAAAGAGATGAACAAATGAACAAATGACTCTGAAATTGACAGATGAATCAGTCAGTAAAATTTCAAGGACCTCAAGCCCAAACGCTTTTGCAGAATGAGAAGGGTCTCAAACCCATAAGCTTTTGCAGAAAGGGAATTATCGCAAACTCAAACGCTTTTGAGGAAGGGAAGGACATCAAACCCAAAAGCTTTTGCAGGAATGGAAGAATCTCAAACTCAAACGCTTTTGCGGAAAGGCAAGAATCTCAAACCCATACGCTTTTCAGGAAGGGAAGAATCTCAATTCCAAACTCTTTTGCAGAAATGGAAGAATCTCAAACCCAAACGCTTTTGCAGGAAGGTAAGAACCTCAAACCTAAACGCTTTTGCAGGAAGGAAGAACCTCAAGCCTCTACGCCTTTGCAGGATACGAAGGATCTCAAACCCAAACACTTTTGCATGAAGGGAAGAATCTCAATTCCAAAAGCTTTTGCAGAAAAGGAAGGATCTCAAACCCAATCGCTTTTGCAGAAAATAAAGAATCTAAAACCCTAACGCTTTTGCAGGAAGGGAGGAAGCTCAAATCCATACGCTTTTGAAGAACGGGAAGGATCGCAAACTCAAACGCTTTTGAGGAAGGGAAGAATCTCAAATCCATACGCTCTTGAAGAAAGGGAAGGATCGCAAACTCAAACGCTTTTGCAGAAAGGAAAGACTCTCAATCCCAAACGCTTTTTGAAGAAAGGGAAGATATCAAACCCAAACGCTTTTGCAGGAAGGGAAGAATCTCAAACCTAAACGCTTTTGCAGAAAGGAAAGGATACCAAACCCAAGCGTTTTTGCAGAAATTGAAGAACCTCAAACCCAAACGCTTTTGCTACTTGTCCCATCACTTGATGCGACATAATGCCAGATATTTGAATCATGTCTATCAAAACATAGATCAGTTGGCTAATGTGTGTGTTTTGACAAAGTTGGTAAAAGCGTGTTCCTGAGATTGTCTTTACATGCTGAGATGAGGCCAGTTCCTCGTATCAAGTTACACCTAGTTGATGTATGGAATAACGAGAAAAGAGATCTGCAAGTAATGTAATTTATGTTATTTACAACTATGACCAAGCCAGTGGGCAAAGGGGAGCATTTGCTCATATTTTACTGGGATAGAAGATTCGGATTTTCATGATAATTACAACACTATTCTCAAGACATAAGACATCATCGTCTCGAGTCTGTCAACAGTCAGTCGTCATTTATTTGATTCTGTGTCTATAGTCCGAAGGTTCGATTGTCCGAAGACTGCATTATGTCAGGTCGATATTCGATAAGATTACGGTTTTATTGGCAGCTGAACTGATGGAAAGAATTATGTTTAGCTAGAAGCGGGATCGTTCCTTTCTTTTCATTCATCCAGATTCCATTTAGACATGATTCTTTTCCTATCAACCCAGCTCCTAGTTTTACACATTCTTTTCATCAACGAATTCAGCTTCTAGTTAGATTAATGCCAGAGTATAGAATCTTCGGACGATTGAACCTTCTGACTATCGAAACTTCGGATATATCAAGCGAACACCAATTATTTAGGCACGTCCTTGACCATTATTTATTTGAATCTTTTGTCGCGAGTTTTTGGATAACTATTTTACGTGAAACGTCGAGGGTGTCGATATCGGTTGCTTTCTGCAGCCGCGTTAGTCTTCCTTGCCATCAATCACGACTTTTATAGGCCTACCCAAATAAAAATATCGGAGGGATGCCCCTCAAACAACCCAGGCAAGTTTGAATTTAGAGTTATGACGCCGGATGAAGTTAGACTCAATACTGACTGATCTTAAAATATTTTACCAACATATGTTGAATGAATTTACAGCTTTGCCACGAGTGCAGGGTTTAGTATTTCAAGGTTAAATGAGCAGTACATCCCCATAAGCAAACACGGTAAAATTAAACTGCAGCAAAAGATATTCGAATTTAAAAATTCTGTACGCTAAAATTATATAAACTGGCTTCTGGTATGTTATATGTATGTTGATGATAAATCTTTTAGTTTGCCATCTTTTAACAACAAGCGAGCAAACGACCTCTACTACACCGCTGCCAACTGCAACCACTGTTACATCACCGGCGACGACTACTGTGTCACTCCCTACCACCACCACTTCAAGTACGTTTGAATGCATCAAGATAGAATCACTGTCGTCGTAAATATCAGAGTAATTTAATTCTTAATTTGAATACCATTTCATAAACTTGAATTTCAAGCTCTTGACCATCATTGTTCTTTTACTGCACGGTGTCGCATATGTTTGTATACGACATTATCAATGTTAGCAGAAAGGGCTATATCCAAATATTTGAACTTGCATGCCAGCAATATTATTACCTAATCAGTAGATCGATGCGCTGATAATATTTCGGTCAAGCTGAGCATAAAATATATTATTATATGAAATCAGTTGTACAATGTTGTTTACCGCGACCTGCCTTCTTGTTGTCGTCTCCAGTAGACCTACAGCAATATTCATTGTTGCGATTCAAATAATTGTCACATCATGCGAACACTTAATGAAACCCGAATGCTCATGATATGCATTTTTTAAATCCGTACTTCCCTAGACCTAGAACTGCTACTACAAGCAATTCATGCCAACTCTTTCCAACAAATTAACCATCTACAAATTCTACATGTACATTCAAAATTCTCAGAGAAGATTTAAACTCAAGGAAATTTATTCTTTTTAATATTAATGACGACGATTTTAAGGCGCCGTAAACGTGGCCATACCACTGCAAGGGCGCGAATAAAATTATATCCACCGTTCAATCTTGACTGTCTTCTGATTTTGGTTCACTAACTTTGAATCATTCGTTAATTCCTTCATTTTAACATTTATATAGCGCCCTCTCAAGAAGTATACTCTAAGGCGCTCAAAGTCCAACCACGGCGATGCAAATCAGTTTTGAGCAACTTTTAAAGCTATTGCACCTTTCAGGGAAATGTGTTCCGTGTGGAAGGACCAACAATTGAAGGCGCGGCCCTGCTTGGTCGAGGTGCTTGCACGGGGCACCCGAAACTAGCCAGCAAAATAGAAAAGAGCTCGACTGCTAGCCAATCCTGAAACAGAGGCAGCGATGCTGATGAGTTGCGAGATAGGAAGCCATTGCAAAGAATCATGCATAAAGTCTGAGACAAGAGTGTGCAGGGTGGACCATTAACAAGTAACTCCCTCAGGTTGTTTGCTATTATTTCGACCAAAAGAAGAGATTAGTAAACAACATTTTTCAGGCGCAAAATAAATTCATACCTGCATTGGATATCCAAATTTGAAAGCAATATTTCAAAAAGAACAAAAGTTATATCACCTTTAATGCCACGGTTTTTTGACGGTCAAAAAACTTTCAACGCAGGAAAAAGTAAAAAAAACGATTTTACGAAGTCGCTTAAATGCTCTCATCCATTTTGGCTTTGGTCGAAGAGTGTGGTATTTCTCAAGCATAGCTCCCCACACGTGATAATACAAGGGGTTCAAGTCCAGTGAGCTTGGGGTCATTGGTCCTTCTCGTCAACGAAACCAGGGCAAATGACCTTAAGCCAATCTTGCGTGAGGCGATCAGCATGCGCTGGTGCCTCGTCTTGATGATAGAGGAATCCAGCTCAGCTGGCAGCAGATGCTTGCAATCGGATATTAATCGTGGAAGCAGCTAATAACGTAATACACAGCATCTGTTTTGGCTTTCTCATCAACAAAATGAAGTCGACTTTTGCCAACAAAACGAACAGGAGCCGATACCATGACATATGGAGCGAACTTCTTGCGTTCAACAATCAGTCGACTAGGTTTGACATAGGATTTCTTGCCGCTCCGCTATATCAAACACGATTGCTTTGGTTGTGTGATTGGTGGATTGAGGTAGAAGTTCTCCACATCCGTGAAGAACACACGCTTCGTCTCGAGAACATTCTGCCGGCATAGCAGTGCTGAAGAGCGTTCAAGTCTCGGTGAGGATAATCTGCTCAGCGACACGACGGAAAGCGATGTTTATGTTCCAATTTGATCGATGGCTCGATAAATGATGTCAATGAGATGTCCATATAACGCTGGTTCCTCGTTTCTTTTCTCAATAATAATGATAATTCTGAAGTTTGCTTTACAACAATAACTTGAGAAGTGACTTCATAAAATCGGTTTTGTCACTTTTTTCTGCGTTTAATGTTTTTGACTATCAAAAAATCGTGATTGGACTCATTAAAAGTGACATAACTTTTGTTCTGTTTAAATATTCCTTTCACATTTGGCTATTATATGCAGATATGACTTAGTTTTGCGCCTGTAAAATTTCATTTACTTATATCTACTTTTGGTCGAAATATGTTTAGAGAAAAACCTGAGGGGTTTACTTTTAATGACCCACCCTATATTAGAAAGCGTCCAAAGGAAGTATCCGGTCAATACGGGCATTAACAGCTCCAGGACAGAGCAGCAATGGTCAAATCGGTTGGTGACGAAGGCATAAACTGGGGTCGCGTCCTATAGATGGTTTTCACCTACAATGATCTCATTTTATACTTTTTAATTCCCCTTGTTTTCTGTCGCCTTGAAATAGTTAACTAACATGTTGGCGGATTCTTTTGTCACTGAAGTTTTTTTCTTAGACAAAAATAATTATGTCAGTGTGAGGCGTTGTCTCCGCTCTTTGGCACAACTTGGTAAAAATTGTTCGGACAATTAAAATCTTACTTATGTTGGGCATCTTCATGGCATAATTTAATTTCAGTATCTTAAGAAACTTTTAAGAGTTCGCTAATCGCAGTTGTTCAGTCGATATAAGAGGCGGCTTCCACGACACTCATTGTCATCGAAATCCGAAATGTTATTTGCAGAAGACGTTTTCATTGTAGATTACTGT
Source organism: Bimastos eiseni (assembly GCA_959347315.1). NCBI lineage: Eukaryota > Metazoa > Annelida > Clitellata > Crassiclitellata > Lumbricidae > Bimastos > Bimastos eiseni. The sequence continues at coordinate 45,237,977 of OY365810.1, forward strand.
TACCCGAATCTGAAGAATATCGCAGTCCGTGAGGGAACACTCGATGTACCAATGAATGTGACAGCCAGCCCATGCGGTGTAAAGTTGTCGGTCTTTTCAACGTCGCATGAACTAGAGTCAACTCCAATCACACGTTCTGATTGCTCAGTTGATCCAACTTTGGCGGATCTCTACTTCGTCAATAGAAGTGGTCTTGTAATACAGAACTCGACAACTGATCTTGAAAATGGACAGCCGTTTACAACGGCTGGGTTGTATGTCGCAAACTGTACTACGAATGTGGGCCGAACGGGCGCCAAGTTTATCGTCGTCCGTAAGTTATTCAACCACATGTTCGTTCATTTTTAGTTTTTAAATATATTGTTCATATTATGATAAATGAAATGCAACTCTCGATAAATTTCAGAATCACGCTTAGTCCAGGGCTCCTTAACTAAACAGCACGCCTAGATCTCGCAAAGCAGATGAAAGGGAGATATTGATAGACCTGAACCAGAAGTTGCATATCCACCTCCACGATGATTGTGCCTTCGACTGCCAATCCAGATATACTCTGTGTTAGAGACGATTAAGAGCTGGCAATTTAAGGCCATCCATTCAAAATGGACAATAGTTACGTCACACATCAGGCCAGCCGAAACCGCAATGGGGTAACATCAGAGGTAGAGAGAGAGAGAGAGAGACAGACAGACAGACAGACAGACAGAGACAGAGAGAGACAAAGAGAGCGAGAGACAGACAGACAGAGAAAGAGAGAGAGACAGAGACAGATAGATAGAGCAACAGAGAGAAAGAGAAAGCGAAAGAGAGAGAGACAGACAGAGAAAGAGAGAGAGACAGAGACAGATAGATAGAGAAAAAGAGAGACAGAGACAGAGACAGAGAAAGGGAGAGAGAGAGAGAGAGAGAGAGAGTAGAGTAAATGACCAAGCGCTGAACTTTGTCAAACTCGAAAGTGGCAAGAACTAAGCGGAACCTAGAGGAACCGGTAACAACGCAATTGGTGCCGTCCATGAGAAAGGAGTCGAGCAATGAAGCCAGAAAAGAGGATAGCCGTTGAAACAGAACAGAGTGATCCACAGAATCGAACGCAGGACTAACATCGTTCATATCACACACATTTTTAATCTCTTACTCGTGTTGCTATGGAAACGGTTCGGCACATGTGTTGATGAAAGTTTTCCAATATTTTCAAACTTCATAAGCTTACAGTCTGTAAATGCAGTAAGATATAGCCTCTATACAAAAATTGCAAAAGTAGGACCTATAGGCTGACACAAAAGTTCGTTCACCGTTTTCAAAATGCGTTTTCTCAGGAAGTGCTCCATGTTTTTTTCTAATGTTTTGTCTGTGCATGCACAAGTCAAATGAAAGATAGTCGTACCAATTTGGACTTTGATCGGGTCAGTAGTGGCAATTATATAAAAATATTAACGAGAACCAGTTATCACGGAAAAAACTGCCAATCGATACAGTGTGCTCATCATAATACAACTGCAATCAAAATATTGTACCTAGTATAGACCATAAAAAAATGTTGTTACTTATAGATCTTACAGACGTAGGCTATTAGCGTACAGTGCTTTCGTTCTGGTTAATGATCGCTAGGCATAAACTGAATCAGCGACTGAAGTGTCCCAATTTCGATTGATCTTTCGAAGTTTGAGCTGATCACGTATCTATGAATTAGGATTTTATAAACGTTGAGAGACAAATTACTTCACAAGTTCTCAATAGGAAAGATATCTGTCGATGTTTGGTGATTAATCTTTTGGCTTTACCCGGACTGTTCTTAGTTGTTGTGCCTTCTCGGTGGCTTGACCCAGATTCTGGAACTCCCTCCCTGTGTCTGTTCGGTCTGCTCAGTCTTTTTTTGTTTCGATCTCGACTCAAAACCTTCCTTTTTCAGTCGGCATACCCTCCATAGGCTGTCTCTCTGTCTTGATGGACTGACCTCCTGGAATTGACCTGATTACGGTGTGGAATTGATGCGCCATCGATTAATGCACTCGGCATTAGACACAGGCGCAATAAAAGTGCTGATTAATAATAAATAAATGCGTGACGGGGTTATTTTAGTCTGGCCACTTCATCGTCACAGCTGATGTGTGACAGCGTGCACAATCCTGCTGAAATACTTCTTGTTGATAATTGTCAGCAAATTATTCTCTGTGCATAACACTGCCGTTGTCTCTCGAACGCTGGCTTCGCGTATTGCTTGAGAATGTTTGTGCTGTAGCACTGCGAGTTCAGTCTGGTACCATTTAGCACAAAATGAAGGCATGTGAGACTCATTCCACCCCTCATTATCACTGATGAACTTAACATCATCTGTGAAACCCAAACACTGGCGTTTTGTGCATTCGGTAGGCCTACATGAAACACCTTTAACAGCGACTCATCATCGGTGAACAAAACATTGGACCAATCTTTCACAGTCCAGCGTCGATGCTCCAATTTTTACTCATTTAGGCCTAAGCGGTGTGAATAATTGGTACGTCACCAGCCAGAAATGCACCTCGCGCGCCGCAGCGTTCACTGTTACGTCATTTAATATTTTCAGAAATATGTAATATTTGAGTCCTGTAGACCCAAGAAAAATATTTAACAGATCCGAATAATTTTGACCGAGATATTTAAGTTTGAAAACGCTAAAAAAACTTTTGCGTCACCCTATATTTTGATGATGACTGATGCCACTGGGTTCTGTGTTTAAATTACCATTCGGCTGTGAGCTGTGGTATATTATGTTAACTATTCTCTGAATGAACCCGTTACTTAATCCATTGTTTATCTTTTTATTATAATGTTATTTACTGCAGGCCGTGGACCCGACTGTGATTGTAGTCCTGACAGTACGTCATCGAGCGTGACGCTTTCATGCACCGCGGTTTACGCGGATTTCACGACCAATCCAATTCCAGGACTTATGACCTGGATAGTCAACGGAGCATACTACACAACGGATACGCCTTACATGAACAAAACGGACAATCTGGCGTTCACTGTGACATCATCCATTACAGTTGACGGGAGCAGTCTCAATAATTACCAGTGTATATTTACATTTGGTGAACCTAAGAATCTTCAATATGACTGGATTGCGACGAACGCACCGGAGTTTAACGCATCCTGCTCAGGGACTGGTGAGATTGCATTCAGCTATAATAATAGGCTTAACTAAACACATCATAAGAAACTGCATTCTATTAAACGCCACAAAACTGACTGATTGGTCAAATCGTTTTAATGATACCGCAGTGTTAAAAACCAGAGCGTGACAATTGGTCATGATGAGGAAGAATTTAATAGCCTATTGATCACTCACAATTAAATTTTTGCTATGCATTGTTTGCAGCATGTGTCAATGGTCCTACAACAACGCCACAACCAACACCAAGTAAGTGCAATGAACACAATGCTTTGTTAATTAGTGTTTTATACCGCCTTCTTACAGTTTCTTCGAATATGTCAGTTTATGGTAACACTCTTCGCCAGAAGGTCCACAGTTTTGATGAACAAATAATATTGCACGTTCTGTGCTTTCAATCATTTTAGGTTTTCAACGTAGGAACTAAGTAGCAATTGGTCGCTTTGATTTTTCATATTATCTTTTTTGCTAATGTCATTACGTTCTGTAGACAACGGTTGCTTTGTCAACTTCTTTAGCCATTATTGGCTGCATTTAAGAATATGTGGAATAAAATTTTTGATCGCGATTTGATGGCGGCCTGTTGCGCCATTGGCTCGAAGTGATCTATTATGTTCAACCAACGGTGTTCAATTAATTGGCGGAGCAGACCTTGCCTACAATCGAAAAATAGATACACTACAATCAAGAAAGACCACTGGAGATTCCTAAGCGGTCAATCATTTATTATTAACGTTCCCAGATAATAACCTGATGTCATAATTTCTATGATTATTTCTCGGATGTGACCTGCTTACCACGTTTAACTGAAATTTTCTTTATTTCAGGTACGATAGCTCCCTGTCCGACGATGCTGCCCGAGAACATCGCCGTTAAAGAGGGAACTCAGAATATACTGATAAACTTTCCAACAGGTCCTAACGCTGTTAGGTGGACGACTACTGCAACGACGGATGAGTTATCAGAGGTTGAACTAGTAAATCATAATGACGCAGTGGATCCTTATTATACGGCTGACTATGCATTTGGTCCGTCAGGTCTAACAATTAAGAATGCAACATCAACGGCTGAACCTGGACATGAGCTATCAACGGCTGGATTCTACACCGAAGAATGTGGTGGCAACCAGTTCAGCTTCAAGGTTCTCGTCGTTGGTATGTCATCAGACTGCATACGGAAAATACCGTAAAGCTTCTTTACCTTATTTCGCTGTTTACAGCTGTAAAGAAAATGCTTTAGCTTAAATATATGGTGGCGCTGTAAAAATCTCTAAGTTGCAATTCATGCACCAACTGCTACTTCAAGAGCGTTGTTCGTTTGACATATCTGGCGTCTGCGATGTGAACATAGTGAGGATTGAATCGGAATTACAGTTATCGTGATGCAATATCTGGTTGCTGGTTTGAATCGGCTATCCACTGCTTTAGTCGTTACTTAAGGATAGATTCATCTACCTACATTACGATATTTGATCCAATACGGACGCCTTAACCGTTTCCATTTCGCAATTAATCTCTGTGAAAGCGTGTTGTTCAGTTAAACTAATTGTTTTACGGAAGTTTTATTCCTTTATTAACTATCCATAAATTTACCACTGTATAATAGTTCTTTATGCATATGTGTATTTATATGTGAAATTTTGAACAGGACTCCTATGAGAATATCATACAGGATATTCATAATTTATGATTAACTTTGAATGATCAGATACTCATTATTTGCATAATTGCACGATAGACTTCGAATAGTTCACATCTTAAACGCTTTGACAAACAAAGAATTTCAACTGATAGGAGTTAAAACGATGTGTTTTAGTGCAAGGTCCAACGTGTTCGTGCACAAAGGTGAATGCATCCACCGTTCAACTTACATGCAGTTCCATTTATGCTGATAGTAGATACGATCCGATCTACGCAATTTTCGCATTGTCCGTCGATGGTGGTCTAATAACTACTGACAGACCTGAAAGGATAGAATATCAACTAAATAATGTATCAACTGGCTGGTTGTCATCATCAACATTTACTGCCAATTACTCTGGTTCTTCAAACTACCAGTGCGGTCAGACATTTGACATACCAACAGAAGTTCAGGATCCAAATGTTGCAATGAATGCGCCGACTTTTAGCGAAAGTTGTTCGGTGTCAGGAATTGGTGAGTTAAGAGCCAACTGGTGTCTTTATGTTTAAAATTTCTATTGGCAAATATTTCCAATCTCTAATGCATTATGTCAAAGTATAGTATTTAAGGAATTGATCAGCATATTTTTTTATCTCACCCAGAATTTAATATAATGCGTCAGATTAGGCCTATACAGTGAATATTGTCTAAATAATACACTAGCGAAACTATTTTGTTAGTAAGTTCTGACCAATCGTCTTTAGCTGTGTGCATTGTTCAAATAGACGATGCATGAACCTATTGTTCTTGATTCAACGTGTAAGTGTGCCTTAGGGTGAAGTAAGTATACTTGCGGATCCCTATACTTAAGTACATGCGTTTTTAAAATAAGATGTTGTGGCATTTGACAAACTGCTTTTTCTCTTCTTAATCTATGAAGAATGTGCATCATCTGCTCAAATTCTACTCGATCTCTTTCAAGAAGCTCCGACGACTGTGCTACCGCAATTGGTCGCCGCTCCGATAAACAGAGGTTGGTTTTGTTATCTCCCGAGGTTAAGTGTATCACATAAAGGCAGAATGATACTCCTCATGATCAATAAGCAGAGATACATTTTCAAGGGCAGCCATACGAATTCGAAAACTAGTGCAACATATATTTACTTGTTCAGTTCATAGAATTCAATTATATAATTAAGCACTTAGCACTATGCAACCGATGTAGTCTATCGCATGGAATGCATAGTTCGTTTATATCAAATAAGTGTTCAAATCAATCAATCAAATCAAATTTATTGAAACCATCGTGCCACATTTACAAAAGATCAGCAAACAGAAGTACATTGTCAAATAAATAGAAATTAGTTCAATTGAAGCCAACAATAAAATTATACAATTGAAAATAAAGATGGTCAACAGGAGTTCCAAAGGGGGTTAAACCCCGCTAAAAGGAACCCCTAATTTCCCTGTACAACAAAATTACGAAGATGGCGAGTTGAGATGAAAGGTACTAGAATAAGCATATAACAAAATATTTTTTTAAATAACCGAATTACTCAATCTGTTTGTCAGGTGGTACATTGAATGCAAAAAAACCCTTGAATTTGACAATGATTACAGATGAAACAATAAAACTATTAAAACACAATAAACAGGATTGAAAAAGAAGATAAATTAAACCATAACTAATCTTAAACTAAAGAGTTCCTGTCCCTCTCTCAATCCTCATCACCACATTTTAAATAATACGCCAAAAACAATGTGACAAACTGTTACAAATGCGAGAAAATAAACCCAGATAATATGTGTAGATAATCTGATATTTAAATGATAAACGTTATTTTATTGGAATCAGTGAGTTTGGAATCATAGACTCAGTGCCCTGCTCTGAACAGATGATCTAAAGAGGAGGAGTTTAAGAGAAAGAGTTTAAGAGCGCTCTTAAACGAATTATAACTAGGAGAGTTTCTAACTGCAGCAGGAAGAGCATTCCAAACAAGCGGGCCAGTGGACTTAACAGAGAATTTTCGTGTATTAGTTCTAGAAGCCAAAACTCGATAGCCGGAGGAACTTGTAGTAACGTGGGAATGGATCTCAGAGCCTAGTGAGAAATAATATTGGAATGTTCTAGGTAAGAGATGATTGGTAAATCGATGAAGAAAAAGACCTATGTGTAAATTCATAATCTGGAAAATATTAAGCAGATTAAGGTCACGAAAGATAGGGGCAGTGTGAGAATTTCTGGGAAGTCCACTGATAAATCTTCTTTTTTAGGATCGAGGATCGTCAGCCCAGGATCTGCCTTCTTTTTTAATACAGTTATTCTGTTAAGTCTGGATTCGTAATTGGAAGCCCAAATCAAATTACAAAAAGTTATATATAGATATACCATGGTAAAATACAGTTGCTTTCTTATATTAATTGGAAGCTTGTAGGCAAACTTGGTAAGAATACCGATGGTTTTTGATATTTTGTTACATATATAGTTTATATGGGCTTCCAGGTTATTATAGAATATATTCGTGTCAGTGTGTTGGGATGATTTTAAAAGATCAATGTTGAAGTCCCCTGCAAGCATAACCTCCCTAGTCCGATAGTTTAATTTTGTAAGCAGTTCATCAATGTCTTCATTAAATTGGACAAGATTTGCTCCCGGAGGCCTATAAATCACTCCAATTATGGGGGACTTAGCATTAAGGTCAAGTTGTATAAAAAAATCCATCGTAAGAGCTACTAGGAGTAATAGTTTCCATAGCATGATACCTTAGATTATCCTTAATAAGAAAGCCAACTCCACCCCACTCCCCCACCTGATCAACCCGGGCTTTATGTAAAAAGGTATAATTTGGAATTGCTATAACTTGTTCAAGTCCTACTCGTAGCCATGTTTCAGTAACTGCTAAAATAGTAACTGGCAATGATTCAAGAATTTCACGTATTTCATCTATTTTTGGTAAAATGCTTCTACAGGTTATATTCAAAATAGACAGGTCTGATGGGAAAGCTTCATCGTTTATTCACACCTGGGCAATTAGCGTGTCGATAGATTTGTAAGGACTATTCCAGTTCGGGTCTTGAAAATAATGCTGGTCCGGGTCAATATCAAAATTGTCGGTCATCACATGTGGTTCAGATTCATAGGGGAACACGTTAAGGTCTAGATTATCCATATTGTAGGAATGAATCGGCGTAGTGATGAGGCCTGGTGCATGAAGGATGGGAGCCTATTCAGAGTCAGTCATAGGTGAGAGTAGAGTATTCAGACTCGAGCCAGTGATAGAGAACAAGAGAAATCTAATCGGAAGAGACAAATAGGTGTTCACTGAAAAGGTTAATGGAGCAAAGTATACTATACCCTTAGAACACGACATTGGATTAAATCTATTCGTCCTGTAGTTACATAGGGCGAATCAGCTAAATGAGAAGATGACAGTCATAACGAGACAGACAAAATGATATAAACATCAATAATTTTAACATGGATCAAAATGTGAAAAGAAGTTCAATACTAGTCCATCCATCACACATAATTTGGCATAACAATCAAAGATATGCAATGGCAGACAATGCTATTGGCCATCACGTGAACTAGTCGTTATGATAAATGGACTGTACTGAACAGAGCAACAAATTCAGCGTAAACATTGGAGCATAAGTGAAATAGGAACGGAGCATAATAAATCATGTGAAAATTCAACACAAATGGGATCAGATCAAAGACTTGCTGTGACGACTTCGAAGCGGAGACTGCACGAGTCGAACGAAAGAGATGTCGAGTACGTCCGCTGAGTAATCAGCTTCCAACTGTAGTATCACTGTAGTATCAGCTTCCAACTGTAGTACCACTACATAGTTATATATTATTTATATGTAGGTTATATGAATTTCAAAACTTAGCTAAAATGATCGCTTAAAGAATTATTTTGATCAGTGACATGCGTTAGCCTACATTGCAGTTCAAGCCTTACAACACATTCGCCAACTGAATGTGCCGTCCGATTGCTTTCTCTTTGATGCTATCTATCCGGATGATGATGATTTTGTAGATCCTGGGCTGACGATCCTCGAAATAATTCTCATCGTTGTCTCTGGGTTTTTGCTTCTGACGGTTGTTGTCTTCTTCGTCTGGTACTGTCGGTTCTGTTCGGGAGGACATCCACTCAAACGAAGTCAACGGTAAACATTACATAAACACAAATCATTGTTAATTACCAAGTTTCCGTAGTTCACCTAGTGACTGTTTAGTTTGAAATATTATTTAAAGCAGTAGCACGAATATTGATTACTCACGACTTAACGCTTTGACTTCGTCACTGTCATCAAGCGTCCCTCGCTAACAGCCGTCAGTCACGGGTGCAAAACGAGTGGCATAAAGATATCATGCACACCTTGTCCTTCTCCCTCTACACTCTACGGGCTGAGCGAGTGAACGGCCTGCTCGCACGGTGTTCTGCAGGTGCGGGCTGGTCGTTCCAACTCACGATCTCTTTACGCTACGTACTCGTTTTGTACCAGTATTCCCTCAGCTCAAACTTTACCTTTGATGAACTTGATGCCTTCCTGTCCATGCTCGCATAATTTCAAACTAGTATAATTCTAATCTTCAAGGATGCTGCCCTAAATATCTGGTTTGCGTAATACTTTTGCCTCGCTAGCTTCATCCCACCGTCCATTTCGTTCCTCCAATAGAGTTGACCTCTTGGTTCTCCATTCTAGAACTGCTATGGCTCTGTTTCGATCTTTTGCATCAATTGGCCCATTCTGTGGAACGCTATTTCTCCCTCTGTTTGCTCTACAATTCAATCTGGAAGTCTGTCATCTTCTTCACGAGGTCGTGCGCATTGGGATTGCTTCTGAATAGTTCACCATATTAGAGGCGCTATACAAGTGCTAAAATACAATACAATGCAATGCAGCTCATCTCTAGCAGATAGCCAAACCATCGTCAACGCCAACACCCTCATCCGATTGCTCTATGTCAAAAGGACAATAGGAACTACCTATCGTCCATGATCTTTACTTAATATTAACTAAATAAGCTTACTGTTGACATTTTCAACTCACATATCAATTGGTGCGTCATCACAGCAGTATTCTTTGAATAAACAGTAGTACAATGCCTTACACACCTCGAGAATAACATGACTCGTTCTGCCCTAGTGTGATGTAGTGAAATTTTGCTTCAATTGGTTTTTAGGAAAGGTAGTTTGGACGTGTACGGTGCGTGGAACTACAGTTTCGAAGGAAGAGAGCGAGCCCAGGTGCCAAAGAATCGCTCTTGGACATTGTCTACTTATTCGTTTAGCCATCATCCAGAGAGGATCGACTCTCGATTTCCAAAAAAAGATCCTTGGCTGAAATTTCGTTACATGCGATCATTGGTCTGATCTCACTAACAGCAGAACAGAACAAACTTTTGGGTTTGTGCAGTAGCTTAGTGCGTCGTCCTTAGCACGGTCTGTTTATTTGTAGTTGACGGGGAAAATATAGGGGTAAACATTGTTATATGAGTAGTAAAGTTTCTTATCTTATGGATAATGTTAAATATTATTCTGGTGGCACCAAAGGAATAGCAGCGCGGTCTATATTTTTTGTAGTTGAAAGGCAAAAATACATATTATGCCGAACAGTAGCTGTTCTTATTTTATGATAATTCTAAACTTATTCTGGTAGGACCTAATTAATATTAGAAATTAGTAGAGCGAAATCAAATATCTTTACAAACCATAATAAAACAGGCTGCTTTGATATATGGCTTTGTATTTTGTTTATTTCACCATTGTAGTTGACGGATAAATATGTTTTATCTCAACTGTCTTACTGAGATTCTTTATGAATTAGCTAGGTCTATTTTATGCAATATTACTTTACAAAAACCTATACTGCCAAGTAGTTACATTCCAAATTGGTGACATTAATTGATGATTAGTCATTCATATAATTATGACGCCGGTGTGTAACGTAAAAGTACATCAAGGCTGTTATACGCATCCCTCCAATCTGTCATGGCATCATAGCAGTAACTCACGGTCAATAACGCTCAATGACCTTATGCCAATAACCACCCAGCCGAAGACTGGGGGTTAAAAAAATATTTTCTCCGTGGGTTATTGGTTGCCAAAGAGGTTTTTACGCCAGAGGTAATTTCCCTCTGGTCCATAACCTGGGGCCATGAACCGATAGGAAAATTACCTCTGGCGTAAAAATCTCTTTGGCAACCCCAAACCCACGGAGAAAATATTTTTATTAACCCCCATTCTATGGGTTCCGAGATCGCTATTGCACGAAGACGGTGAAATACCTTCGCGTTGTTGGGCGCAGTCTTTTAGAGCTGGAGATAGAATATGTTGTGACCATGGATGCCATGTATGAGCGAAAGGTTCCAGAGTGGATATGATACACGAGGAAGAAGATTTTGAAAACGATAAGAGCGCGGATGGGAAACCAGTGTAGTTGTTACAGTTATTGTCGTGACTACAGAATCTGATGAGCTGCAGAATGTTACACTGAGAATAGGGTTGTTGGACCGATGATATATGAACCGCATAGGACAGAATTACAGTAGTCGAGGTGAGAGATCACCAGGACTGGAGCGAGAGTTTGAAGGCAATTTTCCCTGAGGCAACGTTTCACGTTAGTGTGCTAGGTGTAGGTGAAAACAGCATGCTCATGTCTAGCTTACAGTCAAACATAAATAACACCGAGGTCGTGAATCGCTTCAGATGGTAGAATAGAGCACATTCAGTCTGAATTTACTGTTTTCTTCACCTAATAAGTTGTGCCTAGTGGCATCTAACTTCAGACGCAGAGTAGAGCAACTAGAAACACCTTCTTTACTTTTCTTTTCTCTTTTACACCAATATACATTTTCTCAATTACCATTTGGCTTTTACCATTGATAGACTATATATTCGTAGGTGGAAGATGTCTTGCTAGCATACTTATAATCTGTATATATTCGTAGGTGGAAGATGTCTTGCTAGCATACATTTTATAACTGTATAACTGCTTCGACGAATATTACAGATTCTCCTTGTGAAATATCAATGTATATATTTACCTTTGGTTTGGAATTGATCCCCTATGAGAGTAGACGGCAATGTATTTTTACCTTGAACCAAACAATCAATAATTATTACTATTACTCTTTGTTGGTGGACCATTTGACGTGATGCGGTATCTACCGACTTGGGCAGCTCCTCATAGACAGGCTGAAGATCAGTCAAAAAATTCTTGCCAGAGTCACTTTTGTTGAAGTAGACTACCAGAAGACTTAATTATAATATCGCGCAAATGACAAGACTAATCAAAACATCAACTCTATATTTTACATCACAGTCTTCATACGTATAGATCATGTAGTAATTATTATTAGAAGCCAATGACGCAGTAGGTGTCCATACCCATCCGAAACTAATTCATTAGCTGTTAACGCAAGTCAGACGAGTTAATTGTATATTGGTTCTTTTCAATTGTATCAACACACCTCTGTGTATATATATATATATATATATTTATGGAACTTTTTCAATATATATATATATATGGAACTTTTTCAAGTGTGTTGTGTGGTCGGACTATGACGTAAATGTTCGACTCGATTTATTAGGTTCGTAGCAATAAGAAAAGATCTGTAGCTAAGCGAAGCGAAGCGAAGCGAAATAACTAATATGTCACAGCATAGAATATTAATATGCTATTTTTTATTTTCACCTACTTTCTGACTGTATACTGTGGTGCATCTGTGTATCACGTGTAGATTTCTCTGTGTATGTATAGGCGTATACATGTATGTATGGACGCTTGTCTATGTAATCATTCATTTTTTTGACTCCGCTTTGAAGCGCACGTCATAATAAAATGTCATGGCATACAAAAGGCCGACGCGATAGGCACAAGGTTCGGGGTAATTGGATCCACCATACATGTGCGCGCTGTTTTAGACATTTCTGACCAAAGAGTCACATTACCCGAAGGCCTAATTCAGGACTCCAACAAGACATAGCATGAAAGACATTTTGGGAACAAGAACTTTGTAACAATAATATTATTAATAATGATCATAGTCTTAATGGTTGAATCATTAACAACTGCGATGCTTAGCTGGAAATTTAGTTGAACAGTGGAGACTCACAAAAAACATGACATCAAATTTGAGATTTATTTCCGCGACACACAATAGTTTTGTAGATGTTCCCGTACAAATGAATCGGGCAACGTCTGTGAAGTTTCTTTGCACACCAATAAATAAGAAACCATTGATTGTTAGATAATTATTAAAGACACATCATAAGGTCCTGACGTAGAACCGGTTAACTAATTTATCACTGTATTAACTTATTTATGACCGTGTGTGCTCGACTAAGTAGGTAGCTCTATAGAAGAGTTGTTGACTCCCAGACTCGATGTTTCAGTTGGCTGCATCTTATGTGCAGAAGTGTCGCCTAGCACAGACATCACTCTGTTTGCTGTAAATGTATGATAGGCTACGTCTACTCACTTTTCTGACTGCATATCGGTACGGGATCCTATCAACTGAAAGACAGTTATTTTTCATTTTGGAGCAACGTCACACAGCATTTTATATATTTAAGTTTGGAAAAGAAATCATAGCGTTTTGCGCGGCCTTTTTGTGCGTCGGAGAATTTGCTATTTCAATCTATCAAAGTGAGGAATTCAATTGCCAATAAGAAGAGTCTTTATTACGTTGCCCATCAGCGGGTGTGACTTCTATAACACCGCTTCTGGTCCACGTACGAACCGTGCTTCACTTGAAATATCTTCAAAGATTCAAAACCGTCATGATCGATAACTTTAGATCTCCCCTGTTGGAATATTTGTTTACACGGTCAGTTTGAAAGCTAAAAACGGTTGAATAGGCCTACTTGCAATGTAATAATAAATTTTGATAAGTTACACCATTATTCAGCCACAAATCAAAACAAATATTCTATATCGAAAGTAACTCTGACTATTCAAAACCTGTTCGATGTCTTTTGATAAAACACTGTAGGCTTGTCCAATTTTAATACTCTTTTAAGACTTTATCCAAAACAGGCGATCTTACTTTAAAATAATATCATCTTGAAATTAGCTCTAAAAGTCGTAATTATAAATTTATCTAACGCATGCTTCAAATCTTAATTTTAAGCATGAAATATTGAATCCAATGTCGTGATAATTAAAGCTTATATTGTATGTTCTTGGCATAGCGGATAAGGGTGGAATTTTGAATCTAATTAATAAACTATAAATTTCACACTGACCTTATTCTGATACGAATGTAGAATCCACGTTAACTTGTGGATCAATTAAAATATTCATATGACTGCACCTTTGAATCTTGAAAATGTGACTGCAACTCCATGAGTTGCGTCCTTCAGATCATAATTTTTAGTTCGTTAAGTTCGTGCGCATAATATACGCAACCTTAAGACGCTCCGAAAAGCCACACAGCCGTGTGGGAAATCCTGAGGGCATTGACCGATTTGTAAACACATTCTTCGCTAGTTGAGACATCACAATAAACAGCTCAGCTCCACCCAGAAAGAACATCAAACTGAAACAATACAATACGTCATGTGACGATGCCAAGGATTGGGCAGAGATATATATATATGTATATATATGACACTATATATATATATATATGACACTCATTGTTAAGCGGCTGTCACATCATTATTCGCGAAATACCAAACAGGTTGAAATAAATAGGCGTCTGTAAGTGATGGCCTAGATTTCGACGGGTTCGTCCTAAACTTAAAACAACCCCTTGTAAGCCAGTGGTCGGTCTCTGTCCAATATATATATATGATATTTATGGATCTAGAAATATTTGGGGTTTGATGGAGTCAAAACAGACATAGTCCATGGATTGCTTAAAAACATACATATGTCTGCTTGTTGCATGGATTGCTCGACTTTGTCAGACCCGATAATAAATTGTCATTTATGCCCTTCATACACTGCGAGAATTAGATTAGAAGAGTATCGCTAAGAATTCAAGAGCGAGTCCACTTCAATGTTCCATCGCTATACTACAACTATCTACAATACTCCCAGCCCATAATCTTCGCGAACTCGTCCCCATCGAGTCAAACCGTCCTACCCAATCATACTTCTGTCTTTGTCTTCCTCGACCGTCGTTCAATATTTATCTCAAATTCTCCAACCGAGGCTTATCCCACACTGCACCACGCCTATGGAAAGGTCCCTCGGATTTTCACAAATGTTCATCACTACTAACAGCTCCCGTAATCTCACTCAGATCCCTCTATTAAATTGTTAATCAATTACCCATCAAAATTGAAGAATCGTCTCTTCAAGAATTCACACCCTCATTCACCCGATCCTCTGACTTCCCATTCTCTCCCTAGTCTTAACAGCTACTTTATCCCTCTATCTCCACTGGCAACCGGACTAATCTTTGGACAAACCGTCTGATACAACTCACCGCTAATGATGCTGTAAATTTTAGAACATTGAGCTCGTGACAAAATATGTAGCATCGTGGAAGTGGATTGAATCGAAGTTTACTGTGATCTAATATGCAATGGTGTTTGAACATGTGAGATTCTTCGATCGGCCAATTAGTATTGCATAGACTATATAGCTATGTAGCCTACAGATTTCTACAAACCCAATATTCATTATGTTCTATGGGTCTCTCTATTAGCATTTTGGAGATATAAACAGAAGCGTTTTGAGTCATCCTCTGGTAATTTATAATCACAAACAACGATATACATAATATATATGTATATATTTATACGTATAAATATATATATATATATATAGTATAACAAATGTGTATCATATCTACATCATATCTTTGCCTTTCTCATAGTTAGAATCAAAGACACCGCATTATGACTCTGGCTTTCCTAAAATGTGATCAATCCTTTAGCGACTAGCTGCATATTATGTAGCTGCATATTATGTACACGCTCGGCGTTAGAGGGTTAATATGCAAAGCTCCTGTGCTCACAAGTATGTTAGGAAAGGATGGGCCAATGTGCGTACTTGCGTACTGTACGTTTACGTATTATTCATTCATTCCTTTCGATAATTTATATAGCGCCTCTTCAAGGGAAACTACTCAAAGGTGCTCCCAGCCCAGCCACGGCCAAAAAGAAATAACATTAACAGCTTACAAAAGGTAGGTAGATCATTGTAAGGGGGAAGACGGAGGGCAACCGGAGCCCATTCCAGGTGGATGGACCAACCACTGAGAAACGTCGACGCAGCATTAGCGAAGAGCGGGCTCTGGACACCAGAAGCTCGCTTTTAGCAGAAGAGCGCAGAGCTCTATGTGAAAGAAGTTCAAACACCGGACGACACAGTCGTCAAGTTCAGTCAAGTAGGATGGCGCACAACCAGAGAGTAACATTATTGAGAGACCGGACTATTCGTACAGCCAGCTCAGATAGGTGACGCGCGATTTGGTCACGGTCTGAGTAACCCTTGAGTGTGAGAGGAAGTTAAAGTCAACTCAAAAGGCGGAAAGGTGTCAAGTGTTTCTCTCATATTATCTGACTAGCTGGGGTACCCGGCGTTGGCCCGGGTTGAGACAAGTATTTGGCCATGGAGAAGAGGAAGACGGCGACCGCGAGCTTCACCAATCCCTCAACTGAGTGTCCGAGGTGTTCCCCGAGCGAACGGCGAAGGTTTCGAGACCAGGGACGCCAATCCCCTCTCTAAGTGATGGAGGCAAACCGCCTATCCAAAGTGTCAGGAAGGCTAGATATTCCCTCTTTAAGACCAAAAAAAATCCCTCCCTACGTGAAATTGGAGGCATTTGCCTCAGAACCCCCTATCTGGACGCCCCTGCTCTAGTCAATAAAAGTGTGCAAAAGTGTGATTAATCCTTTAACGACTAGCTGCATATTATGCACACGCTTGGAGTTAGAGGGTTAATATGCAAAGCTCCTGTCTAAAAGTGTGCAAATGCGTACAAAGTTCAAACACCTGACCGACTGTGCAAACGTATATCTCCCGAACAAAAGGTTTGGCAGAGATATCAAATGCAGGCGTTTCGGCGAAATGCTCCTGGCGACTGAGAATGAAACTTTCTTTGGGGGATCCTGAGACAGGTTTTTGGCCTTGGAGACAAGAAAGAGGGCGGCGGCGGGTTTCCGTTTCATGAAAGTAAGCTAAACTTGACGATGATCGATGATTCTTAAACTACTTCGATTTTTGCTACATTCAACGCTTACAGAAAATTAAGTTTTCTGCAAATTTACAATCAGCGAAGTTCGGTGCAGGATATTTTGCATTGACGGACGATGATCCGAACATAATAATAATTTTTCGTTAAATTTTAAAACTTTCAAACAGTAGGCCTAGGATTACAAGAACAGTAAGAACGGATGATGACAGGTTATCACTGAAGTAGGATTTAACTGTCGTCTGCCATTAGACTCTGCCCTTAGACTCTCTAGTGGAAATTGATTTGGGAAATAAATTGGAACGTTTAGTCTTTCTGCAATCAGCATACATAACTTTCAGTAAGTAAAATTACTTTCTTATAGTGCTCAACCTAAAGAAATCTAGAATTAAAGGCAATATTTTTGAATCTCAACTGCTATAATGAAACTGATTCATATTAGCCAGTTTTCAAACATGTTGTCCTACTTGTGTCTCGTCTTAACTTATGTTTTGCAGTCTCAACTCTGTCGTCACCTGCTATTAATATTCTTAATCGGCCGAATAATGTGGCCAATTTTTATTATTAGCGCTTGGCCGAGAGGTAAAGAATGTGCGTCATTACAGATCAAAAGTAAGATACGTGAATGCTAGAAAATGTGAAGTTTGACAGCTGAAAGGCGTAGGCTTAATGGTGGACATAGATGTGATCAGGCATGCATGGAAAATATATTGAGCGGTCCAAGGCCGGAGCCCTGAGGGCATCGATGAAAACGGTTGCCCAGTAAAGCATTCTGAAACCATTGCCACCGTCGAAATCATCCTCCCATTAAAAAAAAATCAAAGCCAATCAAACGATAAACTAAAAAATCCAGGTAGCATTTGAAGTGTGGACCCAGTACCTTTCCGCGAACTGTGTTGAACGTCGCGCTCAGTCCCGCGTCAATGGCGTTGCAGAAAGCTGAAAGGCAGATTCAACAGAACCTTTTGAATAGATCATGATCCGGCAGGAAGAAGGACTGCAACTTTGGCCTGCAGTCAGTATTCGAAGAACATGACATTCTTCATATGGTCGCCATGTGTGTGTGGTCGTAGACCAGGTCCATATAATAATTGCCGTAAACCTTTTCCCGCTAAGTAGAGTGTGGGCAGATTTTGAGATTCAGAAAGGATTCCACTTTGAGTGCAAAGTGAAAGTCAGTGAACTTGAACTGGAGTTGTTGCTCAAAAGTATGGCCGCCGTCAAGTCATGTTTAGCCAAATCATTTACAAGGCTGTATCCTATGTAAACTTGGCTACAGATACACGTAGGTCTATACACGTCAGGCGTACAATTGAATTACTATTGTTCGGCTAAGAATCGCACAACAAAAGTAGAGCGAATAAGAGCACCGACAAGTCAACAGACGACAAAAAGCAAAGACGCCTCATCGACACAATGAATGCGTTGCAACCAATGTGAACCAATAACGCAACTGTCATTTTAGAAATGGCGTTGAACTCGGTGTTTGACTACTTGTTTTACTACTTTTAAAGGTAAGTTGTCCTATTATTTTAGTAGTCAACAGCAAAGAAGATTTCAAGGCGAATTTGGATTTTGCAACGAAGCATTTACCAGGCAGACATCGACGCAACACAGTTGATGCGTTTTGAAGTCGGTTTCTTCATTGAAATGACACAATGTGTAGAAATACCACATTTTAACCGAGATGAGCTTCAGTGGTTTAGAATTGGCGGCTGCGCACCAAACACAGTCTGCATCTTAATGTATCAATACTTGAACAGTTGCGCACCATGCTATCTTGCTATCGCATCAGGCCACTATCAGAAAAGCCCAACATATCACGACTGCGATCATCAAAGTCGTTTGATGTTCTCGTTCCAGGAACCAAGACTAAAGCGGTCGATAGGGGTTTTCTGGTCGCTGGCCTACGTGCCTGGAACAGTCTCCCTACAACTAATGAGAAAGGCCGAAGCCTACCTGCTTTAAGAATAGTTAAAACTCTACTTTCTATGTAATCCCTAGCATTGCACTGGTTCTTCAATTTGCGCCGAGAGTGAACAATACAGCCTTAAGACTTTCCTCTTTGACCGGGCCTGGGTTGGGAGCTATGGGTCTGCGGGTATACTAGACCCGCGGGTATACCCGTACCCGCGGGTAGGTACGGGTTCGTTTTTACGGGTCGGGTCGGGTACGGGTAGAGTAATCACGGTCACGGGTATACCCGGTTTTACCCGTGTTAACGTCAAGTTTTGAGGTTTCAATGTTGCCGTTAGATATAGTATATATAGGTGAATCTTGCATCATCAAAGCCTTTATTACTATAGACAATCTGGTACATCCGAAATCCATGTTCCATGTGCCTGCACATAATGCGGCTCCTCCTCTTCCTATGCATGTTAATCACTGTTTTTTTATCATTCCGCTTTCTTCTTCATCTGCTCCTCCTACTGGTCCTTCTTTGCATTTCTCCTCCTTTACATCCTCCTCCTCCTGCTCCTTCTTTCTGCTGCTGCTCCGCCTACCTTTCTTTCTCTTCCCATTACTCCTCCTCTTCTTCCTCCTCCTCCTTATTTTCCTCCTCCTCTTCATCTTTATTCTCCTGTTTTTCCTTCTGTTATTGTCCTTCTGCTGCCCCTCCTTTTCCCTGCCTTTCCTCCTCCTACTACTTTTCCTACTCATCATCCTTCTCTTCTTCCTCTCCTCATCATGTTCCATACAGCTCTTCTGCCTCCTCTTTCTTTTCCAACTACTCCTCTGTCCCTCCTTTTTCTTGCTTTTATCCTCCTCTTCCACCACCTCCTCCACCTAATTCTCCTTCTGTTCCTGCTTCTTCTACTAGCCCAGTTCACTTCGTTCTCAATACTCGTCTTCCTTGTCATCTTATTTCATGCACCACTACCTCATCCTCCTCTCCCTACTACGACAAAGGTACGATGCTAAGTAAGTTGTGATCCTATTAACATGGTAGGCAACTAGACTACAAGAAGGTATGCTAATGACGTCAGGGTACGGATATACCCGCGGGTACGGGTCGCAATTTTGAGTACGGGTCGGATGCGGGTACGGGTAATGGGCCTATATTACGGTTAGTGGTCGGGTAGCAAAAATCCGTACCCGCAGACCTCTAATTGGAGCGCCTCTGAATATTTATCTGGAAGAGGCGCTATATAAGTCGCATTGATTGATTGAATATTATAAAGCATCCTAGGAGAAGCTTCCTACCAACACCGCTCTGTAAATGGTTGTTACCAGAATTAAAATTACAACTCTGACCGTTAAAGTGTTGTATTGCATTTCCAGTGATTTAAAAGCAACTAGCTCAAATGCTATTGAACAATTCGAAGCACTGCCTTTCAATATCTTATACTATGGTGTTCCGTTATAGTACAGTGTTTCCCATTTGAGCTCCGCTCATTGCTTGTAGCCCAACCGTGAAGATTTTACAAGTCCCTCAAGTATTTTTTTCTCTTTTTTTCTTTAGTCGTGCCTGGGCTGGGAGCGCTCCTGAGTAGGTTCTTGAAGGGGAACTATATAAATGCTCAGAATGAATGAATGAATATTGATTTGCCAGGTTTCAGGTCGTAATGTTTAATAATTATTAGCAAAAAATGCATCATATGCAATGACTAATTTCAATGATGAATACCTCATGTAGGTAACTAAATCATCCTATGGACGTTGTTTTCATGGATGTCGCAAACGAAATTTTCTGAAGTAACCGTGTTCAGCGTGTGTTCTGAAGCCGAAAAAACACGCGAATCAATCACTGTGGATAATGTCGCGGATTGCTTTCATCTAAATTCTGTGTGTATCTAAAAGGTGAAATCTTGACAAGACTTACTACGGCGCGTTTTCAAGGGGTAAACTCAGTGGCGCTCAGAACCAATCCTATGTTATATGACATTATGGTATTTAATATGTGATATTTGTCATAATCTTTATGGCATTTGACATGGTATTTGGCCATATGTCGTTCATCATAATTATGCTTGCTTATTATCAATGGCAAACCGTGGCCCGTAGCGTGACGGCGATAGAAAGAACCGCCGCCTTGTAGCGCCGAATAAAAAATTGAACGCTAATCAGTCAGTCTAAATTTATGTGGCGCTCTTTCAAGATCTCTGCATAGAAGCGCACATATAAATACACTGGACGCGAAAAGGCGAATGATGCCAATAAGATTGAAGGACTGTCACCACCGTGCACTTATGTCGGTTTCTTGGAAAGTATAATTATTCACGGGTGACCCATCGCAAAGACGAAGAAGCGTCTTAGAACTTCTTCTGGCTTCTGGAAGATCCGATGCATTAGATGTATTAGCAGTTAGAAAGCAGGGGCTAATCGCACAATGAACACTTTTATCTTGCAATCTTTTGTTCTAAATCGTGACTTCACTTTCTAAGTTATGTTTGCACAGTGAAAAGACGGAAACGACGAAGCCTGTGAACGAAGGAACTGAATCAACCTGACTAGTGGCATCAACAGCGAAATGAGTCTGAAAGTGGCTTTCAGCCTCTTGTTGGTTTGCTGTCTCTGGGAAAACGGTAAGCGGTTGTACCACATCTCAGCGGAAATTTTAACAAACTAGGCGCTAGATCAGATTTGCTATAATGTCATGTTAAGCGCTCTTGCGAAGTCTTTTAAAGGTCGCCTTATACATAGCCGGTCACATAATGATAGGGTGGTCACAAGGCTAACCACTTACTCATACAGTCTCTATATGCAAGCGACTGCTCTAGAGTCGCTCTATGCTGGTCTTTAAATTGTTGGTCGGCTTGCTAAACCTTCAGAAGCTCTCAAAACTGGATGAGAAATTCAAGCACTGCTTAGGAACAAAGCAGTGATTGGATTTCTCATCCAGGGGTATTGGATTTCCAAATACTAACAATTTCCAACTTACGTGTACGTGTAAGCCCAAGTCAGGAAAAGTTTCAAATCTACGACAGATGTTATCGCCATTTGTTACTTGCATAGGCGTAAAATATATACAAAGCAAGGTGCGCATGGTTGAGTTTTGAAAGAAAAAAAACACATTTAGGTGGTGGATCTCATCTGTTGGATGGGGGATCTCAAATCCAAGGTTTCGGATCTCAGATCCAGCGGGATCCGGGTGAATGTAACCACTGTCCCGGAGCCGACTCGTCTAGAATGGATTTTCATAAGGACTGTAGGTTTGCAATCACCAATGTAACCGTATTCGTCTTCGACACCAACCTATAGTTACTTAACTCGAACTGAAAGTGAGTCACTGCAACCTTACTGCTTCCAGGTTCAGTGTTTCCTGAATCCCACTTGGACGTTGAAACGACATTTCGGTAACATTGGAGATTGCAAACCTCTATTCCTTATAAAAACTATTCCAGATCAGTCGTCGGCTCCGTTGGGCAGTGACTAAATTCAACCAGATTCCGTCGGATCCGATATCAAGCAGTAATCAAATAAATTTTCTATCATTACTGTGTGCGCTTAATAACGCCGAGTTAAGTCAATATAAGTTGACGTCGAAGACGAGTAAACGTGAATTAATTCCGACATGTTGTTCAGTCACCTGGATATGAGCCTCAACGTTCTACTCAATGGAATGGACCGACGATCCACACAGCCAACGCTCATAATATATTACTCATTCATTCCGAAGATTTATATGGCACCCTTCAAGGCTACTACTCAGGAGCGCTCCCGAACCCAGCGCGGCTGAAAAAGAACAGCCTTAAGGCGAGTATAAAGAGTTAGAATGGACCCTGGGCGATAAATGTAACGAAAACGGGAGTGTGCTCTAGAGCGAGGTGCCAACCAATGTACCAATGTATGATTTTCAATGGAACAACTTAATATCATGCTTGTCTCATTAACTTGAGAATGGGGGTAGGTCGACGCTGTTTGGGATTCGTATTGATGCTGTTGTAACGAAAAATCAGGTGATAGCGTGTGACTGCGCTGGATTTTAGCACGAGTGTGTTATATTGATATGCAAAATATAGACTAGGTTCCACGAGTGTATAAGATTGTTCCTTCCTATTTCTCTTATGGATAATTGTTAACAGATGTTTTGTATATACACCTCATAGCCTTCATACTCAGTGAGAGACATCTCGGTCAATTTAACAACGATGCAGTGTAGCCTTCAACAGTCAAAACAGGAAATTTACTATTTGACGCATATGGATAAGTTCGTGGATAGCCATTAAAAAATGTCATTCGGAAATAAGTAAGACGAATATTGTTCTGCATAGACTTCATGACCAATATGACTGTCGTACCAATATAAAAGAACAATAGCACATTTGGATCTTATTGTATTCCGTTGTTCTCCATCCGTGTTGCGTAGTGTTGTCCTAGCGCAGCGTCTACTATAATACGCCAGGTGCCTGTAATAAGTTTCCGGATCAATTAGTGTGTAATACGTTGAAACTGAATGCGTAAGAAAGAGATTATGCACCAGAGTGTTATTTATGAAATGGTGCAAGATGGTCCATCATAACATGGGGCACCTATTGTTTGAAGGCCCATTATTTTTATTTTTTTCATTTTTGTCAATGTACTTGATATAGTGCCTCTTCAAAAATTCTACTCAGAGACTTTCTCGGCGCTAGACTACGTGATGCAAATTGTCATTTCAATGACTTTTAGAACAGTAATTAGTAAACAACACATGGCTGGCCTACGAACAAGCGCGTAGCCAAACCAACGGGTTCCCGTCAACAGCTGAAAGATGGCATGGATATTCAGAGACTCTGGGCCAAGCTGCGCCCGAAGGGTATAGTGACGACTGCTGAGATTGATTCGTAAGACACGGGGTCGTGTCGACGAGTGGTCCCTGTCTGGTGGAAGATGACGGAAATCCGGGTAATTGTCGAGGTCCAATAGGAGGATGTAGAACAGGAATTCATCGCTTGTTTGTCGGCAGATTGACTAACCACTTGTGACTAACGATCAAGGTCACTCCAATGGCCGCGAGACGGCCACGTGGCTGAGCCTCGGCCTCGTTGTCACATGGATGATGCATCTTGCGATGGAATTGCTCTGAAACGTACACAATTGTTGCAAAAGTCGACGAATTAATCCAGAACGCAAAGCTATTAATTGAAGTGCTGTCGACTTAAGCAGTGAGATATGGTGACAGACAAACAGATTGTCCGTGAAAGTACAGAGACATCGACCGTGTAAGATTGTAGTGATGGCCTGTTCGTTCTCAATGAGGCTCTGAGCAGAAGACCCATTCTTAATTAAGTTAGGTTCTGGTCCCTCCTCATCAGGTGTAGTAATGCCAGACCATACATAGTTGGCCAAAGGAGACCACGGAAAGTCAGAAAGAAGGACAAAGAAGTTCACACTGAATGTCTCACTCCGAAGTCAGTGTCTCCTGAGTAACCAAGAAACGAAGTCAAAGTGAAAAACAATTTGGCACTCTGATCATAGTCATTCCATGGATACATTTTAACTTACTCAGATCATGGACTCCAAGCCTGTAATACAAACAAAACGTTAGTAGATGGGAGAATTAGCCTGTTAGGCCCTTTAGAAACTCTGTGGGAACTTAGGGACAACATGCACGTGCGAAAGTTGGTAAAGACTGCTACGAATTAAGGATTAGCAACAAAATAGCACAAGACAACAAACATTTTCTAAGATGTAAAGGGAGTAAGTAAGTATGTATTTTATTGAACCGCTTGCAAGCGCACTGCGGGCACATCATAATATGAACGTTCCAAAAATGTACACTCAAAATAAACATATCAAGCAATTACAAACCAATTAGACAATAGACATCCTCAAAGTAGTTGGAGTAAAATAATGTAGGCCTGCCCTCCTAAAATAACCATAGCCAGCAATTACAAAACATACATCCTATGAATAGCTAGAGTAAATAGAAATCATGCAATACTAGATCTAGTTACACTCACAATAGGGATAGATTCAATTGTATAGCGCTCGGGTGATAAAACCTCATCGAGTTAGTGCGTCAGCGCTCGGAATCTCACGATTGTGCGATCGAGGACGGAGTGAACAGGTAACTATCTTTAAAGGTGGCAAAAGACAACTTAGAAGATGGCATGGATTGTGTAGCACAGAAGAGAAAAGAGAGGAATCTGCACGACCACAGAGGTCGTCAAAAGTCACCTGGTCAAAAGGCAGAAACTTGAGCCGTATAAATTTCCTTACAATTGCGTTGAGACGCCATCTCTGGTCAGCATTAGCAAAGCCTGACCATGCATGGGAAGCATAGAGGAGGTGGGAGAGCGAGGTAGCGTGAACTTCATGAGCGTTCATCATATAAGCGCGTCCCCGACAGACCATGAGCAGCAAGGATGCGTAGTGCATAGAATGATTTGCTGACCTTTATGCAGATACGATCAATATGTGGGTCAAAACAAAGTCTATCGGTAATGGTTACCTCTGATATAACAGATGATACCACCCTTTCCACACCTGGTATAGGGGGTGGGAGATTAGGCAACTTAGATCGCGGGCGCCTAAATATAATCTCTTTAGACTTATTATCATTGAGCTTGAGATTGCAAGTAAGTGCCCATGTAGCTACATTTTCAAGTTCAGAACCTGTAGTGTCTATTAGCGGAAACGGGAATCAAAATGTAGCTGTCGTCTGCGTATTTAAGCAATCTATTGGTACGATGCACAGGTTTCAGGACAGAAATAATCACCACAAACTTAGGCGGTCCAATCCCAGATCCCTGTATGATACTAGCATTTATTTTACATAAAGCAGATACTTGGCTATGGAATTTAGTATGCTGACGGTTTTGCAAGAGTGATAAGATCCAATTATACAGAAAATCAGGTAATGGCAAAAGAGCAAGTTGCTCAGATTGGTAAGAGTGCCTAACCGTATCAAAGGCACGGGAGAACGTGAGAAGTGTAGCGAGATAAGACGTACATATATAGGGCTCTTCTTGTAACATATCTAAAATTGCATGAGTCAGAACAACGAGGGCAGATGTGGTGGAGCCAGTGGATCTAAATGCGTATTGGTCGCTAAGAGTAGAGTTAGTCTCAGGATCAGTGAATATAGGATAGAAGTAATTCCTCGCAACTATTTTCTCCAGCATGCGGCATAGTACAGGAGTAATAGAAATAGGCCTGAAATCAACCTCATTTATAGGATGCGCATTTTTAGGGACAGGCGTGATACAGTTAGAGCGCCATTGAGGCGGCGTGTAAGAATAAGTCAGGGAGCGATTGAACAGATACGCAACCGGGGCAGAAAGAAGTCCTCCTTTTGCCGAATGTCTGGAAGCCCTACTCAACGGTGATCTCTGCAGGCCAGTTGATCTGGGTAGACACAAATCCAATGGACTTGTCAGTCGTTCTACGTTCCTCCATTATGTAGTAAAGTGGTATTATAGTTGTTCATAAGACACAGTTGCACATTGCACATGGCTTGCCTGCAAAATACAAACTTTGTTTATGATTTATTACTGTTCCGTCACGCAATGTACATGTATCGCAATCTGCTCGTCAGACAGTTTCGCTCCAAGCTAAAATACAACTTAAAGCGAAACTGTCTGACGCCTAAGATGCCATCATAATATATTATGCTGAGCGAAAGGACTATTTTACGTCAATAACAGAAAGTGTAGAAGAGCAAAATAACGACCATTTCAACAATAATTTAGATCATTTGCTGAGCTACACGTTAGAGATAATCGAGCAGATGACGCAATACGACCTCCTTTGTCGTGCCTACCTAACTGCCGTATCAACCCATAATCAGTCATGCAAAGGATGCAAGAAAAGCACGAAATAACTCTCAAAAATTTGTTTTTGTCTTAGACTGATCTAAATATTGTGACGACACTAGCACATAAATAACTATATATTGTGAAAAAATACCCGTCTATATATATGTATCTATCTGTCTGTGTATCTGTCTGTGTGTCTGTCTGTCGTTCTATCTATCTATCTATCTATCTGTCTCTATCTATTTTTCTATCTATCTATCTATCTATCAATTTATCTATCTATCTATTTGATGACTGATGACAGTTGATGACTTTCTGACCATGCTTACGCCTGAGCTAGATGGTCATCGACTCTACTACTGGCTCGTCAGCTCCTTCCTTCACTCCCCGTATACAAATTCAGTCTTCGCGGAATTGAAACCCATCCTTGAGTCGGATCTACGTCGTCTCCTCTCCTCATCTAACCTGAAGTCGCGTGAACTGGATCCGTATTCGCCGTTTATTATCGTTGAAATACTAGATGACATTGTCCCCTTTTTAGTGTTCATGTTCAACAGATCGCTCTATGAAGGCCTTATGCCTTCCTCACAGAAACGTGTCATTGTTTTTCCCACGCTTAAGAAATCTAACTTGGATCCACGCATATGTCAGAACTATCGCTCTACATCTAATCTGTCTTTCCTTTCAAAGACTTTGGAACGACTTGTCGCTTTGCCATTCCTTCCTTATCTGGAACAGTCGGGTCTTCTTCCCTCTAGGCAAGCTGGTTTTAGAGCTCATTATTCTACTGAAACTGCTCTCCTATCTCTTCTGTCGGACATTTACTCGGCCATGGACGCATCCCATGTTACGCTCTTGGCCCTCTTTGACGTTTCTTCAGCATTTGATATGGTATATCATAACATTCTCATACGTCGGCTTGAAATCTCCTTTGGTCTTAGTGGTCCTCCTCTTCTCTGGTTTCGATCCTATCTCATGGATCGCTCACAAATGGTCATTCTAGGTGACACTCGCAAACTGTGGGTACCGTGGGTACCTGTCAAATTCGGCGTTCCGCAGGACTACGTGCTTGGTCCACTTCTCTATATCATATTCACCGCTGACATCCCTCTCTTTTTGGATAAACATTCCGCATTGGGTCACCTCTACGCGGACGATGTTCAGGTTTTTGTTCATGGTCCGCCTGCAGATCCTTTCTCAATCTATTGAGTCTTTTTCTTCAAAATTCCTGTGCTGGATGTCCGCGAATCGCCTCTCTCTCAATTCAACATAAACTCAGCAGATCTGGCTTGGCATCCGTCAGCAGCTTCTTAAACTTGACTATGACCTAATTTCTGAACGGTTCCCATTGTTCACTTCACTACTAGTGACATGGGTATTACCATTGACAGCACTCTTTCATTTGCTGAACACATCTCTAATCTCTCTCGGTCTAGTTTCTACCACCTGCGACGACTGCGAGCTGTCAGACGATCTGTTCCCTCATGCACTTTCACTACTGTGGTTCATGTTTTTGTCTCCTCACGCACTGATTACTGTAACTCGCTTCTTATTGGTCTTCCGAAATCTCGTCTGTCACCTCTTCAATCTGTACTAAATGCTGCGGCCCGTCTGATTGCCCGCCTTCCTCGCTACTCTCACATCTCTACCTTCATGATTGAGCACTTACACTGGCTTCCGCTCGTAGCATTCGACTTAAAGTTCTTATCCTTACATTCAGAGTGTTTTTGGTCAGTCTCCACGCTATCTTTGTAATCTTATCCACCGTCTTATTTCGGCTGTCTTTCGCCGCCCTCTTCGTTCCTATTATATCGATATGATCTCTTGGTAATTCGGACTCGGGGCGGCTCTCGCCCAACATCGTGCTTATGCGTCTGTTGGTCCTTTGCTTTGGAATGACATGCCCTCTGTGACTCGCTCTCTAATTCTAACTCGAAGTGCTTCTGCTTCTGCTCGCATTTTTAAGACTTTTCAATTCGCACGGGGTTTTCACACTCAGATCGCCTCTGATTATGTTGTACTGGAAGAGGTGCTAAAGAAATACGTAAATACAATACGATACAATACAATATCTATCTATCTATCCATCCATCCATCCATCCACCCATCCACCCATCCACCCAAACCCACCTACCTACCTATCGATCTGTGTGTCTGTCTCTCTTTCTCCTGTCTGTCTGCCTATTTATTTCATAGATATAAATAATTACTCCTTTCTATTCTATTTTCGGATTTATAAAGCGCCTAATCAGAGGCGCTCCCAGTGCGATAAACCCCTGGAGAAAAGAAAAATCTTGAGAGAACGAGCAGAAACAGTTGTGCCTCTAGATAAGACTTAGCACGAGTCACAGCAGGAAGACTGTTCCATACAATATACTAATAATGTTGAGTTTCTATTGATATAACACGCTGTCATAATAGCCGCCATTGAAAGCGACTAACGAATCTGACCTTGGAACGGAGGAGGAAGGCAGCGGATGAGTGTCTTCTAAAATGACCGTTTTCTCAGCCAACGCGGATATTCGCTTGTCTTGGCTTGTCTTGGATTCAAAACCTTATCGATCCAAGGATCGGCTACACCCCGTTTAAGATGTAGTAAAGGCTATCCTCGGATTGAGGACAAGAGACAGAAGATTGATCCATGTGCTTCTTCTGTCTATCGTCTCCGTCAGTAACTGATAGAATGAAAGTGTTCGCCTCAGTTGAGGTCAGGATCCCGGAACTGGACCTAGATAATTTTTCAATATTTCTTGTGAAAATTTACAGACTTCATGTCAAACTGTCTCCAAAATTTGGTTGCATTGGTCTTGCATTAAACGTTGGGGCAGACTTGTTAATCCAAGTGCCTATTTTGTTGGCTCAAGACCACTCTCTTCTGGCTGGACTCTCAAAACGCCTCTGGTTGGTGTGCACTGCCTGTGACGCGCTATATAAATTTATAGATGGATGCAATACAAAGTATGTAGACGATCATTGTGCATAATGAATAACTACCTAATGCAAGAAGCTAGAAAGTGACAATGTAACAAAGAAGGAACGAAGACCGACTATTTGCAAGGCGATATATATATATATATATATATATATATATATATATATATATATATATATATTAGGATGCTTCCATTCATAATGTAAAAAATTTAAGTTACTTTTTTCCTTTCTCCAACCTACCATTCGGTGCCACTTAGCATGAAAACTCTGTATCTGAAATATTTTTGGTTTGACCAATGTTTAGGACTTGACCAAACGAATTTAATTTTTCTTAGGCTGCTTATGTATTTTCATCTTTGGCTGCTGGTGGAAAAAACCCACAGAAAGTGGATGAGCTTATTATTAGTTCCAGTGCGATCAGGTCAGCAAGATTGAAACACTGACACTAGTTTGTTTCTGAAGTCAAGGCATCTTTTAACCACACAGTTCCGTTAATGCTACACTAGGATGGCAAGAAAATGCATGACTTCACAACACATGGAAGATAGAAAGTTGACAGGCTTCCCATTCTAGTATCAGGTCAAACCGTGATAAAACTGTTATCTGTTCAAACACTCCATGCTGGAACAACAGATACTATGGCCATGGCTCGTGAAATTATACAGACCATAGATGAATGTGAATTACGGGAACGTATTAGGTTTAAGTTTTGACACTACCGGAGTCAAAGGTGAAGTATGTGTCAGACTCGTGAAGGAATTTGACGACAAGTCTTGCACTTAGCGAGATGACTATCGCGAACTTTTGGAGCTCACTATCATTTTCTTTGCAGCTGTTCTTCCTCGAGGTATACATTTCCTGTATCTTGGAGCAGTTCATTGTGCTCGTTGGATGACAAGGGCTATTTATTTTATAAAGATGTGGTTGTTCCATAACCAGTTTCCAATTTTACTCATAGACCAAGGAAATCTCGTTGTGGATCATCATAATTACGACAAAGCAAGTCTAGGATTACTTGAAAGAATTGTCTATGTTTGTATCTTGCATATACGTGAAATACTGGTTTCAAAGTTCATTGGCAACTGGAGAGCCTAGAAACAACTTTGCTCTTCTTAGTCAGTTGTCTCTGTAGGAAGATACTTCACCACAGCATTCAACCGCCATCTGTGGTATCTGTTTTAGTAGCGCACAGGCTTTGATTTCTTTGACAAAAATGTGTCTTTCAACGAAAAGAGAATGATGATAGCTGCCCTGAACACATAACAATGGACCTGACAATCCTCTGAAACACAACTTGCCATTCAGTGAACCTGTGAACAAGGGTTTGCACGATTTTGTCACAAAACCAACCATGCAACTCTTCAGGATTCTTAACCTGGATGAGACATTTCTGGAACTTGATTCGAGCCAATGGGAATACCAGCCAGAATATAGCAGAAGTCTGGAAATGTGTCTTTCCTTGAAAGTCGTCAATGACCTTGCTGAGCGTAGAGTTGCCCTCATTCAGGAATTCAACTCTTCTATTACCATAAATGAGGAGTAAAATCAGTACCTCCCACAGGTTGTTGAGCACCAAATAAACTTATTTTCAGCTTCAACCAAAACTGTAGCCATTATGTATGCCAAGTCACAGTAAACTGTAATATAGCAGCAAAAAGTTGCACGTTAACAACAGTCGAATATTGACGAATCAATGAGCATTTTGTCAAACTATGTGCGCTTTGATCTAGTTCTAAATATTGTTTGTTTTTAATAAACATTGAACTGTATCAATTGTAGAGCTAATGAAACAGAATGGGTGGTTGGAGAATACCTTTATTAAACTTTTCATTTTTAGAAGCACCCTAATATATATGTATATATATATTACTATGCGCTTGGTAGTTTCATGAGACAGAGCTGCCACCTCGGGATAAGATTAGAATATTTCATCTTGGGCATTGTTATCATTCTCACTCTAATTATTATTAAGAATCTTGTTCTTGTTCTTGTTATTATTATTATTGTTATTATTATTATTGTTATTATTATTATTGGTATTATTATTATTATTATTATATTATTATTATATTATTATTATTAATATTATTATATTATGCTGTTATCGCCCATGTGGGCGAGCTAAGTGAGTGGTGGCAATGTCCCGAAGAGGCAGATGGCGTTCCCACGCTGAAGAACAAACGAGATATGTTGGAACAGAAATGACGTCTCCATTGGATCGTGGGTTGCAGCACTCGTTCGACTACCCAACTCTGAGATGAACTGCAGTCCTTCACTGCTCCAAGCGCCGCCGGACTCCAAGGAGAGGGCTACGAAGTCGTGGGTGTTGGTTATGGTGGAATACTTGGCCCTCTTCGTCTTAGCTGCGCGTTCGGCTGCTTCGCCAGCTCTGATAGATGTGTCGACAAGATGTGACTTGGCGTAGGTGTCGGGCACTGTCACATTCCATGCCAGACATCGACCACGTGTCCAAGTAATGAGCGTGATGCCGTCCGGTCGCTTTCCATCTTCTCTTACCAAGCCGAGAGGTTCCTTTTGCGCTGGAATCTTCGCTCTGCCAAGAGCTCTCCAGATGACATCGTTCAACATGCTATGTCGTTGATGTTTTCCGCTGCCTCTTCTACAAATTAGTCCATGGAGCCCTTTTGCGTCTTCGCTCTCTTGACATTGGTGACACAAATGTGGCTCGCAGAGCGTCATTCCTTGCTTCAACCCGGCTGCCATTCGTACATCCTCGTTTGAGAGGCGCAGGCCTAGGGCAGTCACAGGGGGCGCTAGCATCCAGTCTCCAGAATGAGGTGCTCGTGAGGCCAGCAGGCGAGCACGGTCGCATGGATTGTTATTGGAATCCAGCAGACCTTTCCATGCCTTGTCTGTGAATCGGAGGTCCCATTCTTTCTGGCGATAACTTGCTGCTCCTGTTGGTGGTTCTGCATCTGTCAGGGTCTTCCAAGCGTTGAGTGCTGAACTCACAAGTTCATATGGTTCCTCAGCAGACTCTGTTGGTAGGATGCATGCCTGGAGTTCGCTTGTACTAGCAGCAGAAGCCAGAAAGGCAGAAAGTGCCAGCGTAGATGCACAACGAACTCCCAGACCACCATCTCTCACTGGCAAAGAAGCCTGGAGCCAACGGTCATTGTCAAGGTCCACATTAAAAAGGGTTTACATTCCTTCTCTCAGCAGTTGATCAAACCGAGCCAAGCCCGGGCAATCAGCGCAGACGGCTGAGCGCAGACTGTACAAGAGCTTCGGTACACTAAGACTGTTTCTCAGCAGAACCAGAGCGTCATGTGTATAAAGCAAGGACAGTCTTCCGATTGCCCTCTCGAGGTCATTAGCCTTTGAAATAACGACCATGTTCACAGCTGGACCTTGATTCAGAGGTGCACCCAACAAGGTCATGTCCTCGAGGGCTACGCTCGTGAACTATTGAAATGCAGGGTCATGGTTCGGCATCTGGGTGTTGTGACACGCGATTTCGCATTTGCTGCGGTTCAATAGCAATCCCAGATTCTTTGATTCCTGCTCGATTAATTGAACGTCGTCGGCCACTGTTTCCTTGTTACCTCCCAATGTCAGGTCATCCAGATATCCGATACGCAGATCCGATCGAAGCTTCATCAGAATCGGTTGCAGCACAAGACAGAAATCCAGAGGTCCCAAAGCATCGCCTTGCTGCGTTCCTTCTTCGGATCGAATTATGTTTGAACCAGAGCGCAACAGTGGACGGTTTGAATAGGCAGCGTGAGCAAAGTGGTAGAGTTCTGGGATCTCTCTAGCAACTGCCTCTAGAAGAGAATCTCTGCGCAGAGTGTCAAAGGCATTGGCGAAGTCGAGCTTCACTAGGACGCTGTCTTCAGGCATTGTGGAAATCCAACGATGTGTCGCATGGACAGCTGCCTCAACGCCTCCTGGAATGCCTACCCCAAGCTGAATGTGGGCGACCAGTTGAGACAGCCTTGTTACCGCATGCGAATTAGCGCACTTTGCCGCCAGACGACGCCATGTGTAGCCCACGGCGATCGGTCTTATGCCTCCGTCCTTCTTGCTCAGGGCTAAAAGGTTTGCCCCATAGATGACCTCATTCACCTCTTCGGATAGACCTCCCTTTAGGAGCAGATTGACAAGGTCAGATAGATGTTGCCCGATGTTGTCATCTACTCCATAGGCCATCAGATCCTTTAAGTGTTGTGGAGTTATGCCATCTGGACCACCAGCCGAACCCGCAGGGAAAGAGGAGATTGCCCTAGCGACATCCTCTTTAGAAACTTGAAGCGGGATAAAGCGATCGGAACTGTCTGGATCACACGGTGTTCTCCTGTCCACTGGCGCAGGCGGGTGCTTTTCTTAAGCGCGGCCAGAGTTTCCGGTGTGTCCAGCGCCGGCTTATCCTCGCTGCAGATGAGACGGATGGCTGCTTTGAAATTGCCTTCCTCCAGCTTCCCTGCGACTGTTGAGGCTAAATACCTGGCGTGGTCGCATTTAGCGGACTTGAGCTTACGACTTGACGTCGATGGCAATTCATCGTTAGTCGACTGGTCTGGCCCCTGCAGTCCCCATTCAGTAATGCGGGACAAAATCATCTTGGTCATATTGTGCTTTCGTCCACCTCTTCTTGGCTTCACTAGTTCAGTTCCACCGAAGGCCAGCAAATCGAACCATTTTGCAATGCAATTTGGTTCTCTTACAATTGCTTGGATTATATCGGCCAGGTGAGGAACACAAGATGGCCTTGCTGCTTTTGGGATTATCTTAATGAGTAGACCGGGTGAAGCAGGATGTGAGGGTGAGAAGCGATCTTCTCAACGTCCGTTGACAGAACCCGTGAGAAAGAGATCTGCCCGCTAGTGGTGGAAGACGACTGTCTTGTGGTATTATGCTTTAAAGGGCCGTTCGCCGGTGGCTGGTCAGAACCTGGGCAAGGGGCGGTTCGAGGACCGTGCCGGTGCATCGTGCCATCTGAGGCATGGGTTTTGAAAGACAACCAACACACCCCGCAAACCCCCTGGCCCTTACAAGGTTTTTGACTCATCTTAGTTTCAATTCGGTTTGTTTTCAAATGCGCCGCCATTTAAACAGTAATCGTTGCCAATGGCAACGTTGACGTCGCTGGCCTTAAAGCATGGCAAGCGGCCATCAATTCAAATGCACGGCTACATATAAGTTGAAACGAAAGTTTGACAAACCAATTGTGTTGTGGTCTTGGCGAATAAGATGTGGTGAATATAATCAATCGAGTCACGAGTTGTTAACCCATTAGACGATGTTAAAAACCAACTCTGACGATTACTCGTTATGCAGTATTTTTCCTAAATAGTCGGACATTACAAATTATCGGCCCACCATGTCCGCTGCCTGAATTCAAAATTATTATTATTATTATTATTATTATTATTATTATTATTATTATTATTAAATTATGCTGTTATCGCCCATGTGGGCGAGCTAAGTGAGTGGTGGCAATGTCCCGAAGAGGCAGGCGGCGTTCCCACGCTGAAAAACAACCGAGATACGCTGGAACAGAAATGACGTCTTCATTGGATCGTGGGTTGCAGCACTCGTTCGACTACCCAACTCTGAGATTATAATATTATTGTAATATAATTACAATAGTTATATAATAATAATAACAATAATAATGATAGTAATAATAATGATAATAGTAATAATAATAATAATAATAATAATAATAATAATAATAATAATAATAATAAGAGAGCACTTGGCAGGGCGAAGATTCCAGCGCAAAAGGAACCTCTCGGCTTGGTAAGAGAAGATGGAAAGCGACCGGACGGCGTCACGCTCATTCCTTGGACACGTGGTCGATGTCTGGCATGGGATGTGACAGTGCCCGACACCTACGCCAAGTCACATCTTGTCGACACATCTATCAGAGCTGGCGAAGCAGCCGAACGCGCAGCTAAGACGAAGAGGGCCAAGTATTCCACCATAACCAACACCCACGACTTCGTAGCCCTCTCCTTGGAATCCGGCGGCGCTTGGAGCAGTGAAGGACTGCAGTTCATCTCAGAGTTGGGTAGTCGAACGAGTGCTGCAACCCACGATCCAATGGAGACGTCATTTCTGTTCCAGCGTATCTCGGTTGTTCTTCAACGTGGGAACTCCGCCTGCCTCTTCGGGACATTGCCAACACTCACTTAGCTCATCATGGGCGATAACAGCATAATATATTAATAATAATAATAAT
This sequence comes from Bimastos eiseni, assembly GCA_959347315.1. Taxonomy (NCBI): domain Eukaryota; kingdom Metazoa; phylum Annelida; class Clitellata; order Crassiclitellata; family Lumbricidae; genus Bimastos; species Bimastos eiseni. The sequence goes on from OY365810.1 coordinate 45,273,742, forward strand.
AATAATAATAATAATAATAATAATAATAACTTAAAACCCATTTACTCTCGCACTCTCGGTCTCTACTGGTGAACTGTATGAGTTTCAGTCACCAATAATAATAATAATAATAATAATAATAATAACTATAATAACTATAATATTTATAATAATTATAATAATAATAATAATAATAATAATAATTAACACTCTGCGCAGAGATTCTTTTCTAGAGGCAGTTGCTAGAGAGATCCCAGAGCTCTACCACTTTGCTCACGCTGCCTATTCAAACCGTCCACTGTTGCGCTATGGTTCAAACACAATTCGATCCGAAGAAGGAACGCAGCAAGGCGATCCTTTGGGACCTCTGGAATTCTGTCTTGTGCTGCAACCGATTCTGATGAAGCTTCGTTCGGATCTGCGTATCGGATATCTGGATGACCTGACATTGGGAGGTAACAAGGAAACAGTGGCCGACGACGTTCAATTAATCGAGCAGGAATCAAAGAATCTGGGATTGCTATTGAACCGCAGCAAATGCGAAATCGCGTGTCACAACACCCAGATGCCGAACAATGACCCTGCGTTCCAAGAGTTCACGAGCATAGCCCTCGAGGACATGACCTTGTTGGGTGCACCTCTAATTTCAGGTCCAGCTGTGAACATGGTCGTTAATTCAAAGGCCAATGACCTCGAGAGGGCAATCGGAAGATTGTCCTTGCTTTATACACATGACGCTCTGGTTCTGCTGAGAAACAGTCTAAGTGTACCGAAGCTCTTGTACAGTCTGCGCACAGCCGTCTGCGCTGATTGCCCGGGCTTGGCTCGGTTTGATCAACTGCTGAGAGAAGGACTGTCAACCATTTTAAATGTGGACCTTGACGATGACCGCTGGCTCCAGGCTTCTTTGCCGGTGAGAGATGGTGGTCTGGGAGTTCGTTGTGCATCTACGCTGGCACTTTCTGCCTTTCTGGCTTCTGCTGCTAGTACAAGCGAACTCCAGGCATGCATCCTACCAACAGAGTCTGCTGAGGAACCATATGAACTTGTGAGTTCAGCACTCAACGCTTGGAAGACCCTGACAGATGCAGAACCACCAACAGGAGCAGCAAGTTATCGCCAGAAAGAATGGGACCTCCGATTCACAGACAAGGCATGGAAAGGTCTGCTGGATTCCAATAACAATCCATGCGACCGTGCTCGCCTGCTGGCCTCACGAGCACCTCATTCTGGAGACTGGATGCTAGCGCCCCCTGTGACTGCCCTAGGCCTGCGCCTCTCAAACGAGGATGTACGACTGGCAGCCGGGTTGAGGCTAGGAACGACGCTCTGCGAGCCACATTTGTGTCACCAATGTCAAGAGAGCGAAGACGCAAAAGGGCTCCATGGACTAATTTGTAGAAGAGGCAGCGGAAAACATCAACGACACAGCATGTTGAACGATGTCATCTGGAGAGCTCTTGGCAGGGCGAAGATTCCAGCGCAAAAGGAACCTCTCGGCTTGCTAAGAGAAGATGGAAAGCGACCGGACGGCGTCACGCTCATTCCTTGGACACGTGGTCGATGTCTGGCATGGGATGTGACAGTGCCCGACACTTACGCCAAGTCACATCTTGTCGACACATCTATCAGAGCTGGCGAAGCAGCCGAACGCGCAGCTAAGACGAAGAGGGCCAAGTATTCCACCATAACCAACACCCACGACTTCGTAGCCCTCTCCTTGGAATCCGGCGGCGCTTGGAGCAGGGAAGGACTGGAGTTCATCTCAGAGTTGGGTAGTCGAACGAGTGCTGCAACCCACGATCCAATGGAGACGTCATTTCTGTTCCAACGTATCTCAGTTGTTCTTCAGCGTGGGAACGCAGTCTGCCTCTTCGGCACATTGCCAACACTCCATTAGCTCATCATGGGCGATAACAACATAATGTGAAACATATATAATAATAATAATAATAATAATAATAATAACGGTATCAGGGCAGACCCTGATACCGTGGAGTGGGGAGCGGGCCTTACTTTGGGACGCGACTGTGGTGGACACAGTGGCCGCTTCTTATATCCCCGAGACAGCTTCCACAGCTGGACGAGCGGCGGAGATAGCAGCCACAAGAAAACACACAAAATATTCTGAGCTGGAGAAGAAATACACTTTTGTTCCAATCGCTATAGAAACCTTCGGTCCCCTCAATAGTGAGGGCCTCGCCTTTCTGTCTGAGACTGAACGCCGACTTTCGACAACTACCGGTGACACCCGAGAGACAAACTTCCTTTTCCAGAACTTGTCGGCATTGATCCAACGTTTCAATGCGGTGGCTTTTCAGGGCACTATGTCAAGATTACAATCCACTGACAAGCCGCGACCCAGATAGCCTGATGACAGATCCGTTGGCAATGCCAATGATGAATAACACTATATGTGACATAGTAATACTATTATTAATAATAATAATAATAATAAAAATAATAATAATAATTATTATTATTATTATAATAATAATAATTATTATTATTATTATTATTATTATTATTATTTATTATTATTATTATTAATGTATGAATCTGAAGGAGGGCATAAATGTCATAGAAAGACCGATCAAGCATTGATGGCGAGAAGCCGGAAAGGTGACTGTACAGGCAATGATGGATACACTGAACACGATATCAACGGAATAAATTATGGACTGAAAGTAAACGAAAAAAGACGAAGATAAGCAAAGGAAATTGAGCTGTAATAGAAAATACATTGGATGAAAGGAAATAGAAGAGGCGAACGAATTCTTCTACTTTGGGAGTATGATCACGACAAATGCCAAATGTCCTAGAAATTAAAAGAAGGACAACATCAGGTAGAGAAGCGTTCTCAATAAGGATGGAACTACTGAGAGGAAAACTATTCAGGAATCTGATGCAAAATATGATAAAGCCATTGATACGGAGTTATGTGCTATATGGTGCAGATACAAGGACCACGAGTAAAGCGGACTTAAGAAAACTGGAGGATTTCGAAATGTCAACATGGAGAACAGCTGGACGGAGCATAAGACGGATGAAGAAATTGTGGAAAGTATTGGATAAGAAAAGCCATTTACCTGCAATGAGAAAGAGACAAAACAAATGAATTAATCTCACACTGAGAACAGACTCACTACTTAGAACATTCATCCACAAAGAAGTAGTATCAATTTGTAATTAAATCACAATATATATATTTCTTTGATCCACTATCATTGCACTCCTGAATAGCATAATATGATATTATCATGACACCAGGACAGCTGTTACAGACCTCCTGACGTGTTGTACGGCAGGTATTTGGCATAAGAAACAACTCATTCATGTATGGTGCTGTAGAAATAAATTTTCTGGAGAAATAATGGACAAAAATAATGCTTGCATTTGTTGCATCTATTTCTGTTTAACTGTATGATGTTGAAGTTTGATATATCGACCGTGGTCTGCATAAAATTAAGTAAGTGAATAAGTAAGTACTGCTTTCGAACAGCATTCAAACCCCTGTGTGAAACAGAAGCAATCAAAGAATGCAGCTATATATGTCATTACTTTGTCCGGTAGCATGACGAATAATTAGATGACAATGCTTTGAGACGCCTTCATAGTCCATAAGCAAAGATCGATTGGAGGGCATAACAAAAAAAGTAGAGAGAAGGTAGAGGAGAGGAAGGAGAGGGGAGGAGAGCAGACGATGAGAGGAGAGATGGAAGGGGAGATTAGCAGAAAGGGTGCGGTTTATATAGGGAAACAGAGAGGCGAGAATAGGACGAGGAGGGAGTAGAGCGAAGGAAAAGGGAAAATTAAGTCAGGGATAGAAGCATTAACCTGGAAATTATAGTATACGAAGAAGGGATGTTGCCGAACATTTGAGCATGTTCTGCTTCGGAGAGTTTAGTTTGTGTATACTGAATAATTTATGTGACTATACACGTGTTACAGTAAAGGCAATGTTTTGTCTGTATAGCATTGTGTATGCATTTGTTATATATAATAATATGTGCTTTATGCTTTTACGAAAGTTGTACGAACATTTGCTTACTTAGTTCGCGAATCTTTGTTGGTAGAGTTCGAAGCACATCAACCGTCTGCGGAATAACAGCACACAGTCAAAGGCCTAGAGCCAATAATTAAGTTTTAACTGTACAAATTCATATCGAAACTGGTTGAGACTAGTCACCAACGCTGGTTAGGACAACCAAAAAAAGGCTTCGCTGTTCAGTAGCACGCAACGAAGGTGTTCTCCGCCTAAAAATTAGCCACCTGACTTCGTTATGTGATTGAAGAATGAAACAGGCAAGCACGTTGCCACTTCCAACCTTACGAAAACAAAATTCCGGTTGTGCGCTTGAAAAGCTGCCAATAACCGGTTGCTAGCTTCTCGTGCACTTCTTTCACGGAACATAGGCCTACTGAAAGGCGTTTTCATTGGCCAAAGGCTCCCCGACATATTGCTACGACGAAATGCGATGCAATGGATTCACAATCTGGATAGAGACGCGAATCGATCGTAGACGTAATCTCCAAGCGCAGGACACTTATTCATGCGCGCTGCATCAAATCACTGAAATCAGAGGAATTTTCCAAAAGGGAGGTCAGAGTCCAGTTTCCAGAAGGCTAGCGGAGGCAGATTCGCTATTGATGAGCGTGTCGTCTGGGATTATCCCCCGGATGGACAGGTTGGATATCGAGTAAGGAGTCTGGGTAGTTCTTGAAAAGGTCAAACTTAAGTTTAAAATGGAAAGCCGGGGGTGATGGATAGGGCAGCTCGGAACAGATGATTTTGAATGACTGGCGGTGATGGTGAAGGAACCGCAAATGTATAGAATTCAGTAGGCAGATCGTTCGCGAGACATGGTGCGGCGTTAGATGTGGCTCGGTTGGAGAGCTTGAGATGAGGTGTAACGGGGTTGAGCAATGGTGAGACAAGAGGAGAATCGGCTAGAGCGGGTTGGCTGTAGTGAAGATTTGAGGGTTGGAGTGATGTGACGATGCTTGGGTGTTCTGGCGACGGTTCTGGCGGCCAGTGAGTTTTGGATGAGTTGTAGACGTTTGAGTTGCGTTGTTTTGAGATAATTGAGAAAAAGGGAGTTGCAATAGTCGAGTTCGGAGTGGACAATGAAGATGACAATGGTGGAAGCAGTTTTAAAGTCTAGCATGGGTATCAGCGCGCTATGATTCAAACACAACACTAGGAAGACTATTCACAATGAACACCAAATTAAGACAGGGCAGGGTTGTAACAAGCGGGGGGCAGGTGGGGCACCCGCCCCCCAGTGGCTTTGCCCCCCGTTTTAGTGCTCAATGCCCCCATGTGCCCCCCATATCGGTTTCTTTTTATATTTCTCTAATGGCTTTTTAAGATGACTTTTGTTAAGATTATTTGTGCCCCCATTTTTAAAATTTCTGGGGGGGGCAAAATTCAAAAGTGGAGGGGCACAAAATTTATTTGTTAAATTATGCCCCCCCCCACTTTTAAAAACCTTGTTACATCTCAGCGACAGGGTATCTGTTATTGCCAATACAACAATTTTCTGCGGCGTCGTTGGTTTACCGAGTAAAGGTGGATGCTTTATACAACTGTATACTGTTAACGTAATTGGGTTATTTTTGAAGAGATGATGGGGCTAGGTTTTGTGAAGAGGCGCAGGATTACTGTTATAGGCGCGTAGGTATACGAGCGAACTGAATGGTCCGATCACAAGTTTTAGGCTTTGTCACTGACACGAATGCAGCAGTGGCCTTTAGCGCTTCTGTTGGATCGTCTGATCGCGGGCTTATGCTGTCTACGAGGTAATATTGTTCGCAGTTGTTGAGACTTCTATGTGACAGGATGCTTCTCTAGGGATTTTTGCACTGGGAACGCATCTAGTTAGGCTATACTGTGAGAGGTGCTTTAGAAATAAGTCCGTATATAGAATAGAATAGGATGAAAAGTTTGATTTTGATAGCTTCGCCTAATCTGATCCCCTGAAACTGATCGTGTATCGCGGCTGTTATATGGTCATGTTTTTCATCTCAAGACCAGAAGAGCAACAGCGTTGTTGACAGCATGAAACAGAAAGATGGTCATTTTGGCAAGATGAACAATCTCGACGGGGACAAGAGCCGGGAAAATACATTGCATTAATCGATTCGGCTGATATTTCACTTTGCACGAGATGGCGAGTCACATCTTGTGTTAGAGACCGATATACATGCCTCACGAGTGCGAGACTGATCTTCGCACGACCTCACAAAAAACTAATTAATTAATCAGATAAGCACAGATCACCAACGTTTTGATGATATACCAGTACCCTAACATTACGCGCCCTTGAAGGCTGCGTTACTGCACTCGAGTAATTACGGTCGGTCTCTTCCGACGTGAAAATTTCCTCTTTTTATGGCCTTGACTCACTTATATCCAATTGGATTTTTCATATATAATGTCAAATTATTTATCTGATTCCTCCTACGCACGTTTAGACGTTATTGTTTATTGCAATTTATCCATTTTTAGTAGGCCTAAATACTCGCTTGCATTAGGCTTACCCATTAGCCGATCGGTCATAGGTTGGTCTTACAAGACGGGTATAATATTATGTTGAATTGAGTCATCCTTAGACCAGGGACATTGATCACGTCTTTTATTCGGCTAGTAAGACGGGTGGTATTACGATTTTAAAATTAAAATTAATTAAAATTAAAATTAATCACAATAATAATCATACACCGATTAAATTTCTATCCTATGTTGCGTCGTATGACTGAAATCGGACTTTAAAAGATGTTAAATGCAGAGGAATTTTACGACCGACGTGTGGGACATATCTTAGGACGGACTTGCTGTGACCTATGCATAGTAAGGTTAAGCAGTGGAACTGCGTTGGTTGCCAATGCTTATGAAAGCTGCAGTAGCTTATATGTTTCATTCCAGGTGTCCATGGTCAGTGTACTACGCCGCCAATAAATCTGGCCGTTAAGGTGATAAATGTGAATACGCTGATGGTCTGCAACAGTGCGACAAAAGTATCTTGGTTTATTAAACCAAGTTCAGATGAACTAACCAATAGAGCAATAACAAACTACGATGACGTAGTTGCTTCTCCATATACGAACCTCTTTGACGTCAACTCAACTGGTCTGATCATAGAGAAGTCTCAAACCTCTCCAACGGTACCTCCCATATCAACGTCTGGCTTGTATGTCGTAGCTATCAATGCATCCACCATCAAGTACGGCGCTAAGCTCCTCGTCATTCGTAAGTAACCGCTTATTTTTGCTCTATATCACAGTGACGAAATTATAGTTATCAAATTCTTTCAAACTTCTAAGAAGCGTGATGATAATTATTGGAAAGACAATTGGCATTGTAAAGTTCGACGGTGCCCGCTGCATTTCTTGATCAACCTTTCAGGCTACTTATGTAAGTGGTATTCTGGAGGGTGCGTGCAACCTAGAGAGAGGTAAAATCCGAATATGAGACTCGTGTTGCCCTTCCATTGATGAGTGTCCAGTCTATGCCATTAGTTAAACAAAAAAATAAAATAAATTGTGGCGGTTCAGTACGAAATCAGTCACATATTTCAAAATTTGAAAAATGTTTTTGATGCAACATTATAGAGCTTCTTATTAGAACTGCTTTTGGTTCAGAACTGCTTTTGGTTCTCTTATATCTTACACCTGAGATAAGTTGTCAATTTAAAATCGTACTATGTTCACATTCTCTTCTGAGAAAATCGTTTCCAAAGTTCGTCTAATTATTTAATCATTTTTCCGTAGCATGGTATTTCTTTGCATATGACCTCTTACTCGAAGCTATGATTAGCTTAAATTAAAAACTAGTCCATATCGAATAAACAAGACGGCTAGAGGAGATGTTAAGCTTCCAGGCGATACCATTATTACAGGGGTGCAAGCATGGGAAAATGATCCAACAGACCTAAAAAATCATCATAAATTTAATAAAAATGCAGAAATTCTAATTTGAAATAAGCGTATGTTCTAATAAATATTCATTAAAAAATATTTTATATTATTTTTTAGCAAAGGCAATTAACAAAATGTGTTTATTAATAATTTTTTGAATCATTAGTGCAAAAATGTCAGAAGTGATGAAAAATGGATTTTCCTATTAAAAGGCCAAAATGAGGCATTTCATAAAATGCGACTTCTGACTGGTTTTGTGAAAAATGATCACTGGTTTGACATACCAGTCTGACACAACTGAAAATGAAAATCTAATATCAGCTGCAGGACTTCATATTAATTTTTTCAAAGCACTGTTTGACAATTTGAATGACGCAATTATTCCCAATCTGGGAGGCAACTTGAAGGAAGAATTCGTACAAAAACAAATATTCCGAGACAACATTCTTTAGTTGGAAACTTGAACTTTTGATTTTACGATCAATCAAAGAAGCGATGCACACAAGCGTAAAATTTTATTCTCGGTTCTATTTTCTGAATCGTTTTTGGTCAATAGGTACAAATCCAAACTGTACATGCAAAGCGATCAGTGCAACAAGCATCCAACTAAACTGTAGCATCACCTATGGCGACAGCAGTTACCATCCGATCAGTGCCAATATGACATGGACATCCAATGGCAATTTCTACAAAAACGATACCCCTGTGAGGACGAAAGTTAATCCCTATGATTTCATATCATCATCAGTACCCATAGTCAACGGCTATGATCCACCAACCTATAAATGCACTGTTACATTTGGAGAACCAACTGATCGTCAGTTTCCATATATCGCAACCAATGCGCCGGCCTTTTCCGCATCTTGCACTGTACCTTGTGAGTATTATTCTATGCAATTCTATTCTCTAAATTCAGTCAAGTTTGCATAAATCTGATAATACATGACGACACTGTATCTCATAAACGATGAGTGAGCAATAAAATATTTTCGCAAAACATGCGACCAAAGTGCCTATATTTATCAAAGGAAATAATTTAACAACACCACGAAACTGTTTGATGACAATAAATACAAATCGTGAGAACACAAAAACTGTTCTTTAGATTGCGGTTACACAACGACTCAAAAGCCGACGACAACAACAACTATGAGAACGACAACCAAGCGTCCACCGACCACGACCACGATCACAACAACGACAACCACGCGACCAACGACAACAATTCGTCCAACAACAACAACGATTCCAACGACTACGACCACGATTCCTACAACGACCACCACGATTAGCACAACGACTACAACGATTCCTACACCTAGAACCACACGACCAATGACTACGACCACGATTCGTCCAACGATTACCACGATTCCCACAATTGCTACGTCGATTACTTCACAGACCAAAACGGTTCCAGCAATGACAACAGTGAACCACCCAACGACGTCGACCACTTCTACCATTACAATGACCACGACAACAACACCTCAGCCTACCACAACCACCAGTTCAGTGACCACGACCACAACACCTCCGCCTACAAATACCACCAGTCCAATGACCTCGACCACAACACCACCGCCTACAACTACCACCAGTCCAGTGACCACGACCACAACACCTCCGCCAACAACTACCACCAGTCCAGTGACCACGACAACAACACCTTCGCCAACAACTACGACCAGTCCAGTAACCACGACCACAACACCTCCGCCTACAACTACCATCAGTCCAGTGACCACGACAACAACACCCCGGACTACAACTACCACCAGTCCAGTGACCACGACAACAACACCTCCACCAACAACTTCCACCAGTCCAGTGACCACGACCACAACACCTCCGCCTACAACTACCACCAGTCCAGTGACCACGACCACAACACCTCCGCCGACCACGACCCCCAGTCCAGTGACCACGACCACAACACATCCGCCTACAACCACCAGTCCAGTGACCACGACAACAACACCTCCGCCTACAACTACCACCAGTCCAGTGACCACGACCACAACACCTCCGCCTACAACTACCACCAGTCCAGTGACAACGACCACAACACCTTCGCCTACCACGACCACCAGTCTAGTGACCACGACCACAACACCTCCGCCAACTACTACCACCAGTCCAGTGACAACGACCACAAAACCTCCGCCTACAACTACCACCAGTCCTGTGACTACGACCACAACACCTCCGCCTACAACTACCACCAGTCCAGAGACAACGACCACAACACCTCCGCCTACCACGACCACCAGACCAGTGACCACGACCACAATACCTCCGCCAACAACTACCACCAGTCCTGTGACTACAACCACAACACCTCCGCCTACAACTACCACCACTCCAGTGACCACGACCACAACACCACCGCCAACAACTACCACCAGTCCAGTGACTACGACCACAACACCTCCGCCAACAACTACCACCAGTCCAGTGTCCACGACCACAACACCTCCGCCTACAACTACCACCAGTCCAGTGACCACGACCACAACACCTCCGCCTACAACTACTACCAGTCCAGTGACCCCGACCACAACACCTCCGACAACAACAACCACCAGTCCAGTGACCACGACCACCACACCTCAGCCTACAACTACCACCAGTCCAGTGACCTCGACCACAACACCTCCGCCTACAACTACCACCAGTCCAGTGACCACGACCACAACACCTCCGCCTACAACTACCACCAGTCCAGTGACCTCGACCACAACACCTCCCCCTACAACTACCACCAGTCCAGTGACCACGACCACAACACCTCCGACAACAACAACCACCAGTCCAGTGACCACGACCACCACACCTCCGCCTACGACTACAACAAGTCAAGTGTCCTCGACCACAACACCTCCGCCTACAACTACCACCAGTCCAGTGACCACGACCACAACACCTCCGCCTACCACTACCACCAGTCCAGTGACTACGACCACAACACCACCGCCCACAACTATCACCAGTCCAGTGACCACGACCACAACACCTCCGCCTACAACTACCACCAGTCCAGTTACCACGACCACCGCACCTCCGCCGACCACGACCCCCAGCCCAGTGACCACGACCACAACACCTCCGCCTACAACTACCACCAGTCCAGTGACCACGACAACAACACCTCCGCCAACAACTACCACCAGTCCAGTGACCACGACCACAAAACCTCCGTCAACAACTACCACCAGTCCAGTCACCACGACCAACACACCTTCGCCTACAACTACCACCAGTGCAGTGACCACGACCACAACACCTCCGCCTACTACTACCACCAGTCCAGTGACCACGACAACAACTCCTCCGCCAACAACTACCACCAGTCCAGTGACCACGACCACACCTACGCCAACAACTACCACCAGTCCAGTGACCACGACCACAACACCTCCGCCTACAACTACCACCAGTCCAGTGACCACGACAACAACACCTCCGCCAACAACTACCACCAGTCCAGTGACCACGACCACAACACCTCCGCCTACAACTACCACCAGTCCAGTGACCACGACAACAACACCTCCTCCTACAACTACCACCAGTGCAGTGACCACGACAACAACACCTCCGCCAACAACTACCACCAGTCCAGTGACCACGACCACAACACCTCTGCCTACAACTACCACCAGTCCAGTGACCACGACCACAACACCTCGGCCAACAACTACCACCAGTCCAGTGACCACGACCACAACACCTCCGCCAACAACCAACACCAATCCAGTGACCACGACCACAACATCTCCGCCAACAATTACCACCAGTCCAGTGACCACGACCACAACACCTCCGCCTACCACAACCACCAGTCCAGTGACCACGACAACAACTCCTCCGCCAACAACTACCACCAGTCCAGTGACCACGACCACAACACCTCCGCCAAAAACCACCAGTCCAGTGACCACGACAACAACACCTTCGCCAACAACTACCACCAATCCAGTGACCACGACCACAACATCTCCGCCAACAACTACCACCAGTCCAGTGACCACGACCACAACACCTCCGCCAACAACAACCACCAGTCCAGTGACCACGACCACAACTCCTCCGCCAACGACTACCTACAGTCCAGTGACCACGACCACACCTCCGCCAACAACTACCACCAGTCCAGTGACCACGACCACAACACCTCCGCCAACAACTACCACCAGTCCAGTGACCACGACAACAACTCCTCCGCCAACAACTACCACCAGTCCAGTGACCACGACCACACCTCCGCCAACAACTACCACCAGTCCAGTGACCACGACCACAACACCTCCGCCTACAACTACCACCAGTCCAGTGACCACGACCACAACACCTCCGCCAACAACAACCACCAGTCCAGTGACCACGACCACAACTCCTCCGCCAACGACTACCTCCAGTCCAGTGACCACGACAACACCTCCGCCAACAACTACCACCAGTCCAGTGACCACGACCACAACACCTCCGCCAACAACTACCGCCAGTCCAGTGACCACGACAACAACTCCTCCGCCAACAACTACCACCAGTTCAGTGACCACGACCACACCTCCGCCAACAACTACCACCAGTCCAATGACCACGACAACAACACCTCCGCCTACCACTACCACCAGTCCAGTGACCACGACCACAACACCTACGCCTACCACTACCACTAGTCCAGTGACCACGACCACAACACCGACGCCAACAACTACCACCAGTCCAGTCACCACGACCACAACACCTTCGCCAACAACTACCACAAGTGCAGTGACCACGACCACAACACCTTTGTTTACCACTACCACCAGTCCAGTGACCACGACAACAACTCCTCCGCCAACAACTACCACCAGTCCAGTGACCACGACCACAAAACCTCCGCCTACAACTACCACCAGTCCAGTGACCACGACCACAACTCCTCCGCCAACGACTACCTCCAGTCCAGTGACCACGACCACACCTCCGCCAACAACTACCACCAGTCCAGTGACCACGACCACAACACCTCCGCCAACAACTACCACCAGTCCAGTGACCACGACAACAACTCCTCCGCCAACAACTACCACCAGTCCAGTGACCACGACCACACCTCCGCCAACAACTACCCCCAGTCCAGTGACCACGACCACAACACCTCCGCCTACAACTACCACCAGTCCAGTGACCACGACCACAACACCTCCGCCAACAACAACCACCAGTCCAGTGACCACGACCACAACTCCTCCGCCAACGACTACCTCCAGTCCAGTGACCACGACCACACCTCCGCCAACAACTACCACCAGTCCAGTGACCACGACCACAACACCTCCGCCAACAACTACCGCCAGTCCAGTGACCACGACAACAACTCCTCCGCCAACAACTACCACCAGTTCAGTGACCACGACCACACCTCCGCCAACAACTACCACCAGTCCAGTGACCACGACAACAACACCTCCGCCTACCACTACCACCAGTCCAGTGACCACGACCACAACACCTAAGCCTACCACTACCACTAGTCCAGTAACCACGACCACAACACCGACGCCAACAACTACCACCAGTCCAGTCACCACGACCACAACACCTTCGCCAACAACTACCACCAGTCCAGTGACCACGACCACAACACCTCCGCCTACAACTACCACCAGTCCAGTGACCACGACAACAACACCTCCGCCTACAACTACCACCAGTCCAGTGACCACGACCACAACACCTTCGCCTACAACTACCACCAGTCCAGTGACCACGACCACAACTCCTCCGCCAACGACTACCTCCAGTCCAGTGACCACGACCACACCTCCGCCAACAACTACCACCAGTCCAGTGACCACGACCACAACACCTCCGCCAACAACTACCACCAGTCCAGTGACCACGACAACAACTCCTCCGCCAACAACTACCACCAGTCCAGTGACCACGACCACACCTCCGCCAACAACTACCACCAGTCCAGTGACCACGACAACAACACCTCCGCCTACAACTACCACCAGTCCAGTGACCACGACCACAACACCTTCGCCTACAACTACCACCAGTCCAGTGACCACGACCACAACTCCTCCGCCAACGACTACCTCCAGTCCAGTGACCACGACCACACCTCCGCCAACAACTACCACCAGTCCAGTGACCACGACCACAACACCTCCGCCAACAACTACCACCAGTCCAGTGACCACGACAACAACTCCTCCGCCAACAACTACCACCAGTTCAGTGACCACGACCACACCTCCGCCAACAACTACCACCAGTCCAGTGACCACGACAACAACACCTCCGCCTACCACTACCACCAGTCCAGTGACCACGACCACAACACCTACGCCTACCACTACCACTAATCCAGTGACCACGACCACAACACCGACGCCAACAACTACCACCAGTCCAGTCACCACGACAACAACACCTTCGCCAACAACTACCACCAGTCCAGTGACCACGACCACAACACCTCCGCCTACAACTACCACCAGTCCAGTGACCACGACAACAACACCTCCGCCTACCACTACCACCAGTCCAGTGACCACGACCACAACACCTACGCCTACTACTACCACTAATCCAGTGACCACGACCACAACACCGACGCCAACAACTACCACCAGTCCAGTCACCACGACCACAACACCTTCGCCAACAACTACCACCAGTCCAGTGACCACGACCACAACACCTCCGCCTACAACTACCACCAGTCCAGTGACCACGACAACAACACCTCCGCCTACAACTACCACCAGTCCAGTGACCACGACCACAACACCTTCGCCTACAACTACCACCAGTCCAGTGACCACGACCACAACTCCTCCGCCAACGACTACCTCCAGTCCAGTGACCACGACCACACCTCCGCCAACAACTACCACCAGTCCAGTGACCACGACCACAACACCTCCGCCAACAACTACCACCAGTCCAGTGACCACGACAACAACTCCTCCGCCAACAACTACCACCAGTCCAGTGACCACGACCACACCTCCGCCAACAACTACCACCAGTCCAGTGACCACGACCACAACACCTCCGCCTACAACTACCACCAGTCCAGTGACCACGACCACAACACCTCCGCCAACAACAACCACCAGTCCAGTGACCACGACCACAACTCCTCCGCCAACGACTACCTCCAGTCCAGTGACCACGACCACACCTCCGCCAACAACTACCACCAGTCCAGTGACCACGACCACAACACCTCCGCCAACAACTACCGCCAGTCCAGTGACCACGACAACAACTCCTCCGCCAACAACTACCACCAGTTCAGTGACCACGACCACACCTCCGCCAACAACTACCACCAGTCCAGTGACCACGACAACAACACCTCCGCCTACCACTACCACCAGTCCAGTGACCACGACCACAACACCTACGCCTACCACTACCACTAATCCAGTGACCACGACCACACCTCCGCCAACAACTACCACCAGTCCAGTGACCACGACCACAACACCTCCGCCAACAACTACCACCAGTCCAGTGACCACGACAACAACTCCTCCGCCAACAACTACCACCAGTCCAGTGACCACGACCACACCTCCGCCAACAACTACCACCAGTCCAGTGACCACGACCACAACACCTCCGCCTACAACTACCACCAGTCCAGTGACCACGACCACAACACCTCCGCCAACAACAACCACCAGTCCAGTGACCACGACCACAACTCCTCCGCCAACGACTACCTCCAGTCCAGTGACCACGACAACACCTCCGCCAACAACTACCACCAGTCCAGTGACCACGACCACAACACCTCCGCCAACAACTACCGCCAGTCCAGTGACCACGACAACAACTCCTCCGCCAACAACTACCACCAGTTCAGTGACCACGACCACACCTCCGCCAACAACTACCACCAGTCCAATGACCACGACAACAACACCTCCGCCTACCACTACCACCAGTCCAGTGACCACGACCACAACACCTACGCCTACCACTACCACTAGTCCAGTGACCACGACCACAACACCGACGCCAACAACTACCACCAGTCCAGTCACCACGACCACAACACCTTCGCCAACAACTACCACAAGTGCAGTGACCACGACCACAACACCTTTGTTTACCACTACCACCAGTCCAGTGACCACGACAACAACTCCTCCGCCAACAACTACCACCAGTCCAGTGACCACGACCACAAAACCTCCGCCTACAACTACCACCAGTCCAGTGACCACGACCACAACTCCTCCGCCAACGACTACCTCCAGTCCAGTGACCACGACCACACCTCCGCCAACAACTACCACCAGTCCAGTGACCACGACCACAACACCTCCGCCAACAACTACCACCAGTCCAGTGACCACGACAACAACTCCTCCGCCAACAACTACCACCAGTCCAGTGACCACGACCACACCTCCGCCAACAACTACCCCCAGTCCAGTGACCACGACCACAACACCTCCGCCTACAACTACCACCAGTCCAGTGACCACGACCACAACACCTCCGCCAACAACAACCACCAGTCCAGTGACCACGACCACAACTCCTCCGCCAACGACTACCTCCAGTCCAGTGACCACGACCACACCTCCGCCAACAACTACCACCAGTCCAGTGACCACGACCACAACACCTCCGCCAACAACTACCGCCAGTCCAGTGACCACGACAACAACTCCTCCGCCAACAACTACCACCAGTTCAGTGACCACGACCACACCTCCGCCAACAACTACCACCAGTCCAGTGACCACGACAACAACACCTCCGCCTACCACTACCACCAGTCCAGTGACCACGACCACAACACCTAAGCCTACCACTACCACTAGTCCAGTAACCACGACCACAACACCGACGCCAACAACTACCACCAGTCCAGTCACCACGACCACAACACCTTCGCCAACAACTACCACCAGTCCAGTGACCACGACCACAACACCTCCGCCTACAACTACCACCAGTCCAGTGACCACGACAACAACACCTCCGCCTACAACTACCACCAGTCCAGTGACCACGACCACAACACCTTCGCCTACAACTACCACCAGTCCAGTGACCACGACCACAACTCCTCCGCCAACGACTACCTCCAGTCCAGTGACCACGACCACACCTCCGCCAACAACTACCACCAGTCCAGTGACCACGACCACAACACCTCCGCCAACAACTACCACCAGTCCAGTGACCACGACAACAACTCCTCCGCCAACAACTACCACCAGTCCAGTGACCACGACCACACCTCCGCCAACAACTACCACCAGTCCAGTGACCACGACAACAACACCTCCGCCTACAACTACCACCAGTCCAGTGACCACGACCACAACACCTTCGCCTACAACTACCACCAGTCCAGTGACCACGACCACAACTCCTCCGCCAACGACTACCTCCAGTCCAGTGACCACGACCACACCTCCGCCAACAACTACCACCAGTCCAGTGACCACGACCACAACACCTCCGCCAACAACTACCACCAGTCCAGTGACCACGACAACAACTCCTCCGCCAACAACTACCACCAGTTCAGTGACCACGACCACACCTCCGCCAACAACTACCACCAGTCCAGTGACCACGACAACAACACCTCCGCCTACCACTACCACCAGTCCAGTGACCACGACCACAACACCTACGCCTACCACTACCACTAATCCAGTGACCACGACCACAACACCGACGCCAACAACTACCACCAGTCCAGTCACCACGACAACAACACCTTCGCCAACAACTACCACCAGTCCAGTGACCACGACCACAACACCTCCGCCTACAACTACCACCAGTCCAGTGACCACGACAACAACACCTCCGCCTACCACTACCACCAGTCCAGTGACCACGACCACAACACCTACGCCTACTACTACCACTAATCCAGTGACCACGACCACAACACCGACGCCAACAACTACCACCAGTCCAGTCACCACGACCACAACACCTTCGCCAACAACTACCACCAGTCCAGTGACCACGACCACAACACCTCCGCCTACAACTACCACCAGTCCAGTGACCACGACAACAACACCTCCGCCTACAACTACCACCAGTCCAGTGACCACGACCACAACACCTTCGCCTACAACTACCACCAGTCCAGTGACCACGACCACAACTCCTCCGCCAACGACTACCTCCAGTCCAGTGACCACGACCACACCTCCGCCAACAACTACCACCAGTCCAGTGACCACGACCACAACACCTCCGCCAACAACTACCACCAGTCCAGTGACCACGACAACAACTCCTCCGCCAACAACTACCACCAGTCCAGTGACCACGACCACACCTCCGCCAACAACTACCACCAGTCCAGTGACCACGACCACAACACCTCCGCCTACAACTACCACCAGTCCAGTGACCACGACCACAACACCTCCGCCAACAACAACCACCAGTCCAGTGACCACGACCACAACTCCTCCGCCAACGACTACCTCCAGTCCAGTGACCACGACCACACCTCCGCCAACAACTACCACCAGTCCAGTGACCACGACCACAACACCTCCGCCAACAACTACCGCCAGTCCAGTGACCACGACAACAACTCCTCCGCCAACAACTACCACCAGTTCAGTGACCACGACCACACCTCCGCCAACAACTACCACCAGTCCAGTGACCACGACAACAACACCTCCGCCTACCACTACCACCAGTCCAGTGACCACGACCACAACACCTACGCCTACCACTACCACTAATCCAGTGACCACGACCACACCTCCGCCAACAACTACCACCAGTCCAGTGACCACGACCACAACACCTCCGCCAACAACTACCACCAGTCCAGTGACCACGACAACAACTCCTCCGCCAACAACTACCACCAGTCCAGTGACCACGACCACACCTCCGCCAACAACTACCACCAGTCCAGTGACCACGACCACAACACCTCCGCCTACAACTACCACCAGTCCAGTGACCACGACCACAACACCTCCGCCAACAACAACCACCAGTCCAGTGACCACGACCACAACTCCTCCGCCAACGACTACCTCCAGTCCAGTGACCACGACAACACCTCCGCCAACAACTACCACCAGTCCAGTGACCACGACCACAACACCTCCGCCAACAACTACCGCCAGTCCAGTGACCACGACAACAACTCCTCCGCCAACAACTACCACCAGTTCAGTGACCACGACCACACCTCCGCCAACAACTACCACCAGTCCAATGACCACGACAACAACACCTCCGCCTACCACTACCACCAGTCCAGTGACCACGACCACAACACCTACGCCTACCACTACCACTAGTCCAGTGACCACGACCACAACACCGACGCCAACAACTACCACCAGTCCAGTCACCACGACCACAACACCTTCGCCAACAACTACCACAAGTGCAGTGACCACGACCACAACACCTTTGTTTACCACTACCACCAGTCCAGTGACCACGACAACAACTCCTCCGCCAACAACTACCACCAGTCCAGTGACCACGACCACAAAACCTCCGCCTACAACTACCACCAGTCCAGTGACCACGACCACAACTCCTCCGCCAACGACTACCTCCAGTCCAGTGACCACGACCACACCTCCGCCAACAACTACCACCAGTCCAGTGACCACGACCACAACACCTCCGCCAACAACTACCACCAGTCCAGTGACCACGACAACAACTCCTCCGCCAACAACTACCACCAGTCCAGTGACCACGACCACACCTCCGCCAACAACTACCCCCAGTCCAGTGACCACGACCACAACACCTCCGCCTACAACTACCACCAGTCCAGTGACCACGACCACAACACCTCCGCCAACAACAACCACCAGTCCAGTGACCACGACCACAACTCCTCCGCCAACGACTACCTCCAGTCCAGTGACCACGACCACACCTCCGCCAACAACTACCACCAGTCCAGTGACCACGACCACAACACCTCCGCCAACAACTACCGCCAGTCCAGTGACCACGACAACAACTCCTCCGCCAACAACTACCACCAGTTCAGTGACCACGACCACACCTCCGCCAACAACTACCACCAGTCCAGTGACCACGACAACAACACCTCCGCCTACCACTACCACCAGTCCAGTGACCACGACCACAACACCTAAGCCTACCACTACCACTAGTCCAGTAACCACGACCACAACACCGACGCCAACAACTACCACCAGTCCAGTCACCACGACCACAACACCTTCGCCAACAACTACCACCAGTCCAGTGACCACGACCACAACACCTCCGCCTACAACTACCACCAGTCCAGTGACCACGACAACAACACCTCCGCCTACAACTACCACCAGTCCAGTGACCACGACCACAACACCTTCGCCTACAACTACCACCAGTCCAGTGACCACGACCACAACTCCTCCGCCAACGACTACCTCCAGTCCAGTGACCACGACCACACCTCCGCCAACAACTACCACCAGTCCAGTGACCACGACCACAACACCTCCGCCAACAACTACCACCAGTCCAGTGACCACGACAACAACTCCTCCGCCAACAACTACCACCAGTCCAGTGAACACGACCACACCTCCGCCAACAACTACCACCAGTCCAGTGACCACGACAACAACACCTCCGCCTACAACTACCACCAGTCCAGTGACCACGACCACAACACCTTCGCCTACAACTACCACCAGTCCAGTGACCACGACCACAACTCCTCCGCCAACGACTACCTCCAGTCCAGTGACCACGACCACACCTCCGCCAACAACTACCACCAGTCCAGTGACCACGACCACAACACCTCCGCCAACAACTACCACCAGTCCAGTGACCACGACAACAACTCCTCCGCCAACAACTACCACCAGTTCAGTGACCACGACCACACCTCCGCCAACAACTACCACCAGTCCAGTGACCACGACAACAACACCTCCGCCTACCACTACCACCAGTCCAGTGACCACGACCACAACACCTACGCCTACCACTACCACTAATCCAGTGACCACGACCACAACACCGACGCCAACAACTACCACCAGTCCAGTCACCACGACAACAACACCTTCGCCAACAACTACCACCAGTCCAGTGACCACGACCACAACACCTCCGCCTACAACTACCACCAGTCCAGTGACCACGACAACAACACCTCCGCCTACCACTACCACCAGTCCAGTGACCACGACCACAACACCTACGCCTACCACTACCACTAATCCAGTGACCACGACCACAACACCGACGCCAACAACTACCACCAGTCCAGTCACCACGACCACAACACCTTCGCCAACAACTACCACCAGTCCAGTGACCACGACCACAACACCTCCGCCTACAACTACCACCAGTCCAGTGACCACGACAACAACACCTCCGCCTACAACTACCACCAGTCCAGTGACCACGACCACAACACCTTCGCCTACAACTACCACCAGTCCAGTGACCACGACCACAACTCCTCCGCCAACGACTACCTCCAGTCCAGTGACCACGACCACACCTCCGCCAACAACTACCACCAGTCCAGTGACCACGACCACAACACCTCCGCCAACAACTACCACCAGTCCAGTGACCACGACAACAACTCCTCCGCCAACAACTACCACCAGTCCAGTGACCACGACCACACCTCCGCCAACAACTACCACCAGTCCAGTGACCACGACCACAACACCTCCGCCTACAACTACCACCAGTCCAGTGACCACGACCACAACACCTCCGCCAACAACAACCACCAGTCCAGTGACCACGACCACAACTCCTCCGCCAACGACTACCTCCAGTCCAGTGACCACGACCACACCTCCGCCAACAACTACCACCAGTCCAGTGACCACGACCACAACACCTCCGCCAACAACTACCGCCAGTCCAGTGACCACGACAACAACTCCTCCGCCAACAACTACCACCAGTTCAGTGACCACGACCACACCTCCGCCAACAACTACCACCAGTCCAGTGACCACGACAACAACACCTCCGCCTACCACTACCACCAGTCCAGTGACCACGACCACAACACCTACGCCTACCACTACCACTAATCCAGTGACCACGACCACAACACCGACGCCAACAACTACCACCAGTCCAGTCACCACGACAACAACACCTTCGCCAACAACTACCACAAGTGCAGTGACCACGACCACAACACCTTTGTTTACTACTACCACCAGTCCAGTGACCACGGCAACAAATCCTCCGCCAACAACTACCACCAGTCCAGTGACCACGACCACAACACCTCCGCCTACAACTACCACCAGTCCAGTGATCACGACAACAACACCTCCGCCTACAACTAACACCAGTGCAGTGACCACGACAACAACACCTCCGCCAACAACTACCACCAGTCCAGTGACCACGACCACAACACCTCGGCCAACAACTACCACCAGTCCAGTGACCACGACAACAACACCTCCGCCAACAACTAACACCAATCCAGTGACCACGACCACAACATCTCCGCCAACAACTACCACCAGTCCAGTGACCACGACCACAACACCTCCGCCTACCACAACCACCAGTCCAGTGACCACGACAACAACTCCTCCGCCAACAACTACCACCAGTCCAGTGACCACGACCACAACACCTCCGCCAACAACTACCACCAGTCCAGTGACCACGACAACAACACCTTCGTCTACCACTACCACCAGTCCAGTGACCACGACCACAACACCTACGCCTACCACTACCACTAGTCCAGTGACCACGACCACTACACCTACGTCTACCACTACCACCAGTCCAGTGACCACGACCACAACACCTACGCCTACCACTACCACTAGTCCAGTGACCACGACAACAACTCCTCCGCCAACAACTACCACCAGTCCAGTGACCACGACCACACCTCCGCCAACAACTACCACCAGTCCAGTGACCACGACCACAACACCTCCGCCTACAACTACCACCAGTCCAGTGACCACGACCACAACACCTCCGCCAACAACAACCACCAGTCCAGTGACCACGACCACAACTCCTCCGCCAACGACTACCTCCAGTCCAGTGACCACGACCACACCTCCGCCAACAACTACCACCAGTCCAGTGACCACGACCACAACACCTCCGCCAACAACTACCGCCAGTCCAGTGACCACGACAACAACTCCTCCGCCAACAACTACCACCAGTTCAGTGACCACGACCACACCTCCGCCAACAACTACCACCAGTCCAGTGACCACGACAACAACACCTCCGCCTACCACTACCACCAGTCCAGTGACCACGACCACAACACCTACGCCTACCACTACCACTAGTCCAGTGACCACGACCACAACACCGACGCCAACAACTACCTCCAGTCCAGTCACCACGACCACAACACCTTCGCCAACAACTACCACAAGTGCAGTGACCACGACCACAACACCTTTATTTACTACTACCACCAGTCCAGTGACCACGACAACAACTCCTCCGCCAACAACTACCACCAGTCCAGTGACCACGACCACAACACCTCCGCCTACAACTACCACCAGTCCAGTGACCACGACCACAACTCCTCCGCCAACGACTACCTCCAGTCCAGTGACCACGACCACACCTCCGCCAACAACTACCACCAGTCCAGTGACCACGACCACAACACCTCCGCCAACAACTACCGCCAGTCCAGTGACCACGACAACAACTCCTCCGCCAACAACTACCACCAGTTCAGTGACCACGACCACACCTCCGCCAACAACTACCACCAGTCCAGTGACCACGACAACAACACCTCCGCCTACCACTACCACCAGTCCAGTGACCACGACCACAACACCTACGCCTACCACTACCACTAATCCAGTGACCACGACCACAACACCGACGCCAACAACTACCACCAGTCCAGTCACCACGACAACAACACCTTCGCCAACAACTACCACAAGTGCAGTGACCACGACCACAACACCTTTGTTTACTACTACCACCAGTCCAGTGACCACGGCAACAAATCCTCCGCCAACAACTACCACCAGTCCAGTGACCACGACCACAACACCTCCGCCAACAACTACCACCAGTCCAGTGACCACGACCACACCTCCGCCAACAACTACCACCAGTCCAGTGACCACGACCACAACACCTCCGCCTACAACTACCACCAGTCCAGTGACCACGACCACAACACCTCCGCCAACAACAACCACCAGTCCAGTGACCACGACCACAACTCCTCCGCCAACGACTACCTCCAGTCCAGTGACCACGACCACACCTCCGCCAACAACTACCACCAGTCCAGTGACCACGACAACAACACCTCCGCCTACCACTACCACCAGTCCAGTGACCACGACCACAACACCTACGCCTACCACTACCACTAGTCCAGTGACCACGACCACAACACCTTCGCCAACAACTACCACAAGTGCAGTGACCACGACCACAACACCTTTGTTTACTACTACCACCAGTCCAGTGACCACGACAACAACTCCTCCGCCAACAACTACCACCAGTCCAGTGACCACGACCACAACACCTCCGCCTACAACTACCACCAGTCCAGTGACCACGACCACAACTCCTCCGCCAACGACTACCTCCAGTCCAGTGACCACGACCACACCTCCGCCAACAACTACCACCAGTCCAGTGACCACGACCACAACACCTCCGCCAACAACTACCACCAGTCCAGTGACCACGACAACAACTCCTCCGCCAACAACTACCACCAGTCCAGTGACCACGACCACAACACCTCCGCCTACAACTACCACCAGTGCAGTGACCACGACAACAACACCTCCGCCAACAACTACCACCAGTCCAGTGACCACGACCACAACACCTTTGCCTACAACTACCACCAGTCCAGTGACCACGACAACAACACCTCCGCCAATAACTAACACCAATCCAGTGACCACGACCACAACATCACCGCCAACAACTACCACCAGTCCAGTGACCACGACCACAACACCTCCGCCTACCACTACCACCAGTCCAGTGACCACGACAACAACTCCTCCGCCAACAACTACCACCAGTCCAGTGACCACGACAACAACACCTCCACCAACAACTACCACCAGTCCAGTGACCACGACCACAACACCTCCGCCAACAACTACCACCAGTCCAGTGACCACGACAACAACACCTTCGCCAACAACTACCACCAGTCCAGTGACCACGACAACAACACCTCCGCCAACAACCACCACCAATCCAGTGACCACGACCACAACACCTCCGCCAACAACTACCGCCAGTCCAGTGACCACGACAACAACTCCTCCGCCAACAACTACCACCAGTCCAGTGACCACGACCACAACACCTCCGCCAACAACTACCACCAGTCCAGTGACCACGACAACAACTCCTCCGCCAACAACTACCACCAGTCCAGTCACCACGACCACACCTCCGCCAACAACTACCACCAGTCCAGTGACCACGACCACAACACCTCCGCCTACAACTACCACCAGTCCAGTGACCACGACCACAACACCTCCGCCAACAACAACCACCAGTCCAGTGACCACGACCACAACTCCTCCGTCAACGACTACCTCCAGTCCAGTGACCACGACCACACCTCCGCCAACAACTACCACCAGTCCAGTGACCACGACCACAACACCTCCGCCAACAACTACCGCCAGTCCAGTGACCACGACAACAACTCCTCCGCCAACGACTACCTCCAGTTCAGTGACCACGACCACACCTCCGCCAACAACTACCACCAGTCCAGTGACCACGACAACAACACCTCCGCCTACCACTACCACCAGTCCAGTGACCACGACCACAACACCTACGCCTACCACTACAACTAGTCCAGTGACCACGACCACAACACCGACGCCAACAACTACCACCAGTCCAGTCACCACGACCACAACACCTTCGCCAACAACTACCACAAGTGCAGTGACCACGACAACAACACCTTTGTTTACTACTACCACCAGTCCAGTGACCACGACAACAACTCCTCCGCCAACAACTACCACCAGTCCAGTGACCACGACCACAACACCTCCGCCTACAACTACCACCAGTCCAGTGACCACGACCACAACTCCTCCGCCAACGACTACCTCCAGTCCAGTGACCACGACCACACCTCCGCCAACAACTACCACCAGTCCAGTGACCACGACCACAACACCTCCGCCTACAACTACCACCAGTGCAGTGACCACGACAACAACACCTCCGCCAACAACTACCACCAGTCCAGTGACCACGACCACAACACCTTTGCCTACAACTACCACCAGTCCAGTGACCACGACAACAACACCTCCGCCAATAACTAACACCAATCCAGTGACCACGACCACAACATCACCGCCAACAACTACCACCAGTCCAGTGACCACGACCACAACACCTCCGCCTACCACTACCACCAGTCCAGTGACCACGACAACAACTCCTCCGCCAACAACTACCACCAGTCCAGTGACCACGACAACAACACCTCCGCCAACAACTACCACCAGTCCAGTGACCACGACCACAACACCTCCGCCAACAACTACCACCAGTCCAGTGACCACGACAACAACACCTTCGCCAACAACTACCACCAGTCCAGTGACCACGACAACAACACCTCCGCCAACAACCACCACCAATCCAGTGACCACGACCACAACATCTCCGCCAACAACTACCACCAGTCCAGTGACCACGACCACAACACCTCCGCCAACAACAACCACCAGTCCAGTGACCACGACCACAACTCCTCCGCCAACGACTACCTCCAGTCCAGTGACCACGACCACACCTCCGCCAACAACTACCACCAGTCGAGTGACCACGACCACAACACCTCCGCCAACAACTACCGCCAGTCCAGTGACCACGACAACAACTCCTCCGCCAACAACTACCACCAGTCCAGTGACCACGACAACAACTCCTCCGCCAACAACTACCACCAGTCCAGTCACCACGACCACACCTCCGCCTACCACTACCACCAGTCCAGTGACCACGACCACAACACCTACGCCTACAACTACCACCAGTCCAGTGACCACGACCACAACACCGACGCCAACAACAACCACCAGTCCAGTGACCACGACCACAACTCCTCCGTCAACGACTACCTCCAGTCCAGTGACCACGACCACACCTCCGCCAACAACTACCACCAGTCCAGTGACCACGACCAC
Organism: Bimastos eiseni; assembly: GCA_959347315.1. Lineage (NCBI taxonomy): Eukaryota > Metazoa > Annelida > Clitellata > Crassiclitellata > Lumbricidae > Bimastos > Bimastos eiseni. The sequence continues at coordinate 45,300,882 of OY365810.1, forward strand.
AACACCTCCGCCAACAACTACCGCCAGTCCAGTGACCACGACAACAACTCCTCCGCCAACAACTACCACCAGTTCAGTGACCACGACCACACCTCCGCCAACAACTACCACCAGTCCAGTGACCACGACAACAACACCTACGCCTACCACTACCACCAGTCCAGTGACCACGACCACAACACCTACGCCTACCACTACAACTAGTCCAGTGACCACGACCACAACACCGACGCCAACAACTACCACCAGTCCAGTCACCACGACCACAACACCTTCGACAACAACTACCACAAGTGCAGTGAACACGACAACAACACCTTTGTTTACTACTACCACCAGTCCAGTGACCACGACAACAACTCCTCCGCCAACAACTACCACCAGTCCAGTGACCACGACCACAACACCTCCGCCTACAACTACCACCAGTCCAGTGACCACGACCACAACTCCCCGGCCAACGACTACCTCCAGTCCAGTGACCACGACCACACCTCCGCCAACAACTACCACCAGTCCAGTGACCACGACCACAACACCTCCGCCAACAACTACCGCCAGTCCAGTGACCACGACAACAACTCCTCCGCCAACAACTACCACCAGTTCAGTGACCACGAACACACCTCCGCCAACAACTACCACCAGTCCAGTGACCACGACAACAACACCTCCGCCTACCACTACCACCAGTCCAGTGACCACGACCACAACACCTACGCCTACCACTACCACTAGTCCAGTGACAACGACCACAACACCGACGCCAACAACTACCACCAGTCCAGTCACCACGACCACAACACCTTCGCCAACAACTACCACAAGTGCAGTGACCACGACCACAACACCTTTGTTTACTACTACCACCAGTCCAGTGACCACGACAACAACTCCTCCGCCAACAACTACCACCAGTTCAGTGACCACGACCACACCTCCGCCAACAACTACCACCAGTCCAGTGACCACGACAACAACACCTACGCCTACCACTACCACCAGTCCAGTGACCACGACCACAACACCTACGCCTACCACTACAACTAGTCCAGTGACCACGACCACAACACCGACGCCAACAACTACCACCAGTCCAGTCACCACGACCACAACACCTTCGCCAACAACTACCACAAGTGCAGTGAACACGACAACAACACCTTTGTTTACTACTACCACCAGTCCAGTGACCACGACAACAACTCCTCCGCCAACAACTACCACTAGTCCAGTGACCACGACCACAACACCTCCGCCTACAACTACCACCAGTCCAGTGACCACGACCACAACTCCTCCGCCAACGACTACCTCCAGTCCAGTGACCACGACCACACCTCCGCCAACAACTACCACCAGTCCAGTGACCACGACCACAACACCTCCGCCAACAACTACCGCCAGTCCAGTGACCACGACAACAACTCCTCCGCCAACAACTACCACCAGTTCAGTGACCACGAACACACCTCCGCCAACAACTACCACCAGTCCAGTGACCACGACAACAACACCTCCGCCTACCACTACCACCAGTCCAGTGACCACGACCACAACACCTACGCCTACCACTACCACTAGTCCAGTGACAACGACCACAACACCGACGCCAACAACTACCACCAGTCCAGTCACCACGACCACAACACCTTCGCCAACAACTACCACAAGTGCAGTGACCACGACCACAACACCTTTGTTTACTACTACCACCAGTCCAGTGACCACGACAACAACTCCTCCGCCAACAACTACCACCAGTTCAGTGACCACGACCACACCTCCGCCAACAACTACCACCAGTCCAGTGACCACGACAACAACACCTACGCCTACCACTACCACCAGTCCAGTGACCACGACCACAACACCTACGCCTACCACTAACCAAAGTCCAGTGACCACGACCACAACACCGACGCCAACAACTACCACCAGTCCAGTCACCACGACCACAACACCTTCGCCAACAACTACCACAAGTGCAGTGAACACGACCACAACACCTTTGTTTACTACTACCACCAGTCCAGTGACCACGACAACAACTCCTCCGCCAACAACTACCACCAGTCCAGTGACCACGACCACAACACCTCCGCCTACAACTACCACCAGTCCAGTGACCACGACCACAACTCCTCCGCCAACGACTACCTCCAGTCCAGTGACCACGACCACACCTCCGCCAACAACTACCACCAGTCCAGTGACCACGACCACAACACCTCCGCCAACAACTACCGCCAGTCCAGTGACCACGACAACAACTCCTCCGCCAACAACTACCACCAGTTCAGTGACCACGAACACACCTCCGCCAACAACTACCACCAGTCCAGTGACCACGACAACAACACCTCCGCCTACCACTACCACCAGTCCAGTGACCACGACCACAACACCTACGCCTACCACTACCACTAGTCCAGTGACAACGACCACAACACCGACGCCAACAACTACCACCAGTCCAGTCACCACGACCACAACACCTTCGCCAACAACTACCACAAGTGCAGTGACCACGACCACAACACCTTTGTTTACTACTACCACCAGTCCAGTGACCACGACAACAACACCTCCGCCAACAACTAACACCAATCCAGTGACCACGACCACAACATCTCCGCCAACAACTACCGCCAGTCCAGTGACCACGACAACAACTCCTCCGCCAACAACTACCACCAGTTCAGTGACCACGACCACACCTCCGCCAACAACTACCACCAGTCCATTGACCACGACAACAACACCTCCGCCTACCACTACCACCAGTCCAGTGACCACGACCACAACACCTACGCCTACCACTACCACTAGTCCAGTGACCACGACCACAACACCGACGCCAACAACTACCACCAGTCCAGTCACCACGACCACAACACCTTCGCCAACAACTACCACAAGTGCAGTGACCACGACCACAACACCTTTGTTTACTACTACCACCAGTCCAGTGACCACGACAACAACTCCTCCGCCAACAACTACCACCAGTCCAGTGACCACGACCACAACACCTCCGCCTACAACTACCACCAGTCCAGTGACCACGACCACAACATCTCCGCCAACAACTACCGCCAGTCCAGTGACCACGACAACAACTCCTCCGCCAACAACTACCACCAGTTCAGTGACCACGACCACACCTCCGCCAACAACTACCACCAGTCCAGTGACCACGAAAACAACACCTCCGCCTACCACTACCACCAGTCCAGTGACCACGACCACAACACCTACGCCTACCACTACCACTAGTCCAGTGACCACGACCACAACACCGACGCCAACAACTACCACCAGTCCAGTCACCACGACCACAACACCTTCGCCAACAACTACCACAAGTGCAGTGACCACGACCACAACACCTTTGTTTACTACTACCACCAGTCCAGTGACCACGACAACAACTCCTCCGCCAACAACTACCTCCAGTCCAGTGACCACGACCACAACACCTCCGCCTACAACTACCACCAGTCCAGTGACCACGACAACAACACCTCCGCCTTCAACTACCACCAGTGCAGTGACCACGACAACAACACCTCCGCCAACAACTACCACCAGTCCAGTGACCACGACCACAACACCTTTGCCGACAACTACCACCAGTCCAGTGACCACGACAACAACACCTCCGCCAACAACTAACACCAATCCAGTGACCACGACCACAACATCTCCGCCAACGACTACCACCAGTCCATTGACCACGACCACAACACCTCCGCCTACCACTACCACCAGTCCAGTGACCACGACAACAACTCCTCCGACAACAACTACCACCAGTCCAGTGACCACGACAACAACACCTCCGCCAACAACTACCACCAGTCCAGTGACCACGACCACAACACCTCCGCCAACAACTACCACCAGTCCAGTGACCACGACAACAACACCTTCGCCAACAACTACCACCAGTCCAGTGACCACGACAACAACACCTCCGCCAACAACTACCACCAATCCAGTGACCACGACCACAACATCTCCGCTAACAACTACCACCAGTCCAGTGACCACGACCACAACACCTCCGCCAACAACAACCACCAGTCCAGTGACCACGACCACAACTCCTCCGCCAACGACTCCCTCCAGTCCAGTGACCACGACCACACCTCCGCCAACAACTACCACCAGTCCAGTGACCACGACCACAACACCTCCGCCTACCACTACCACCAGTCCAGTGACCACGACAACAACTCCTCCGCCAACAACTACCACCAGTCCAGTGACCACGACCACACCTCCGCCAACAACTACCACCAGTCCAGTGACCACGACCACAACACCTCCGCCTACAACTACCACCAGTCCAGTGACCACGACAACAACACCTCCGCCTACAACTACCACCAGTCCAGTGACCACGACCACACCTCCGCCAACAACTACCACCAGTCCAGTGACCACGACCACAACACCTCCGCCTACAACTACCACCAGTCCAGTGACCACGACCACAACACCTCCGCCAACAACAACCACCAGTCCAGTGACCACGACCACAACTCCTCCGTCAACGACTACCTCCAGTCCAGTGACAACGACCACACCTCCGCCAACAACTACCACCAGTCCAGTGACCACGACCACAACACCTCCGCCAACAACTACCGCCAGTCCAGTGACCACGACAACAACTCCTCCGCCAACAACTACCACCAGTTCAGTGACCACGACCACACCTCCGCCAACAACTACCACCAGTCCAGTGACCACGACAACAACACCTCCGCCTACCACTACCACCAGTCCAGTGACCACGACCACAACACCTACGCCTACCACTACAACTAGTCCAGTGACCACGACCACAACACCGACGCCAACAACTACCACCAGTCCAGTCACCACGACCACAACACCTTCGCCAACAACTACCACAAGTGCAGTGACCACGACAACAACACCTTTGTTTACTACTACCACCAGTCCAGTGACCACGACAACAACTCCTCCGCCAACAACTACCACCAGTCCAGTGACCACGACCACAACACCTCCGCCTACAACTACCACCAGTCCAGTGACCACGACCACAACTCCTCCGCCAACGACTACCTCCAGTCCAGTGACCACGACCACACCTCCGCCAACAACTACCACCAGTCCAGTGACCACGACCACAACACCTCCGCCTACAACTACCACCAGTGCAGTGACCACGACAACAACACCTCCGCCAACAACTACCACCAGTCCAGTGACCACGACCACAACACCTTTGCCTACAACTACCACCAGTCCAGTGACCACGACAACAACACCTCCGCCAATAACTAACACCAATCCAGTGACCACGACCACAACATCACCGCCAACAACTACCACCAGTCCAGTGACCACGACCACAACACCTCCGCCTACCACTACCACCAGTCCAGTGACCACGACAACAACTCCTCCGCCAACAACTACCACCAGTCCAGTGACCACGACAACAACACCTCCGCCAACAACTACCACCAGTCCAGTGACCACGACCACAACACCTCCGCCAACAACTACCACCAGTCCAGTGACCACGACAACAACACCTTCGCCAACAACTACCACCAGTCCAGTGACCACGACAACAACACCTCCGCCAACAACCACCACCAATCCAGTGACCACGACCACAACATCTCCGCCAACAACTACCACCAGTCCAGTGACCACGACCACAACACCTCCGCCAACAACAACCACCAGTCCAGTGACCACGACCACAACTCCTCCGCCAACGACTACCTCCAGTCCAGTGACCACGACCACACCTCCGCCAACAACTACCACCAGTCCAGTGACCACGACCACAACACCTCCGCCAACAACTACCGCCAGTCCAGTGACCACGACAACAACTCCTCCGCCAACAACTACCACCAGTCCAGTGACCACGACAACAACTCCTCCGCCAACAACTACCACCAGTCCAGTCACCACGACCACACCTCCGCCTACCACTACCACCAGTCCAGTGACCACGACCACAACACCTACGCCTACAACTACCACCAGTCCAGTGACCACGACCACAACACCGACGCCAACAACAACCACCAGTCCAGTGACCACGACCACAACTCCTCCGTCAACGACTACCTCCAGTCCAGTGACCACGACCACACCTCCGCCAACAACTACCACCAGTCCAGTGACCACGACCACAACACCTCCGCCAACAACTACCGCCAGTCCAGTGACCACGACAACAACTCCTCCGCCAACAACTACCACCAGTTCAGTGACCACGACCACACCTCCGCCAACAACTACCACCAGTCCAGTGACCACGACAACAACACCTCCGCCTACCACTACCACCAGTCCAGTGACCACGACCACAACACCGACGCCAACAACTACCACCAGTCCAGTCACCACGACCACAACACCTTCGCCAACAACTACCACAAGTGCAGTGAACACGACAACAACACCTTTGTTTACTACTACCACCAGTCCAGTGACCACGACAACAACTCCTCCGCCAACAACTACCACCAGTCCAGTGACCACGACCACAACACCTCCGCCTACAACTACCACCAGTCCAGTGACCACGACCACAACTCCTCCGCCAACGACTACCTCCAGTCCAGTGACCACGACCACACCTCCGCCAACAACTACCACCAGTCCAGTGACCACGACCACAACACCTCCGCCAACAACTACCGCCAGTCCAGTGACCACGACAACAACTCCTCCGCCAACAACTACCACCAGTTCAGTGACCACGAACACACCTCCGCCAACAACTACCACCAGTCCAGTGACCACGACAACAACACCTCCGCCTACCACTACCACCAGTCCAGTGACCACGACCACAACACCTACGCCTACCACTACCACTAGTCCAGTGACAACGACCACAACACCGACGCCAACAACTACCACCAGTCCAGTCACCACGACCACAACACCTTCGCCAACAACTACCACAAGTGCAGTGACCACGACCACAACACCTTTGTTTACTACTACCACCAGTCCAGTGACCACGACAACAACACCTCCGCCAACAACTAACACCAATCCAGTGACCACGACCACAACATCTCCGCCAACAACTACCGCCAGTCCAGTGACCACGACAACAACTCCTCCGCCAACAACTACCACCAGTTCAGTGACCACGACCACACCTCCGCCAACAACTACCACCAGTCCATTGACCACGACAACAACACCTCCGCCTACCACTACCACCAGTCCAGTGACCACGACCACAACACCTACGCCTACCACTACCACTAGTCCAGTGACCACGACCACAACACCGACGCCAACAACTACCACCAGTCCAGTCACCACGACCACAACACCTTCGCCAACAACTACCACAAGTGCAGTGACCACGACCACAACACCTTTGTTTACTACTACCACCAGTCCAGTGACCACGACAACAACTCCTCCGCCAACAACTACCACCAGTCCAGTGACCACGACCACAACACCTCCGCCTACAACTACCACCAGTCCAGTGACCACGACCACAACATCTCCGCCAACAACTACCGCCAGTCCAGTGACCACGAGAACAACTCCTCCGCCAACAACTACCACCAGTTCAGTGACCACGACCACACCTCCGCCAACAACTACCACCAGTCCAGTGACCACGAAAACAACACCTCCGCCTACCACTACCACCAGTCCAGTGACCACGACCACAACACCTACGCCTACCACTACCACTAGTCCAGTGACCACGACCACAACACCGACGCCAACAACTACCACCAGTCCAGTCACCACGACCACAACACCTTCGCCAACAACTACCACAAGTGCAGTGACCACGACCACAACACCTTTGTTTACTACTACCACCAGTCCAGTGACCACGACAACAACTCCTCCGCCAACAACTACCACCAGTCCAGTGACCACGACCACAACACCTCCGCCTACAACTACCACCAGTCCAGTGACCACGACAACAACACCTCCGCCTTCAACTACCACCAGTGCAGTGACCACGACAACAACACCTCCGCCAACAACTACCACCAGTCCAGTGACCACGACCACAACACCTTTGCCGACAACTACCACCAGTCCAGTGACCACGACAACAACACCTCCGCCAACAACTAACACCAATCCAGTGACCACGACCACAACATCTCCGCCAACGACTACCACCAGTCCATTGACCACGACCACAACACCTCCGCCTACCACTACCACCAGTCCAGTGACCACGACAACAACTCCTCCGACAACAACTACCACCAGTCCAGTGACCACGACAACAACACCTCCGCCAACAACTACCACCAGTCCAGTGACCACGACCACAACACCTCCGCCAACAACTACCACCAGTCCAGTGACCACGACAACAACACCTTCGCCAACAACTACCACCAGTCCAGTGACCACGACAACAACACCTCCGCCAACAACTACCACCAATCCATTGACCACGACCACAACATCTCCGCCAACAACTACCACCAGTCCAGTGACCACGACCACAACACCTCCGCCAACAACAACCACCAGTCCAGTGACCACGACCACAACTCCTCCGCCAACGACTCCCTCCAGTCCAGTGACCACGACCACACCTCCGCCAACAACTACCACCAGTCCAGTGACCACGACCACAACACCTCCGCCTACAACTACCACCAGTCCAGTGACCACGACAACAACACCTCCGCCAACAACTACCACCAGTCCAGTGACCACGACAACAACACCTCCGCCAACAACTACCACCAATCCAGTGACCACGACCACAACATCTCCGCCTTCAACTACCACCAGTCCAGTGACCACGACAACAACACCTCCGCCTACCACTACCACCAGTCCAGTGACCACGACCACAACACCTACGCCTGCCACTACCACTAGTCCAGTGACCACGACCACAACACCTACGCCAACAACTACCACCAGTCCAGTCACCACGACCACAACACCTTCGCCAACAACTACCACCAGTGCAGTGATCACGACCACAACACCTCCGCCTACTACTACCACCAGTCCAGTGACCACGACAACAACTCCTCCGCCAACAACTACCACCAGTCCAGTGACCACGACCACACCTCCGCCAATAACTACCACCAGTGCAGTGACCACGACCACAACACCTCCGCCTACAACTACCACCAGTCCAGTGACCACGACAACAACACCTCCGCTTACAACAACCACCAGTGCAGTGACCACGACAACAACACCTCCGCCAACAACTACCACCAGTCCAGTGACCACGACCACAACACCTCGGACAACCACTACCACCAGTCCAGTGACCACGACAACAACACCTCCGCCAACAACTAACACCAGTCCAGTGACCACGACAACAACTCCTTCGCCAACAACTACCACCAGTCCAGTGACCACGACCACACCGCCGCCTACCACTACCACCAGTCCAGTGACCACGACCACAACACCTACGCCTACCACTACCACTAGTCCAGTGACCACGACCACAACACCTACGCCAACAACTACCACCAGTCCAGTCACCACGACCACAGCAACATCGCCTACAACTACCACCAGTGCAGTGACCACGACCACAACACCTCCGCCTACTACTACCACCAGTCTAGTGAGCACGACAACAACTCCTCCGCCAACAACTACCACCAGTCCAGTGAACACGACCACACCTCCGCCAACAACTACCACCAGTCCAGTGACCACGACCACAACACCTCCGCCAACAACTACCACAAGTCCAGTGACCACGACAACAGCACCTCCGCCAACAACTACCACCAGTCCAGTGACCACGACCACACCTCCGCCAACAACTACCACCAGTCCAGTGACCACGACAACAACACCTCCGCCTACAACTACCACCAGTCCAGTGACCACGACAACAACACCTCCGCCAAACCCTACCACCAGTCCAGTGACCACGACAACAACACCTCCGCCAACAACTACCACCAATCCAGTGACCACGACCACAACATCTCCGCCATCAACTACCACCAGTCCAGTGACCACGACAACAACACCTCCGCCTACCACTACCACCAGTCCAGTGACCACGACCACAACACCTACGCCTGCCACTACCACTAGTCCAGTGACCACGACCACAACACCTACGCCAACAACTACCACCAGTCCAGTCACCACGACCACAACACCTTCGCCAACAACTACCACCAGTGCAGTGATCACGACCACAACACCTCCGCCTACTACTACCACCAGTCCAGTGACCACGACCACAATACCTCCTCCAACAATTACCACAAGTCCAGTGACCACGACAACAACTCCTCCGCCAACAACTACCACCAGTCCAGTGACCACGACCACACCTTCGCCAACAACTACCACCAGTCCAGTGACCACGACAACAACATCTCCGCCCACCACTACCACCAGTCCAGTGACAACGACCACAACACCTCCGCCTACCACTACCACTAGTCCAGTGACCACGACCACAACACCTCCGCCTACCACTACCACCAGTCCAGTGACCACGACAACAACTCCTCCGCCAACAACTACCACCAGTCCAGTGACCACGACCACACCTCCGCCAACAACTACCACCAGTCCAGTGACCACGACCACAACACCTCCGCCTACAACTACCACCAGTCCAGTGACCACGACAACAACACCTCCGCCTACAACTACCACCAGTCCAGTGACCACGACAACAACACCTCCGCCAACAACTACCACCAGTCCAGTGACCACGACAACAACACCTCCGCCAACAACTACCACCAATCCAGTGACCACGACCACAACATCTCCGCCATCAACTACCACCAGTCCAGTGACCACGACAACAACACCTCCGCCTACCACTACCACCAGTCCAGTGACCACGACCACAACACCTACGCCTGCCACTACCACTAGTCCAGTGACCACGACCACAACACCTACGCCAACAACTACCACCAGTCCAGTCACCACGACCACAACACCTTCGCCAACAACTACCACCAGTGCAGTGATCACGACCACAACACCTCCGCCTACTACTACCACCAGTCCAGTGACCACGACAACAACTCCTCCGCCAACAACTACCACCAGTCCAGTGACCACGACCACACCTCCGCCAATAACTACCACCAGTCCAGTGACCACGACCACAACACCTCCGCCTACAACTACCACCAGTCAAGTGACCACGACAACAACACCTCCGGTTACAACAACCACCAGTGCAGTGACCACGACAACAACACCTCCGCCAACAACTACCACCAGTCCAGTGACCACGATCACAACACCTCTGCCTACAACTACCACCAGTCCAGTGACCACGACCACAACACCTCGGACAACCACTACCACCAGTCCAGTGACCACGACAACAACACCTCCGCCAACAACTAACACCAATCCAGTGACCACGACAACAACATCTGCGCCAACAACTACCACCAGACCAGTGACCACGACCACACCGCCGCCAACAACTACCACCAGTCCAGTGACCACGACAACAACACCTCCGCCAACAACTACCACCAATCCAGTGACCACGACCACAACATCTCCGCCATCAACTACCACCAGTCCAGTGACCACGACAACAACACCTCCGCCTACCACTACCACCAGTCCAGTGACCACGACCACAACACCTACGCCTGCCACTACCACTAGTCCAGTGACCACGACCACAACACCTACGCCAACAACTACCACCAGTCCAGTCACCACGACCACAACACCTTCGCCAACAACTACCACCAGTGCAGTGATCACGACCACAACACCTCCGCCTACTACTACCACCAGTCCAGTGACCACGACAACAACTCCTCCGCCAACAACTACCACCAGTCCAGTGACCACGACCACACCTCCGCCAATAACTACCACCAGTCCAGTGACCACGACCACAACACCTCCGCCTACAACTACCACCAGTCCAGTGACCACGACAACAACACCTCCGCTTACAACAACCACCAGTGCAGTGACCACGACAACAACACCTCCGCCAACAACTACCACCAGTCCAGTGACCACGACCACAACACCTCGGACAACCACTACCACCAGTCCAGTGACCACGACAACAACACCTCCGCCAACAACTAACACCAGTCCAGTGACCACGACAACAACTCCTTCGCCAACAACTACCACCAGTCCAGTGACCACGACCACACCGCCGCCTACCACTACCACCAGTCCAGTGACCACGACCACAACACCTACGCCTACCACTACCACTAGTCCAGTGACCACGACCACAACACCTACGCCAACAACTACCACCAGTCCAGTCACCACGACCACAGCAACATCGCCTACAACTACCACCAGTGCAGTGACCACGACCACAACACCTCCGCCTACTACTACCACCAGTCTAGTGAGCACGACAACAACTCCTCCGCCAACAACTACCACCAGTCCAGTGAACACGACCACACCTCCGCCAACAACTACCACCAGTCCAGTGACCACGACCACAACACCTCCGCCAACAACTACCACAAGTCCAGTGACCACGACAACAGCACCTCCGCCAACAACTACCACCAGTCCAGTGACCACGACCACACCTCCGCCAACAACTACCACCAGTCCAGTGACCACGACAACAACACCTCCGCCTACCACTACCACCAGTCCAGTGACCACGACCACAACACCTACGCCTACCACTACCACTAGTCCAGTGACCACGACCACAACACCTCTGCCTACAACTACCACCGGTCCAGTGACCACGACCACAACACCTACGCCTACCACTACCACCAGTCCAGTGACCACGACCACAACACCTCCGCCAAGAACTACCACCAGTCCAGCCACCACGACCACAACACCTACGCCAACAACTACCACCAGTCCAGTCACCACGACCACAACACCTTCGCCTACAACTACCACTAGTGCAGTGACCACGACCACAACACCTCCGCCTACTACTACCACCAGTCCAGTGACCACGACAACAACACATCCGCCTACCACCACCACCAGTCCAGTGACCACGACCACAACACCTACGCCTACCACTACCACCAGTCCAGTGACCACGACCACAACACCTCCGCCAAGAACTACCACCAGTCCAGCCACCACGACCACAACACCTACGCCAACAACTACCACCAGTCCAGTAACCACGACCACAACACCTCCGCCAACAACTACCACAAGTCCAGTGACCACGACAACAACTCCTCCGCCAACAACTACCACGAGTCCAGTGACCACGACCACACCTCCGCCAACAACTACCACCAGTCCAGTGACCACGACAACAACACATCCGCCTACCACTACCACCAGTCCATTGACCACGACCACAACTCCTACGCCTACCACTACCACTAGTCCAGTGACCACGACCACAACACCTCCGCCAACAACTACCACCAGTCCAGCCACCACGACCACAACACCTACGCCAACAACTACCACCAGCCCAGTCACCACGACCACAACACCTTCGCCTACAACTACCACTAGTGCAGTGACCACGACCATAACACCTCCGCCTACTACTACCACCAGTCCAGTGACCACGACAACAACTCCTCCGCCAACAACTACCATCAGTCCAGTGACCACGACCACAACACCTCCGCCAACAACTACCACTAGTCCAGTGACAACGACCACAACACCGACGCCAACAACTACCACCAGTCCAGTCACCACGACCACAACACCTTCGCCAACAACTACCACAAGTGCAGTGACCACGACCACAACACCTTTGTTTACTACTACCACCAGTCCAGTGACCACGACAACAACACCTCCGCCAACAACTAACACCAATCCAGTGACCACGACCACAACATCTCCGCCAACAACTACCGCCAGTCCAGTGACCACGACAACAACTCCTCCGCCAACAACTACCACCAGTTCAGTGACCACGACCACACCTCCGCCAACAACTACCACCAGTCCATTGACCACGACAACAACACCTCCGCCTACCACTACCACCAGTCCAGTGACCACGACCACAACACCTACGCCTACCACTACCACTAGTCCAGTGACCACGACCACAACACCGACGCCAACAACTACCACCAGTCCAGTCACCACGACCACAACACCTTCGCCAACAACTACCACAAGTGCAGTGACCACGACCACAACACCTTTGTTTACTACTACCACCAGTCCAGTGACCACGACAACAACTCCTCCGCCAACAACTACCACCAGTCCAGTGACCACGACCACAACACCTCCGCCTACAACTACCACCAGTCCAGTGACCACGACCACAACATCTCCGCCAACAACTACCGCCAGTCCAGTGACCACGAGAACAACTCCTCCGCCAACAACTACCACCAGTTCAGTGACCACGACCACACCTCCGCCAACAACTACCACCAGTCCAGTGACCACGAAAACAACACCTCCGCCTACCACTACCACCAGTCCAGTGACCACGACCACAACACCTACGCCTACCACTACCACTAGTCCAGTGACCACGACCACAACACCGACGCCAACAACTACCACCAGTCCAGTCACCACGACCACAACACCTTCGCCAACAACTACCACAAGTGCAGTGACCACGACCACAACACCTTTGTTTACTACTACCACCAGTCCAGTGACCACGACAACAACTCCTCCGCCAACAACTACCACCAGTCCAGTGACCACGACCACAACACCTCCGCCTACAACTACCACCAGTCCAGTGACCACGACAACAACACCTCCGCCTTCAACTACCACCAGTGCAGTGACCACGACAACAACACCTCCGCCAACAACTACCACCAGTCCAGTGACCACGACCACAACACCTTTGCCGACAACTACCACCAGTCCAGTGACCACGACAACAACACCTCCGCCAACAACTAACACCAATCCAGTGACCACGACCACAACATCTCCGCCAACGACTACCACCAGTCCATTGACCACGACCACAACACCTCCGCCTACCACTACCACCAGTCCAGTGACCACGACAACAACTCCTCCGACAACAACTACCACCAGTCCAGTGACCACGACAACAACACCTCCGCCAACAACTACCACCAGTCCAGTGACCACGACCACAACACCTCCGCCAACAACTACCACCAGTCCAGTGACCACGACAACAACACCTTCGCCAACAACTACCACCAGTCCAGTGACCACGACAACAACACCTCCGCCAACAACTACCACCAATCCATTGACCACGACCACAACATCTCCGCCAACAACTACCACCAGTCCAGTGACCACGACCACAACACCTCCGCCAACAACAACCACCAGTCCAGTGACCACGACCACAACTCCTCCGCCAACGACTCCCTCCAGTCCAGTGACCACGACCACACCTCCGCCAACAACTACCACCAGTCCAGTGACCACGACCACAACACCTCCGCCTACAACTACCACCAGTCCAGTGACCACGACAACAACACCTCCGCCAACAACTACCACCAGTCCAGTGACCACGACAACAACACCTCCGCCAACAACTACCACCAATCCAGTGACCACGACCACAACATCTCCGCCTTCAACTACCACCAGTCCAGTGACCACGACAACAACACCTCCGCCTACCACTACCACCAGTCCAGTGACCACGACCACAACACCTACGCCTGCCACTACCACTAGTCCAGTGACCACGACCACAACACCTACGCCAACAACTACCACCAGTCCAGTCACCACGACCACAACACCTTCGCCAACAACTACCACCAGTGCAGTGATCACGACCACAACACCTCCGCCTACTACTACCACCAGTCCAGTGACCACGACAACAACTCCTCCGCCAACAACTACCACCAGTCCAGTGACCACGACCACACCTCCGCCAATAACTACCACCAGTGCAGTGACCACGACCACAACACCTCCGCCTACAACTACCACCAGTCCAGTGACCACGACAACAACACCTCCGCTTACAACAACCACCAGTGCAGTGACCACGACAACAACACCTCCGCCAACAACTACCACCAGTCCAGTGACCACGACCACAACACCTCGGACAACCACTACCACCAGTCCAGTGACCACGACAACAACACCTCCGCCAACAACTAACACCAGTCCAGTGACCACGACAACAACTCCTTCGCCAACAACTACCACCAGTCCAGTGACCACGACCACACCGCCGCCTACCACTACCACCAGTCCAGTGACCACGACCACAACACCTACGCCTACCACTACCACTAGTCCAGTGACCACGACCACAACACCTACGCCAACAACTACCACCAGTCCAGTCACCACGACCACAGCAACATCGCCTACAACTACCACCAGTGCAGTGACCACGACCACAACACCTCCGCCTACTACTACCACCAGTCTAGTGAGCACGACAACAACTCCTCCGCCAACAACTACCACCAGTCCAGTGAACACGACCACACCTCCGCCAACAACTACCACCAGTCCAGTGACCACGACCACAACACCTCCGCCAACAACTACCACAAGTCCAGTGACCACGACAACAGCACCTCCGCCAACAACTACCACCAGTCCAGTGACCACGACCACACCTCCGCCAACAACTACCACCAGTCCAGTGACCACGACAACAACACCTCCGCCTACAACTACCACCAGTCCAGTGACCACGACAACAACACCTCCGCCAAACCCTACCACCAGTCCAGTGACCACGACAACAACACCTCCGCCAACAACTACCACCAATCCAGTGACCACGACCACAACATCTCCGCCATCAACTACCACCAGTCCAGTGACCACGACAACAACACCTCCGCCTACCACTACCACCAGTCCAGTGACCACGACCACAACACCTACGCCTGCCACTACCACTAGTCCAGTGACCACGACCACAACACCTACGCCAACAACTACCACCAGTCCAGTCACCACGACCACAACACCTTCGCCAACAACTACCACCAGTGCAGTGATCACGACCACAACACCTCCGCCTACTACTACCACCAGTCCAGTGACCACGACCACAATACCTCCTCCAACAATTACCACAAGTCCAGTGACCACGACAACAACTCCTCCGCCAACAACTACCACCAGTCCAGTGACCACGACCACACCTTCGCCAACAACTACCACCAGTCCAGTGACCACGACAACAACATCTCCGCCCACCACTACCACCAGTCCAGTGACAACGACCACAACACCTCCGCCTACCACTACCACTAGTCCAGTGACCACGACCACAACACCTCCGCCTACCACTACCACCAGTCCAGTGACCACGACAACAACTCCTCCGCCAACAACTACCACCAGTCCAGTGACCACGACCACACCTCCGCCAACAACTACCACCAGTCCAGTGACCACGACCACAACACCTCCGCCTACAACTACCACCAGTCCAGTGACCACGACAACAACACCTCCGCCTACAACTACCACCAGTCCAGTGACCACGACAACAACACCTCCGCCAACAACTACCACCAGTCCAGTGACCACGACAACAACACCTCCGCCAACAACTACCACCAATCCAGTGACCACGACCACAACATCTCCGCCATCAACTACCACCAGTCCAGTGACCACGACAACAACACCTCCGCCTACCACTACCACCAGTCCAGTGACCACGACCACAACACCTACGCCTGCCACTACCACTAGTCCAGTGACCACGACCACAACACCTACGCCAACAACTACCACCAGTCCAGTCACCACGACCACAACACCTTCGCCAACAACTACCACCAGTGCAGTGATCACGACCACAACACCTCCGCCTACTACTACCACCAGTCCAGTGACCACGACAACAACTCCTCCGCCAACAACTACCACCAGTCCAGTGACCACGACCACACCTCCGCCAATAACTACCACCAGTCCAGTGACCACGACCACAACACCTCCGCCTACAACTACCACCAGTCAAGTGACCACGACAACAACACCTCCGGTTACAACAACCACCAGTGCAGTGACCACGACAACAACACCTCCGCCAACAACTACCACCAGTCCAGTGACCACGATCACAACACCTCTGCCTACAACTACCACCAGTCCAGTGACCACGACCACAACACCTCGGACAACCACTACCACCAGTCCAGTGACCACGACAACAACACCTCCGCCAACAACTAACACCAATCCAGTGACCACGACAACAACATCTGCGCCAACAACTACCACCAGACCAGTGACCACGACCACACCGCCGCCAACAACTACCACCAGTCCAGTGACCACGACAACAACACCTCCGCCAACAACTACCACCAATCCAGTGACCACGACCACAACATCTCCGCCATCAACTACCACCAGTCCAGTGACCACGACAACAACACCTCCGCCTACCACTACCACCAGTCCAGTGACCACGACCACAACACCTACGCCTGCCACTACCACTAGTCCAGTGACCACGACCACAACACCTACGCCAACAACTACCACCAGTCCAGTCACCACGACCACAACACCTTCGCCAACAACTACCACCAGTGCAGTGATCACGACCACAACACCTCCGCCTACTACTACCACCAGTCCAGTGACCACGACAACAACTCCTCCGCCAACAACTACCACCAGTCCAGTGACCACGACCACACCTCCGCCAATAACTACCACCAGTCCAGTGACCACGACCACAACACCTCCGCCTACAACTACCACCAGTCCAGTGACCACGACAACAACACCTCCGCTTACAACAACCACCAGTGCAGTGACCACGACAACAACACCTCCGCCAACAACTACCACCAGTCCAGTGACCACGACCACAACACCTCGGACAACCACTACCACCAGTCCAGTGACCACGACAACAACACCTCCGCCAACAACTAACACCAGTCCAGTGACCACGACAACAACTCCTTCGCCAACAACTACCACCAGTCCAGTGACCACGACCACACCGCCGCCTACCACTACCACCAGTCCAGTGACCACGACCACAACACCTACGCCTACCACTACCACTAGTCCAGTGACCACGACCACAACACCTACGCCAACAACTACCACCAGTCCAGTCACCACGACCACAGCAACATCGCCTACAACTACCACCAGTGCAGTGACCACGACCACAACACCTCCGCCTACTACTACCACCAGTCTAGTGAGCACGACAACAACTCCTCCGCCAACAACTACCACCAGTCCAGTGAACACGACCACACCTCCGCCAACAACTACCACCAGTCCAGTGACCACGACCACAACACCTCCGCCAACAACTACCACAAGTCCAGTGACCACGACAACAGCACCTCCGCCAACAACTACCACCAGTCCAGTGACCACGACCACACCTCCGCCAACAACTACCACCAGTCCAGTGACCACGACAACAACACCTCCGCCTACCACTACCACCAGTCCAGTGACCACGACCACAACACCTACGCCTACCACTACCACTAGTCCAGTGACCACGACCACAACACCTCTGCCTACAACTACCACCGGTCCAGTGACCACGACCACAACACCTACGCCTACCACTACCACCAGTCCAGTGACCACGACCACAACACCTCCGCCAAGAACTACCACCAGTCCAGCCACCACGACCACAACACCTACGCCAACAACTACCACCAGTCCAGTCACCACGACCACAACACCTTCGCCTACAACTACCACTAGTGCAGTGACCACGACCACAACACCTCCGCCTACTACTACCACCAGTCCAGTGACCACGACAACAACACATCCGCCTACCACCACCACCAGTCCAGTGACCACGACCACAACACCTACGCCTACCACTACCACCAGTCCAGTGACCACGACCACAACACCTCCGCCAAGAACTACCACCAGTCCAGCCACCACGACCACAACACCTACGCCAACAACTACCACCAGTCCAGTAACCACGACCACAACACCTCCGCCAACAACTACCACAAGTCCAGTGACCACGACAACAACTCCTCCGCCAACAACTACCACGAGTCCAGTGACCACGACCACACCTCCGCCAACAACTACCACCAGTCCAGTGACCACGACAACAACACATCCGCCTACCACTACCACCAGTCCATTGACCACGACCACAACTCCTACGCCTACCACTACCACTAGTCCAGTGACCACGACCACAACACCTCCGCCAACAACTACCACCAGTCCAGCCACCACGACCACAACACCTACGCCAACAACTACCACCAGCCCAGTCACCACGACCACAACACCTTCGCCTACAACTACCACTAGTGCAGTGACCACGACCATAACACCTCCGCCTACTACTACCACCAGTCCAGTGACCACGACAACAACTCCTCCGCCAACAACTACCATCAGTCCAGTGACCACGACCACAACACCTCCGCCAACAACTACCACTAGTCCAGTGACCACGACCACACCTCCGCCAACCACTACCACCAGTCCAGTGACCACGACCACAATACCTCCTCCAACAATTACCACAAGTCCAGTGACCACGACAACAACTCCTCCGCCAACAACTACCACCAGTCCAGTGACCACGACCACACCTTCGCCAACAACTACCACCAGTCCAGTGACCACGACAACAACATCTCCGCCCACCACTACCACCAGTCCAGTGACCACGACCACAACACCTACGCCTACCACTACCACTAGTCCAGTGACCACGACCACAAAACCTCCGCCTACAACTACCACCAGTCCTGTGACCACGACAACAACACCTCCGCCTACCACTACCACCAGTCCAGTGACCACGACCACTACACCTACGCCAACAACTACCACCAGTCCAGTCACCACGACCACAACACCTTCGCCTACAACTACCACTAGTGCAGTGACCACGACCACAACACCTCCGCCTACCACTACCACCAGTCCAGTGACCACGACAACAACTCCTCCGCCAACAACTACCACCAGTCCAGTGACCACGACAACAACACCTCCGCCAACAACTACCACCAGTTCAGTGACCACGACCACAACACCTCCGCCAACAACTACCACCAGTCCAGTGACCACGAACACAAATCCGCCAACAAGTACCACCAGTGCAGTGACCACGACCACAAAACCTCCGCCTACAACTACCACCAGTCCTGTGACCACGACAACAACACCTCCGCCTACCACTACCACCAGTCCAGTGACCACGACCACAACTCCTGCGCCAACAACTACCACTAGTCCAGTGACCACGACAACAACACCTCCGCCTACAACTACCACCAGTCCAGTGTCCACGACAACAACACCTCCGCCAACATCTAACACCAATCCAGTGACCACGACCACAACATCTCCGCCAACAACTACCACCAGTCCAGTGACCACGACTACAACACCTCCGCCAACCACTACCACCAGTCCAGTGACCACGACCACAACACCACCGCCAACAACTACCACAAGTCCAGTGACCACGACAACAACTCCTCCGCCAACAACTACCACCAGTCCAGTGACCACGACCACACCTCCGCCAACCACTACCACCAGTCCAGTGACCACGACCACAACACCTCCGCCAAGAACTACCACCAGTCCAGCCACCACGACCACAACACCTACGCCAACAACTACCACCAGTCCAGTCACCACGACCACAACACCTTCGCCTACAACTACCACTAGTGCAGTGACCACGACCACAACACCTCCGCCTACTACTACCACCAGTCCAGTGACGACGACAACAACACATCCGCCTACCACCACCACCAGTCCAGTGACCACGACCACAACACCTACGCCTACCACTACCACCAGTCCAGTGACCACGACCACAACACCTCCGCCAAGAACTACCACCAGTCCAGCCACCACGACCACAACACCTACGCCAACAACTACCACCAGTCCAGTCACCACGACCACAACACCTTCGCCTACAACTACCACTAGTGCAGTGACCACGACCACAACACCTCCGCCTACTACTACCACCAGTCCAGTGACCACGACAACAACACATCCGCCTACCACCACCACCAGTCCAGTGACCACGACCACAACACCTACGCCTACCACTACCACCAGTCCAGTGACCACGACCACAACACCTCCGCCAAGAACTACCACCAGTCCAGCCACCACGACCACAACACCTACGCCAACAACTACCACCAGTCCAGTCACCACGACCACAACACCTTCGCCTACAACTACCACTAGTGCAGTGACCACGACCACAACACCTCCGCCTACTACTACCACCAGTCCAGTGACGACGACAACAACTCCTCCGCCAACAACTACCACCAGTCCAGTGACCATGACCACAACACCTCCGCCAACAACTACCACCAGTCCAGTGACCACGACCACACCACCGCCAACAACTACCACCAGTGCAGTGACCACGACCACAAAACCTACGCCTACAACTACCACCAGTCCTGTGACCACGACAACAACACCTCGGCCAACAACTACCACCAGTCCAGTGACCACGACAACAACACCTCCGCCAACAACTACCACTAGTCCAGTGACCACGACAACAACACCTCCGCCTACAACTACCACCAGTCCAGTGACCACGACAAAAACACCTCCGCCAACAACTACCACCAGTCCAGTGACCACGACCACAACACCTCTGCCTACAACTACCACCAGTCCAGTGACCACGACCACAAGACCTCGGCCAACAACTACCACCAGTCCAGTGTCCACGACAACAACACCTCCGCCAACAACTAACACCAATCCAGTGACCACGACCACAACATCTCCGCCAACAACTACCACCAGTCCAGTGACCACGACAACAACACCTCCGCCTGCAACTACCACCAGTCCAGTGACCACGACAACAACACCTCCGCCAACAGCTACCACCAGTCCAGTGACCACGACCACAATACCTCTGCCTACAACTATCCCCACCAGTCCAGTGACCACGACCACAACACCTCCGCCAACAACTACCACCAGTCCAGTGACCACGACAGCAACACCTCGGCCAACAACTACCACCAGTCCAGTGACCACGACCACTACACCTCAGCCTACCACAACCACCAGTCCAGTGACCACGACAACAACTCCTTCGCCAACAACTACCACCAGTCCAGTGACCACGACCACAACACCTCCGCCAACAACTACCACCAGTCCAGTGACCACGACCACACCTCCGCCAACAACTACCACCAGTCCAGTGACCGCGACCACAACACCTACGCCTACCACAACCACTAGTCCAGTGACCACGACCACAACACCTCCGACTACCACTACCACCAGTCCAGTGACCTCGACCACAACACCAACGCCTACCACTACCACTAGTCCAGTCACCACGACCACAACACCTTCGCCTACAACTACCACCAGTGCAGTGACCACGACCACTACACCTCCGCCTACTACTACCACCAGTCCAGTGACCACGACCACACCTCCGCCTACCACAACCACCAGTCCAGTGACCACGACAACAACTCCTCCGGCAACAACTACCACCAGTCCAGTGACCACGACCACACCGCCTCCAACAACTACCACCAGTCCAGTCACCACGACAACAACACCTCCGCCAACAACTACCACCAGTCCAGTGACCACGACCACAACACCTCCGCCAACAACTACCACAAGTCCAGTGACCACGACAACAACTCCTCCGCCAACAACTACCACCAGTCCAGTGACCACGACCACACCTCCGCCAACCACTACCACCAGTCCAGTGACCACGACAACAACACATCCGCCTACCACCACCACCAGTCCAGTGACCACGACCACAACACCTACGCCTACCACTACCACCAGTCCAGTGACCACGACCACAACACCTCCGCCAAGAACTACCACCAGTCCAGCCACCACGACCACAACACCTACGCCAACAACTACCACCAGTCCAGTCACCACGACCACAACACCTTCGCCTACAACTACCACTAGTGCAGTGACCACGACCACAACACCTCCGCCTACTACTACCACCAGTCCAGTGACGACGACAACAACTCCTCCGCCAACAACTACCACCAGTCCAGTGACCATGACCACAACACCTCCGCCAACAACTACCACCAGTCCAGTGACCACGACCACACCACCGCCAACAACTACCACCAGTGCAGTGACCACGACCACAAAACCTACGCCTACAACTACCACCAGTCCTGTGACCACGACAACAACACCTCGGCCAACAACTACCACCAGTCCAGTGACCACGACAACAACACCTCCGCCAACAACTACCACTAGTCCAGTGACCACGACAACAACACCTCCGCCTACAACTACCACCAGTCCAGTGACCACGACAAAAACACCTCCGCCAACAACTACCACCAGTCCAGTGACCACGACCACAACACCTCTGCCTACAACTACCACCAGTCCAGTGACCACGACAACAAGACCTCGGCCAACAACTACCACCAGTCCAGTGTCCACGACAACAACACCTCCGCCAACAACTAACACCAATCCAGTGACCACGACCACAACATCTCCGCCAACAACTACCACCAGTCCAGTGACCACGACCACAACACCTCCGCCTACCACTCCCACCAGTCCAGTGACCACGACAACAACTCCTCCGCCAACAACTACCACCAGTCCAGTGACCACGACCACACCTCCGCCTACCACTACCACCAGTCCAGTGACCACGACCACAACACCTACGCCTACCACTACCACTAGTCCAGTGACCACGACAACAACACATCCGCCTACCACCACCACCAGTCCAGTGACCACGACCACAACACCTACGCCTACCACTACCACTAGTCCAGTGACCACGACCACAACACCTCCGCCAAGAACTACCACCATTCCAGTGACCACGACCACACCTCCGCCAACAACTACTACCAGTCCAGTGACCACGACCACAACACCTCCGCCTACAACTACCACCAGTCCAGTGACCACGACAACAACACCTCCGCCTGCAACTACCACCAGTCCAGTGACCACGACAACAACACCTCCGCCAACAGCTACCACCAGTCCAGTGACCACGACCACAATACCTCTGCCTACAACTATCCCCACCAGTCCAGTGACCACGACCACAACACCTCCGCCAACAACTACCACCAGTCCAGTGACCACGACAGCAACACCTCGGCCAACAACTACCACCAGTCCAGTGACCACGACCACTACACCTCAGCCTACCACAACCACCAGTCCAGTGACCACGACAACAACTCCTTCGCCAACAACTACCACCAGTCCAGTGACCACGACCACAACACCTCCGCCAACAACTACCACCAGTCCAGTGACCACGACCACACCTCCGCCAACAACTACCACCAGTCCAGTGACCGCGACCACAACACCTACGCCTACCACAACCACTAGTCCAGTGACCACGACCACAACACCTCCGACTACCACTACCACCAGTCCATTGACCTCGACCACAACACCAACGCCTACCACTACCACTAGTCCAGTCACCACGACCACAACACCTTCGCCTACAACTACCACCAGTGCAGTGACCACGACCACTACACCTCCGCCTACTACTACCACCAGTCCAGTGACCACGACCACACCTCCGCCTACCACAACCACCAGTCCAGTGACCACGACAACAACTCCTCCGGCAACAACTACCACCAGTCCAGTGACCACGACCACACCGCCTCCAACAACTACCACCAGTCCAGTCACCACGACAACAACACCTCCGCCAACAACTACCACCAGTCCAGTGACCACGACAACAACACCTCCGCCTACTACTACCACCAGTCCAGTGACCACGACAACAACTCCTCCGCCAACAACTACCACCATTCCAGTGACCACGACCACACCTCCGCCAACAACTACCACCAGTCCAGTGACCACGACCACATCACCTCCGCCTACAACTACCACCAGTCCAGTGACCACGACAACAACACCTCCGCCTACAACTACCACCAGTCCAGTGACCACGACAACAACACCTCCGCCAACAACTACCACCAGTCCAGTGACCACGACCACAACACCTCTGCCTACAACTACCACCAGTCCAGTGACCAGGACCATAACACCTCCGCCAACAACTACCACCAGTCTAGTGACCACGACAACAACACCTCGGCCAACAACTACCACCAGTCCAGTGACCACGACAACAACACCTCCGCCAACAACTATCACCAATCCAGTGACCACGACCACAACATCTCCGCCAACAACTACCACCAGTCCAGTGACCACGACCACAACACCTCCGCCTACCACTACCACCAGTCCAGTGACCACGACAACAACTCCTTCGCCAACAACTAACACCAGTCCAGTGACCACGACCACAACACCTCCGCCAACAACTACCACCAGTCCAGTGACCACGACCACACCTCCGCCAACAACTACCACCAGTCCAGTGACCACGACCACAACACCTCCTCCAACAACTACCACAAGTCCAGTGACCACGACAACAACACCTCCGCCAACAACTACCACCAGTCCAGTGGCCACGACCACACCTCCGCCAACAACTACCACCAGTTCAGTGACCACTACAACAACACCTCCGCCTACCACTACCACCAGTCCAGTGACCGCGACCACAACACCTACGCCTACCACTACCACTAGTCCTGTGACCACGACCACAACACCTCTGCCTACAACTACCACCAGTCGAGTGACCACGACCACAACACCTCCGCCTACTACTACCACCAGTCCAGTGACCACGACAACAACTCCTTCGCCAACAACTACCACCAGTCCAGTGACCACGACCACACCTCCGCCTACCACTACCACCAGTCCAGTGACCACGACCACAACACCTACGCCTACCACTACCACTAGTCCAGTGACCACGACCACAACACCTACGCCAACAACTACTACCAGTCCAGTCACCACGACCACAGCAACATCGCCTACAACTACCACCAGTGCAGTGACCACGACCACAACACCTCCGCCTACTACTACCACCAGTCCAGTGACCACGACAACAACTCCTCCGCCAACAACTACCACCAGTCCAGTGACCACGACCACACCTCCGCCAACAACTACCACCAGTCCAGTGACCACGACCACAACACCTCCGCCAACAACTACCACAAGTCCAGTGACCACGACAACAGCACCTCCGCCAACAACTACCACCAGTCCAGTGACAACGACCACACCTCCGCCAACAACTACCACCAGTCCAGTGACCACGACAACAACACCTCCGCCTACCACTACCACCGGTCCAGTGACCACGACCACAACACCTACGCCTACCACTACCACTAGTCCAGTGACCACGACCACAACACCTCTGCCTACAACTACCACCGGTCCAGTGACCACGACCACAACACCTCCGCCAACAACTACCACAAATCCAGTGACCACGACCAGAACACCTCCGCCAACAACTACCACCAGTCCAGTGACCACGACAACAACACTTTCGACTACTACTACCACCAGTCCAGTGACCACGACAACAACTCCTCCGCCAACAACTACCACCAGTCCAGTGACCACGACCACAACACCTCCGCCAACAACTACCAGAAGTCCAGTGACCACGACAACAACTCCTCCGCCAACAACTACCACCAGTCCAGTGACCACGACCACACCTCCGCCAACAACTACCACCAGTCCAGTGACCACGACAACAACATCTCCGCCTACCACTATCACCAGTCCAGTGACCACGACAACAACACCTCCGACTACCACTACCACCAGTCCAGTGACCTCGACCACAACACCAACGCCTACCACTACCACTAGTCCAGTCACCACGACCACAACACCTTCGCCAACAACTACCACCAGTGCAGTGACCACGACCACAACACCTCCGCCTACTACTACCACCAGTCCAGTGACCACGACAACAACACCTCGGCCAACAACTACCACCAGTCCAGTGACCACGACCACTACACCTCAGCCTACGACTACCACCAGTCCAGTGACCACGACAACAACACCTCCGTCAACAACTACCACCAATCCAGTGACCACGACCAGAACACCTCCGCCAACAACTACCACCAGTCCAGTGACCACGACAACAACACCTCCGCCTACAACTACCACCAGTCCAGTGACCACGACAACAACACCTTCGCCAACAACTACCACCAGTCCAGTGACCACGACCACACCTCCGCCTACCACTACCACCAGTCCAGTGACCACGACCACAACACCTACGCCTACCACTACCACTAGTCCTGTCACCACGACCACAGCACCATCGCCTACAACTACCACCAGTGCAGTGACCACGACAACAACACCTCCGCCTTCTACTACCACCAGTCCAGTGACCACGACAACAACTCCTCCGCCAACAACTACCACCATTCCAGTGACCACGACCACACCTCCGCCAACAACTACCACCAGTCCAGTGACCACGACCACAACACCTCCGCCTATAACTACCACCAGTCCAGTGACCACGACAACAACACCTCCGCCTGCAACTACCACCAGTCCAGTGACCACGACAACAACACCTCCGCCAACAACTACCACCAGTCCAGTGACCACGACCACAACACCTCTGCCTACAACTACCACCAGTCCAGTGACCACAACCACAACACCTCCGCCTACTACTACCACCAGTCCAGTGACCACGACAACAACACCTCGGCCAACAACTACCACCAGTCCAGTGACCACGACCACTACACCTCAGCCTACGACTACCACCAGTCCAGTGACCACGACAACAACACCTCCGTCAACAACTACCACCAATCCAGTGACCACGACCAGAACACCTCCGCCAACAACTACCACCAGTCCAGTGACCACGACAACAACACCTCCGCCTACAACTACCACCAGTCCAGTGACCACGACAACAACACCTCCGCCAACAACTACCACCAGTCCAGTGACCACGACCACACCTCCGCCAACAACTACCACCAGTTCAGTGACCACGACAACAACACCTCCGCCTACCACTACCACTAGTCCTGTGACCACGACCACAACACCTCTGCCTACAACTACCACCACTCCAGTGACCACGACCACAACACCTCCGCCTACTACTACCACCAGTCCAGTGACCACGACAACAACTCCTTCGCCAACAACTACCACCAGTCCAGTGACCACGACCACAGCTCCGCCTACCACTACCACCATTCCAGTGACCACGACCACAAAACCTACGCCTACCACTACCACTAGTCCAGTGACCACGACCACAACACCTACGCCAACAACTACCACCAGTCCAGTCACCACGACCACAGCACCATCGCCTACAACTACGACCAGTGCAGTGACCACGACCACAACACCTCCGCCTACTACTAACACCAGTCCAGTGACCACGACAACAACTCCTCCGCCAACAACTACCTCCAGTCCAGTGACCACGACCACACCTCCGCCAACAACTACCACCAGTCCAGTGACCACGACCACAACACCTCCGCCAACAACTACCACAAGTCCAGTGACCACGACAACAACACCTTTGCCAAAAACTACAACCAGTCCAGTGACCACGACCACACCTCCGCCAACAACTACCACCAGTCCAGTGACCACGACAACAACACCTCCGCCTACCACTACCACCAGTCCAGTGACCGCGACCACAACACCTACGCCTACCACTACCACTAGTCCAGTGACCACGACCACAACACCTCTGCCTACAACTAGTACCAGTCCAGTGACCACGACCACAACACCTCCGCCTACTACTACCACCAGTCCAGTGACCACGACAACAACTCCTCCGCCAACAACTACCACCAGTCCATTGACCACGACCACACCTCCGCCAACAGCTACCACCAGTCCAGTGACCACGACCACAACACCTCCGCCTACAACTACCACCAGTCCAGTGACCACGACAACAACACCTCGGCCAACAACTACCACCAGTCCAGTGACCACGACCACTACACCTCAGCCTACCACTAGCACCAGTCCAGTGACCACGACAACAACTCCTTCGCCAACAACTACCACCAGTCCAGTGACCACGACCACAACACCTCCGCCAACAACTACCACCAGTCCAGTGACCACGACCACACCTCCGCCAACAACTACCACCAGTCCAGTGACCACTACCACAACACCTCCGCCAACAACTACCACCAGTCCAGTGACCACGACCACACCTCCGCCAACAACTACCACCAGTTCAGTGACCACGACAACAACATCTCCGCCTACCACTACCACCAGTCCAGTGACCGCGACCACAACACCTACGCCTACCACTACCACTAGTCCTGTGACCACGACCACAACACCTCTGCCTACAACTACCACCACTCAAGTGACCACGACCACAACACCTCCGCCTACTACTACCACCAGTCCAGTGACCACGACAACAACTCCTTCGCCAACAACTACCACCAGTCCAGTGACCACGACCACACCTCCGCCTACCACTACCACCATTCCAGTGACCACGACCACAACACCTACGCCTACCACTACCACTAGTCCAGTGACCACGACCACAACACATAC
Organism: Bimastos eiseni; assembly: GCA_959347315.1. Lineage (NCBI taxonomy): Eukaryota > Metazoa > Annelida > Clitellata > Crassiclitellata > Lumbricidae > Bimastos > Bimastos eiseni. Next base: position 45,331,371 of record OY365810.1, read on the forward strand.
GCCAACAACTACCACCAGTCCAGTCACCACGACCACAGCACCATCGCCCACAACTACCACCAGTGCAGTGACCACGACCACAACACCTCCGCCTACTACTAACACCAGTCCAGTGACCACGACAACAACTCCTCCGCCAACAACTACCACCAGTCCACTGACCACGACCACACCTCCGCCAACAACTACCACCAGTCCAGTGACCACGACCACAACACCTCCGCCAACAACTAGCACAAGTCCAGTGACCACGACAACAACACCTTTGCCAAAAACTACAACCAGTCCAGTGACCACGACCACACCTCCGCCAACAACTACCACCAGTCCAGTGACCACGACCACAACACCTCCGCCTACCACTACCACCAGTCCAGTGACCGCGACCACAACACCTACGCCTACCACTACCACAAGTCCAGTGACCACGACAACAACACCTCCGCCAACTACCACCAGTCCAGTGACCACGACCACACCTCCGCCAACAACTACCACCAGTCCAGTGACCACGACAACAACACCTCCGCCTACCACTACAACCAGTCCAGTGACCGCGATCACAACACCTACGCCTACCACTACCACCAGTCCAGTGACCACGACCACAACACCTTTGCCAAAAACTACAACCAGTCCAGTGACCACGACCACACCTCCGCCAACAACTACCACCAGTCCAGTGACCACGACAACAACACCTCCGCCTACCACTACCACCAGTCCAGTGACCGCGACCACAACACCTACGCCTACCACTACCACTAGTCGAGTGACCACGACCACAACACCTCTGCCTACAACTACCACCGGTCCAGTGACCACGACCACAACACCTCCGCCAACAACTACCACCAGTCCAGTGACCACGACAACAACACCTGCGCCTACTACTACCACCAGTCCAGTGACCACGACAACAACTCCTCCGCCAACAACTACCACCAGTCCATTGACCACGACCACACCTCCGACAACAACTACCACCAATCCAGTGACCACGACCACAACATCTCCGCCAACAACTACCACCAGTCCAGTGACCACGACCACACCTCCGCCTACCACTACCACCAGTCCAGTGACCACGACCACAACACCTACGCCTACCACTACCACTAGTCCAGTGACCACGACCACAACACCTACGCCAACAACTACCACCAGTCCAGTCACCACGACCACAGCACCATCGCCTACAACTACCACCAGTGCAGTGACCACGACCACAACACCTCCGCCTAGTAGTACCACCAGTCCAATGACCACGACAACAACTCCTCCGCCAACAACTACCACCAGTCCAGTGACCACGACCACACCTCCGCCAATAACTACCACTAGTCCAGTGACTACGACCACAACACCTCCGCCAACAACTACCACAAGTCCAGTGACCACGACAACAACACCTCCGCCAATAACTACCACTAGTCCAGTGACTACGACCACAACACCTCTGCCTACAACTACCACCACTCCAGTGACCACGACCACAACACCTCCGCCTACTACTACCACCAGTCCAGTGACCACGACAACAACTCCTTCGCCAACAACTACCACCAGTCCAGTGACCACGACAACAACACCTCCGCCTACTACTACCACGAGTCCAGTGACCACGACCACAACACCTCCGCCTACTACTACCACCAGTCCAGTGACCACGACAACAACTCCTCCGGCAACAATTACCACCAAACCAGTGACCACGACCACACCGCCGCCAACAACTACCACCAGTCCAGTGACCACGACAACAACACCTCCGCCAACAACTACCACCAGTCCAGTGACCACGACAACAACACCTCCGCCAACAACTACCAACAATCCAGTGACCACGACCACAACATCTCCGCCAACAACTACCACCAGTCCAGTGACCACGACTACAACACCTCCGCCTACCACTACCACCACTCCAGTGACCACGACAACAAGTTTTCCGCCAACAACTACCACCAGTCCAGTGACCACGACCACAACACCTCCGCCAACAACTACCACAAGTCCAGTGACCACGACAACAGCACCTCCGCCAACAACTACCACCAGTCCAGTGACCACGACCACACCTCCGCCAACAACTACCACCAGTCCAGTGACCACGACAACAACACCTCCGCCTACCACTACCACCAGTCCAGTGACCACGACCACACCTCCGCCTACCACTACCACCAGTCCAGTGACCACGACCACAACACCTACGCCTACCACTACCACTAGTCCAGTGACCACGACCACAACACCTACGCCAACAACTACCACCAGTCCAGTCACCACGACCACAGCACCATCACCTACAACTACCACCGGTCCAGTGACCACGACCACAACACCTCCGCCAACAACTACCACCAGTCCAGTGACCACGACAACAACACCTCCGCCTACTACTACCACCAGTCCAGTGACCACGACAACAACTCCTCCGCCAACAACCACCACCAGTCCATTGACCACGACCACACCTCCGACAACAACTACCACCAATCCAGTGACCACGACCACAACATCTCCGCCAACAACTACCACCAGTCCAGTGACCACGACCACACCTCCGCCTACCACTACCACCAGTCCAGTGACCACGACCACAACACCTACGCCTACCACTACCACTAGTCCAGTGACCACGACCACAACATTTACGCCAACAACTACCACCAGCCCAGTCACCACGACCACAGCACCATCGCCTGCAACTACCACCAGTGCAGTGACCACGACCACAACACCTCCGCCTAGTACTACCACCAGTCCAGTGACCACGACAACAACTCCTCCGCCAACAACTACCACCAGTGCAGTGACCACGACCACACCTCCGCCAATAACTACCACTAGTCCAGTGACTACGACCACAACACCTCCGCCAACAACTACCACAAGTCCAGTGACCACGACAACAACACCTCCGCCAACTACCACCAGTCCAGTGACCACGACCACACCTCCGCCAACAACTACCACCAGTCCAGTGACCACGACAACAACACCTCCGCCTACCACTACAACCAGTCCAGTGACCGCAATCACAACACCTATGCCTACCACTACCACCAGTCCAGTGACCACGACCACAACACCTTTGCCAAAAACTACAACCAGTCCAGTGACCACGACCACACCTCCGCCAACAACTACCACCAGTCCAGTGACCACGACAACAACACCTCCGCCTACCACTACCACCAGTCCAGTGACCGAGACCACAACACCTACGCCTACCACTACCACTAGTCCAGTGACCACGACCACAACACCTCTGCCTACAACTACCACCGGTCCAGTGACCACGACCACAACACCTCCGCCAACAACTACCACCAGTCCAGTGACCACGACAACAACACCTCCGCCTACTACTACTACCAGTCCAGTGACCACGACAACAGCTCCTCCGCCAACAACTACCACCAGTCCATTGACCACGACCACACCTCCGACAACAACTACCACCAATCCAGTGACCACGACCACAACATCTCCGCCAACAACTACCACCAGTCAAGTGACCACGACCACACCTACGCCTACCACTACCACTAGTCCAGTGACCACGACCACAACACCTACGCCAACAACTACCACCAGTCCAGTCACCACGACCACAGCACCATCGCCTACAACTACCACCAGTGCAGTGACCACGACCACAACACCTCCGCCTAGTACTACCACCAGTCCAATGACCACGACAACAACTCCTCCGCCAACAACTACCACCAGTCCAGTGACCACGACCACACCTCCGCCAATAACTACCACTAGTCCAGTGACTACGACCACAACACCTCCGCCAACAACTACCACAAGTCCAGTGACCACGACCACAACACCTCCGCCTACTACCACCACCAGTCCAGTGACCACGACAACAACTCCTCCGCCAACAACTACCACCATTCCAGTGACCACGATCACACCTCCGCCAACAACTACCACCAGTCCAGTGACCACGACCACAACACCTCCGCCTACAACTACCACCAGTCCAGTGACCACGACAACAACACCTCCGCCAACAACTACCACCAGTCCAGTGACCACGACCACACCTCCGCCAACAACTACCACCAGTCCAGTGACCACGACCACAACACCTCCGCCTGCAACTACCACCAGTCCAGTGACCACGACAACAACACCTCCGCCTACAACGACCACCAGTCCAGTGACCACAACAACAACACCTCCGCTAACAACTACCACCAGTCCAGTGACCACGACCACAACACCTCTGCCTACAACTACCACCAGTACAGTGACCACGACAACAACACCTCCGCCAACAACTATCACCAATCCAGTGACCACGACCACAACATCTCCGCCAACAACTACCACCAGTCCAGTGACCACGACCACACCTCCGCCTACCACTACCACCAGTCCAGTGACCACGACCACAACACCTACGCCTACCACTACCACTAGTCCAGTCACCACGACCACAACACCTCCGCCAACAACTACCACCAGTCCAGTCACCACGACCACAGCACCATCGCCTACAACTACCACCAGAGCAGTGACCACGACCACAACACCTCCGCCTACTACCACCACCAGTCCAGTGACCACGACAACAACTCCTCCGCCAACAACTACCACCATTCCAGTGACCACGACCACACCTCCGCCAACAACTACCACCAGTCCAGTGACCACGACCACAACACCTCCGCCTACAACTACCACCAGTCCAGTGACCACGACAACAACACCTCCGCCAACAACTACCACCAGTCCAGTGACCACGACCACACCTCCGCCAACAACTACCACCAGTCCAGTGACCACGACCACAACACCTCCGCCTGCAACTACCACCAGTCCAGTGACCATGACAACAACACCTCCGCCTACAACGACCACCAGTCCAGTGACCACAACAACAACACCTCCGCTAACAACTACCACCAGTCCAGTGACCACGACCACAACACCTCTGCCTACAACTACCACCAGTACAGTGACCACGACAACAACACCTCCGCCAACAACTATCACCAATCCAGTGACCACGACCACAACATCTCCGCCAACAACTACCACCAGTCCAGTGACCACGACCACACCTCCGCCTACCACTACCACCAGTCCAGTGACCACGACCACAACACCTACGCCTACCACTACCACTAGTCCAGTCACCACGACCACAACACCTCCGCCAACAACTACCACCAGTCCAGTCACCACGACCACAGCACCATCGCCTACAACTACCACCAGAGCAGTGACCACGACCACAACACCTCCGCCTACTACTACCACCAGTCCAGTGACCACGACAACAACTCCTCCGCCAACAACTACCACCATTCCAGTGACCACGACCACACCTCCGCCAACAACTACCACCAGTCCAGTGACCACGACCACAACACCTCCGCCTGCAACTACCACCAGTCCAGTGACCACGACAACAACACCTCCGCCTACAACGACCACCAGTCCAGTGACCACGACAACAACACCTCCGCTAACAACTACCACCAGTCCAGTGACCACGACCACAACACCTCTGCCTACAACTACCACCAGTACAGTGACCACGACAACAACACCTCCGCCAACAACTATCACCAATCCAGTGACCACGACCACAACATCTCCGCCAACAACTACCACCAGTCCAGTGACCACGACCACAACACCTCCGCCTACCACTACCACCAGTCCAGTGACCACGACAACAACTCCTTCGCCAACAACTACCACCATTCCAGTGACCACGACCACAACACCTCCGCCAACAACTACCACCAGTCCAGTGACCACGACCACACCTCCGCCAACAACTACCACCAGTCCAGTGACCACGACCACAACACCTCCGCCAACAACTACCACAAGTCCAGTGACCACGACAACAACGCCTCCGCCAACCACTACCACCAGTCCAGTGACCACGACCACACCTCTGCCAACAACTACCAACAGTTCAGTGACCACGACAACAACACCTCCGCCTACCACTACCACCAGTCCAGTGACCGCGACCACAACACCTACGCCTACCACTACCACTAGTCCTGTGACCACGACCACAAAACCTCTGCCTACAACTACCACCAGTCCAGTGACCACGACAACAACTCCTTCGCCAACAACTGAAACCAGTCCAGTGACCACGACCACACCTCCGCCAACAACTTCCACCAGTCCAGTGACCACGACCACAACACCTCCGCCAACAACTACCACCAGTCCAGTGACCACGACCACACCTCCGCCAACAACTACCACCAGTCCAGTGACCACGACCACAACACCTCCGCCAACAACTACCACAAGTCCAGTGACCACGACAACAACGCCTCCGCCAACCACTACCACCAGTCCAGTGACCACGACCACACCTCCGCCAACAACTACCAACAGTTCAGTGACCACGACAACAACACCTCCGCCTACCACTACCACCAGTCCAGTGACCGCGACCACAACACCTACGCCTACCACTACCACTAGTCCTGTGACCACGACCACAAAACCTCTGCCTACAACTACCACCAGTCCAGTGACCACGACAACAACTCCTTCGCCAACAACTGCCACCAGTCCAGTGACCACGACCACACCTCCGCCAACAACTTCCACCAGTCCAGTGACCACGACCACAACACCTCCGCCCACAACTACCACCAGTCCAGTGACCACGACAACACCACCTTCGCCAACAACTACCACCAGTCCAGTGACCACGACAACAACACCTCCGCCAACAACTACCACCAGTCCAGTGACCACGACCACAACACCTCTGCCTACAACTACCACCAGTCCAGTGACCACGACCACAACACCTCCGCCAACAACTACCACCAGTCCAGTGACCACGACAACAACACCTCGGCCAACAACTACCACCAGTCCAGTGACCACGACAACAACACCTCCGCCAAAAACTACTACCAATCCAGTGACCACGACCACAACACCTCCGCCAACAACTACCACCAGTCCAGTGACCACGACCACAACACCTCCGCCTACAACTACCACCAGTCCAGTGACCACGACAACAACTCCTCCGCCAACAGCTACCACCATTCCAGTGACGACGACATCAACACCTCCGCCAACAACTACCACCAGTCCAGTGACCACGACCACAACACCTCCGCCAACAACTACCACCAGTCCAGTGACCACGACCACACCTCCGCCAACAACTACCACCAGGCCAGTGACCACGACCACAACACCTCCGCCAACAACTACCACAAGTCCAGTGACCACGACAACAACACCAACGCCTACCACTACCACTAGTCCAGTGACCACGACCACAACACCTCTGCCTACAACTACCACCAGTCCAGTGACCACGACCACAACACCTCCGCCAACAACTACCACCAGTCCAGTGACCACGACAACAACACCTCGGCCAACAACTACCACCAGTCCAGTGACCACGACAACAACACCTCCGCCAACAACTACCACCAATCCAGTGACCACGACCACAACACCTACGCCTACCACTACCACCAGTCCAGTGAACACGACAACAACTCCTTCGCCAACAACTACCACCAGTCCAGTGACCACGACCACAACACCTCCGCCAACAACTACCACCAGTCCAGTAACCACGACCACACCTCCGCCAACAACTACCACCAGTCCAGTGACCACGACCACAACACCTCCGCCAACAACTACCACAAGTCCAGTGACCAAGACAACAACACCTCCGCCAACAACTACCACCAGTCCAGTGACCACGACGACACCTCCGCCAACAACTACCACCAGTTCAGTGACCGCGACCACACCTCCGCTTACCACTACCACCAGTCCAGTGACCACGACCACAACACCTACGCCTACCACTACCACTAGTCCAGTGACCACGACCACAACACCTACGCCAACAACTACCACCAGTCCAGTCACCACGACCACAGCACCTCCACCAACAACTACCACCAGTCCAGTGACCACGACCACAACACCTCTGCCTACAACTACCACCAGTCCAGTGACCACGACCACAACACCTCCGCCAACAACTACCACCAGTCCAGTGACCACGACAACAACACCTCGGCCAACAACTACCACCAGTCCAGTGACCACGACAACAACACCTCCGCCAACAACTACCACCAATCCAGTGACCACGACCACAACATCTCCGCCTACTACTACCACCAGTCCAGTGACCACGACAAGAACTCCTTCGCCAACAACTACCACCAGTCCAGTGACCACGACCACAACACCTCCGCCAACAACTACCACCAGTCAAGTGACCACGACAACAACACCTCGGCCAACAACTACCACCAGTCCAGTGACCACGACAACAACACCTCCGCCAACAACTACCACCAATCCAGTGACCACGACCACAACATCTCCGCCTACTACTACCACCAGTGCATTGACCACGACCACAACACCTCCGCCTACTACTACCACCAGTCCAGTGACCACGACAACAACTTTTTCGCCAACAACTACCACCAGTCCAGTGACCACGACCACACCTCCGCCTACCACTACCACCAGTCCAGTGACCACGACCACAACACCTACGCCTACCACTACCACTAGTCCAGTGACCACGACCACAACACCTACGCCAACAACTACCACCAGTCCAGTCACCACGACCACAGCACCATCGCCTACAACTACCACCAGTGCAGTGACCACGACCACAACACCTCCGGCTACTTCTACCACCAGTCCAGTGACCACGACAACAACTACTCCGCCAACAACTACCACCAGTCCAGTGACCACGACCACACCTCCGCCACCAACTACCACCAGTCCAGTGACCACGACCACAACACCTCCGCCCACAACTACCACCAGTCCAGTGACCACGACAACAACACCTCCGCCTACAACTACCACCAGTCCAGTGACCACGACAACAACACCTCCGCCAACAACTACCACCAGTCCAGTGACCACGACCACAACACCTCCGCCAACAACTACCACCAGTCCAGTGACCACGACAACAACACCTCGGCCAACAACTACCACCAGTCCAGTGACCACGACAACAACACCTCCGCCAACAACTACCACCAATCCAGTGACCACGACCACAACATCTCCGCCAACAACTACGACCAGTCCAGTGACCACGACCACAACACCTCCGCCTACAACTACCACCAGTCCAGTGACCACGACAACAACTCCTCCGCCAACAACTACCACCAGTCCAGTGACGACGACAACAACACCTCCGCCAACAACTACCACCAGTCCATTGACCACGACCACAACACCTCCGCCAACAACTACCACCAGTCCAGTGACCACGACCACACCTCCGCCAACAACTACCACCAGTCCAGTGACCACGACCACAACACCTCCGCCAACAACTACCACCAGTCCAGTGACCACGACCACACCTCCGCCAACAACTACCACCAGTCCAGTGACCACGACAACAACACCTCCGCCTACCACTACCACCAGTCCAGTGACCGCGACCACAACACCTACGCCTACCACTACCACTAGTCCAGTGACCACGACCACAACACCTCTGCCTACAACTACCACCGGTCCAGTGACCACGACCACAACACCTCCGCCAACAACTACCACCAGTCCAGTGACCACGACAACAACACCTCCGCCAACAACTACCACCAGTCCAGTGACCACGACCACACCTCCGCCAACAGCTACCACCAGTCCAGTGACCACGAACACAACACCTCCGCCTACTACTACCAGCAGTCCAGTGACCACGACTACAACTCCTCCGGCAACAACTACCACCAGTCCAGTGACCACGACCACAACACCTACGCCTACCACTACCACTAGTCCAATGACCACGACCACAACACCTCCGACTACCACTACCACCAGTCCAGTGTCCTCGACCACAACACCTCCGACTACCACTACCACCAGTCCAGTGACCTCGACCACAACACCAACGCCTACCACTACCACTAGTCCAGTCACCACGACCACAACACCTTCGACTACAACAACCACCAGTGCAGTGACCACGACCACTACACCTACGCCTACTACTACCACCAGTCCAGTGACCACGACCACACCTCCGCCTACCACAACCACCAGTCCAGTGACCACGACAACAACTCCTCCGGCAACAACTACCACCAGTCCAGTGACCACGACCACACCGCCGCCAACAACTACCACCAGTCCAGTCACCACGACAACAACACCTCCGCCAACAACTGCCACCAGTCCAGTGACCACGACAACAACACCTCCGCCTACTACTACCACCAGTCCAGTGACCACGACAACAACTCATCCGCCAACAACTACCACCATTCCAGTGACCACGACCACACCTCCGCCAACAACTACCACCAGTCCAGTGACCACGACCACAACACCTCTGCCTACAACTACCACCAGTCCAGTGACCACGACAACAACACCTCCGCCTACAACTACCACCAGTCCAGTGACCACGACAACAACACCTCCGCCAACAACTACCACCAGTCCAGTGACCACGACCACAACACCTCTGCCTACAACTACCACCAGTCCAGTGACCAGGACCATAACACCTCCGCCAACAACCACCACCAGTCTAGTGACCACGACAACAACACCTCGGCCAACAACTACCACCAGTCCAGTGACCACGACAACAACACCTCCGCCAACAACTATCACCAATCCAGTGACCACGACCACAACATCTCCGCCAACAACTACCACCAGTCCCGTGACCACGACCACAACACCTCCGCCTACCACTACCACCAGTCCAGTGACCACGACAACAACTCCTTCGCCAACAACTAACACCAGTCCAGTGACCACGACCACAACACCTCCGCCAACAACTACCACCAGTCCAGTGAACACGACCACACCTCCGCCAACAACTACCACCAGTCCAGTGACCACGACCACAACACCTCCGCCAACAACTACCACAAGTCCAGTGACCACGACAACAACACCTCCGCCAACAACTACCACCAGTCCAGTGGCCACGACCACACCTCCGCCAACAACTACCACCAGTTCAGTGACCACGACAACAACACCTCCGCCTACCACTACCACCAGTCCAGTGACCACGACAACAACACCTCGGCCAACAACTACCACCAGTCCAGTGACCACGACCACTACACCTCTGCCTACAACTACCACCAGTCCAGTGACCACGACCACAACACCTCCGCCTACTACTTTCACCAGTCCAGTGACCACGACAACAACTCCTCCGTCAACAACTACCACCAGTCCAGTGACCACGACCACACCTCCGTCAACAACTACCACCAGTCCAGTGACCACGACCACAACACCTCCGCCAACAACTACCACAAGTCCAGTGACCACGACAACAGCACCTCCGCCAACAACTACCACCAGTCCAGTGACCACGACCACACCTCCGCCAACAACTACCACCAGTCCAGTGACCACGACAACAACATCTCCGCCTACCACTACCACCAGTCCAGTGACCACGACAACAACACCTCCGACTACCACTACCACCAGTCCAGTGACCTCGACCACAACACCAACGCCTACCACTACCACTAGTCCAGTCACCACGACCACAACACCTTCGCCTACAACTACCACCAGTGCAGTGACCACGACCACAACACCTCCGCCTACTACTACCACCAGTCCAGTGACCACGACAACAACTCCTTCGCCAACAACTACCACCAGTCCAGTGACCACGACCACACCTCCGCTTACCACTACCACAAGTCCAGTGACCACGACCACAACACCTACGCCTACCACTACCACTAGTCCAGTCACCACGACCACAGCACCATCGCCTACAACTACCACCAGTGCAGTGACCACGACAACAACACCTCCGCCTACTACTACCACCAGTCCAGTGACCACGACAACAACTCCTCCGCCAACAACTACCACCATTCCAGTGACCACGACCACACCTCCGCCAACAACTACCACCAGTCCAGTGACCACGACCACAACACCTCCGCCTATAACTACCACCAGTCCAGTGACCACGACAACAACACCTCCGCCTGCAACTACCACCAGTCCAGTGACCACGACAACAACACCTCCGCCAACAACTACCACCAGTCCAGTGACCACGACCACAACACCTCTGCCTACAACTACCACCAGTCCAGTGACCACAACCACAACACCTCCACCAACAACTACCACCAGTCCAGTGACCACGACAACAACACCTCCACCAACAACTACCACCAGTCCAGTGACCACGACCACAACACCTCTGCCTACAACTACCACCAGTCCAGTGACCACGACCACAACACCTCCGCCAACAACTACCACCAGTCCAGTGACCACGACAACAACACCTCCGCCTACAACTACCACCAGTCCAGTGACCACGACAACAACACCTCCGCCAACAACTACCACCAGTCCAGTGACCACGACCACAACACCTCCGCCAACAACTACCACCACTCCAGTGACCACGACAACAACACCTCGGCCAACAACTACCACCAGTCCAGTGACCACGACAACAACACCTCCGCCAACAACTACCACCAATCCAGTGACCACGACCACAACATCTCCGCCAACAACTGCGACCAGTCCAGTGACCACGACCACAACACCTCCGCCTACAACTACCACCAGTCCAGTGACCACGACAACAACTCCTCCGCCAACAACTACCACCAGTCCAGTGACGACGACAACAACACCTCCGCCAACAACTACCACCAGTCCAGTGACCACGACCACAACACCTCCGCCAACAACTACCACCAGTCCAGTGACCACGACCACACCTCCGCCAACAACTACCACCAGTCCAGTGACCACGACCACAACACCTCCGCCAACAACTACCACCAGTCCAGTGACCACGACCACACCTCCGCCAACAACTACCACCAGTCCAGTGACCACGACAACAACACCTCCGCCTACCACTACCACCAGTCCAGTGACCGCGACCACAACACCTACGCCTACCACTACCACTAGTCCAGTGACCACGACCACAACACCTCTGCCTACAACTACCACCGGTCCAGTGACCACGACCACAACACCTCCGCCAACAACTACCACCAGTCCAGTGACCACGACAACAACACCTCCGCCAACAACTACCACCAGTCCAGTGACCACGACAACAACACCTCGGCCAACAACTACCACCAGTCCAGTGACCACGACAACAACACCTCCGCCAACAACTACCACCAATCCAGTGACCACGACCACAACATCTCCGCCAACAACTACGACCAGTCCAGTGACCACGACCACAACACCTCCGCCTACAACTACCACCAGTCCAGTGACCACGACAACAACTCCTCCGCCAACAACTACCACCAGTCCAGTGACGACGACAACAACACCTCCGCCAACAACTACCACCAGTCCATTGACCACGACCACAACACCTCCGCCAACAACTACCACCAGTCCAGTGACCACGACCACACCTCCGCCAACAACTACCACCAGTCCAGTGACCACGACCACAACACCTCCGCCAACAACTACCACCAGTCCAGTGACCACGACCACACCTCCGCCAACAACTACCACCAGTCCAGTGACCACGACAACAACACCTCCGCCTACCACTACCACCAGTCCAGTGACCGCGACCACAACACCTACGCCTACCACTACCACTAGTCCAGTGACCACGACCACAACACCTCTGCCTACAACTACCACCGGTCCAGTGACCACGACCACAACACCTCCGCCAACAACTACCACCAGTCCAGTGACCACGACAACAACACCTCCGCCAACAACTACCACCAGTCCAGTGACCACGACCACACCTCCGCCAACAGCTACCACCAGTCCAGTGACCACGAACACAACACCTCCGCCTACTACTACCAGCAGTCCAGTGACCACGACTACAACTCCTCCGGCAACAACTACCACCAGTCCAGTGACCACGACCACAACACCTACGCCTACCACTACCACTAGTCCAATGACCACGACCACAACACCTCCGACTACCACTACCACCAGTCCAGTGTCCTCGACCACAACACCTCCGACTACCACTACCACCAGTCCAGTGACCTCGACCACAACACCAACGCCTACCACTACCACTAGTCCAGTCACCACGACCACAACACCTTCGACTACAACAACCACCAGTGCAGTGACCACGACCACTACACCTACGCCTACTACTACCACCAGTCCAGTGACCACGACCACACCTCCGCCTACCACAACCACCAGTCCAGTGACCACGACAACAACTCCTCCGGCAACAACTACCACCAGTCCAGTGACCACGACCACACCGCCGCCAACAACTACCACCAGTCCAGTCACCACGACAACAACACCTCCGCCAACAACTGCCACCAGTCCAGTGACCACGACAACAACACCTCCGCCTACTACTACCACCAGTCCAGTGACCACGACAACAACTCATCCGCCAACAACTACCACCATTCCAGTGACCACGACCACACCTCCGCCAACAACTACCACCAGTCCAGTGACCACGACCACAACACCTCTGCCTACAACTACCACCAGTCCAGTGACCACGACAACAACACCTCCGCCTACAACTACCACCAGTCCAGTGACCACGACAACAACACCTCCGCCAACAACTACCACCAGTCCAGTGACCACGACCACAACACCTCTGCCTACAACTACCACCAGTCCAGTGACCAGGACCATAACACCTCCGCCAACAACCACCACCAGTCTAGTGACCACGACAACAACACCTCGGCCAACAACTACCACCAGTCCAGTGACCACGACAACAACACCTCCGCCAACAACTATCACCAATCCAGTGACCACGACCACAACATCTCCGCCAACAACTACCACCAGTCCCGTGACCACGACCACAACACCTCCGCCTACCACTACCACCAGTCCAGTGACCACGACAACAACTCCTTCGCCAACAACTAACACCAGTCCAGTGACCACGACCACAACACCTCCGCCAACAACTACCACCAGTCCAGTGAACACGACCACACCTCCGCCAACAACTACCACCAGTCCAGTGACCACGACCACAACACCTCCGCCAACAACTACCACAAGTCCAGTGACCACGACAACAACACCTCCGCCAACAACTACCACCAGTCCAGTGGCCACGACCACACCTCCGCCAACAACTACCACCAGTTCAGTGACCACGACAACAACACCTCCGCCTACCACTACCACCAGTCCAGCGACCACGACAACAACACCTCGGCCAACAACTACCACCAGTCCAGTGACCACGACCACTACACCTCTGCCTACAACTACCACCAGTCCAGTGACCACGACCACAACACCTCCGCCTACTACTTTCACCAGTCCAGTGACCACGACAACAACTCCTCCGTCAACAACTACCACCAGTCCAGTGACCACGACCACACCTCCGTCAACAACTACCACCAGTCCAGTGACCACGACCACAACACCTCCGCCAACAACTACCACAAGTCCAGTGACCACGACAACAGCACCTCCGCCAACAACTACCACCAGTCCAGTGACCACGACCACACCTCCGCCAACAACTACCACCAGTCCAGTGACCACGACAACAACATCTCCGCCTACCACTACCACCAGTCCAGTGACCACGACAACAACACCTCCGACTACCACTACCACCAGTCCAGTGACCTCGACCACAACACCAACGCCTACCACTACCACTAGTCCAGTCACCACGACCACAACACCTTCGCCTACAACTACCACCAGTGCAGTGACCACGACCACAACACCTCCGCCTACTACTACCACCAGTCCAGTGACCACGACAACAACTCCTTCGCCAACAACTACCACCAGTCCAGTGACCACGACCACACCTCCGCTTACCACTACCACAAGTCCAGTGACCACGACCACAACACCTACGCCTACCACTACCACTAGTCCAGTCACCACGACCACAGCACCATCGCCTACAACTACCACCAGTGCAGTGACCACGACAACAACACCTCCGCCTACTACTACCACCAGTCCAGTGACCACGACAACAACTCCTCCGCCAACAACTACCACCATTCCAGTGACCACGACCACACCTCCGCCAACAACTACCACCAGTCCAGTGACCACGACCACAACACCTCCGCCTATAACTACCACCAGTCCAGTGACCACGACAACAACACCTCCGCCTGCAACTACCACCAGTCCAGTGACCACGACAACAACACCTCCGCCAACAACTACCACCAGTCCAGTGACCACGACCACAACACCTCTGCCTACAACTACCACCAGTCCAGTGACCACAACCACAACACCTCCACCAACAACTACCACCAGTCCAGTGACCACGACAACAACACCTCGGCCAACAACTACCACCAGTCCAGTGACCACGACCACTACACCTCAGCCTACCACTACCACCAGTCCAGTGACCACGCCAACAACACCTCCGCCAACAACTACCACCAATCCAGTGACCACGACCAGAACACCTCCGCCAACAACTACCACCAGTCCAGTGACCTCGACAACAACACCTCCGCCTACAACTACCACCAGTCCAGTGACCACGACCATAACACCTCCGCCAACAACCACCACCAGTCTAGTGACCACGACAACAACACCTCGGCCAACAACTACCACCAGTCCAGTGACCACGACAACAACACCTCCGCCAACAACTATCACCAATCCAGTGACCACGACCACAACATCTCCGCCAACAACTACCACCAGTCCCGTGACCACGACCACAACACCTCCGCCTACCACTACCACCAGTCCAGTGACCACGACAACAACTCCTTCGCCAACAACTAACACCAGTCCAGTGACCACGACCACAACACCTCCGCCAACAACTACCACCAGTCCAGTGAACACGACCACACCTCCGCCAACAACTACCACCAGTCCAGTGACCACGACCACAACACCTCCGCCAACAACTACCACAAGTCCAGTGACCACGACAACAACACCTCCGCCAACAACTACCACCAGTCCAGTGGCCACGACCACACCTCCGCCAACAACTACCACCAGTTCAGTGACCACGACAACAACACCTCCGCCTACCACTACCACCAGTCCAGTGACCACGACAACAACACCTCGGCCAACAACTACCACCAGTCCAGTGACCACGACCACTACACCTCTGCCTACAACTACCACCAGTCCAGTGACCACGACCACAACACCTCCGCCTACTACTTTCACCAGTCCAGTGACCACGACAACAACTCCTCCGTCAACAACTACCACCAGTCCAGTGACCACGACCACACCTCCGTCAACAACTACCACCAGTCCAGTGACCACGACCACAACACCTCCGCCAACAACTACCACAAGTCCAGTGACCACGACAACAGCACCTCCGCCAACAACTACCACCAGTCCAGTGACCACGACCACACCTCCGCCAACAACTACCACCAGTCCAGTGACCACGACAACAACATCTCCGCCTACCACTACCACCAGTCCAGTGACCACGACAACAACACCTCCGACTACCACTACCACCAGTCCAGTGACCTCGACCACAACACCAACGCCTACCACTACCACTAGTCCAGTCACCACGACCACAACACCTTCGCCTACAACTACCACCAGTGCAGTGACCACGACCACAACACCTCCGCCTACTACTACCACCAGTCCAGTGACCACGACAACAACTCCTTCGCCAACAACTACCACCAGTCCAGTGACCACGACCACACCTCCGCTTACCACTACCACAAGTCCAGTGACCACGACCACAACACCTACGCCTACCACTACCACTAGTCCAGTCACCACGACCACAGCACCATCGCCTACAACTACCACCAGTGCAGTGACCACGACAACAACACCTCCGCCTACTACTACCACCAGTCCAGTGACCACGACAACAACTCCTCCGCCAACAACTACCACCATTCCAGTGACCACGACCACACCTCCGCCAACAACTACCACCAGTCCAGTGACCACGACCACAACACCTCCGCCTATAACTACCACCAGTCCAGTGACCACGACAACAACACCTCCGCCTGCAACTACCACCAGTCCAGTGACCACGACAACAACACCTCCGCCAACAACTACCACCAGTCCAGTGACCACGACCACAACACCTCTGCCTACAACTACCACCAGTCCAGTGACCACAACCACAACACCTCCACCAACAACTACCACCAGTCCAGTGACCACGACAACAACACCTCGGCCAACAACTACCACCAGTCCAGTGACCACGACCACTACACCTCAGCCTACCACTACCACCAGTCCAGTGACCACGCCAACAACACCTCCGCCAACAACTACCACCAATCCAGTGACCACGACCAGAACACCTCCGCCAACAACTACCACCAGTCCAGTGACCTCGACAACAACACCTCCGCCTACAACTACCACCAGTCCAGTGACCACGACAACAACAACTCCGCCAACAACTACCACCAGTCCAGTGACCACGACCACACCTCCGCCAACAACTACCACCAGTTTAGTGACCACGACAACAACACCTCCGCCTACCACTACCACCAGTCCAGTGACCGCGACCACAACACCTACGCCTACCACTACCACTAGTCCTGTGACCACGACCACAACACCTCTGCCTAAAACTACCACCACTCCAGTGACCACGACCACAACACCTCCGCCTACTACTACCACCAGTCCAGTGACCACGACAACAACTTCTTCGCCAACAACTACCACCAGTCCAGTGACCACGACCACACCTCCGCCTACCACTACCACCATTCCAGTGACCACGACCACAACACCTACGCCTACCACTACCACTAGTCCAGTGACCACGACCACAACACCTACGCCAACAACTACCACCAGTCCAGTCACCACGACCACAGCACCATCGCCTACAACTACCACCAGTGCAGTGACCACGACCACAACACCTCCGCCTACTACTAACACCAGTCCAGTGACCACGACAACAACTCCTCCGCCAACAACTACCACCAGTCCAGTGACCACGACCACACCTCCGCCAACAACTACCACCAGTCCAGTGACCACGACCACAACACCTCCGCCAACAACTACCACAAGTCCAGTGACCACGACAACAACACCTTTGCCAAAAACTACAACCAGTCCAGTGACCACGACCACACCTCCGCCAACAGCTACCACCAGTCCAGTGACCACGACCACAACACCTCGGCCAACAACTACAACTAGTCCAGTGACCACGACCACAACACCTCTGCCTACAACTACCACCAGTCCAGTGACCACGACCACAACACCTCCGCCTATAACTACCACCAGTCCAGTGACCACGACAACAACACCTCCGCCTGCAACTACCACCAGTCCAGTGACCACGACAACAACACCTCCGCCAACAACTACCACCAGTCCAGTGACCACGACCACACCTCCGCCAACAGCTACCACCAGTCCAGTGACCACGACCACAACACCTCCGCCTACAACTACCACCAGTCCAGTGACCACGACAACAACACCTCGGCCAACAACTACCACCAGTCCAGTGACCACGACCACTACACCTCAGCCTACCACTACCACCAGTCCAGTGACCACGACAACAACTCCTTCGCCAACAACTACCACCAGTCCTGTGACCACGACCACAACACCTCCGCCAACAACTACCACCAGTCCAGTGACCACGACCACACCTCCGCCAACAACTACCACCAGTCCAGTGACCACGACCACAACACCTCCGCCAACAACTACCACCAGTCCAGTGACCACGACCACACCTCCGCCAACAACTACCACCAGTTCAGTGACCACGACAACAACACCTCCGCCTACCACTACCACCAGTCCTGTGACCACGACCACAACACCTCTGCCTACAACTACCACCACTCCAGTGACCACGACCACAACACCTCCGCCTACTACTACCACCAGTCCAGTGACCACGACAACAACTCCTTCGCCAACAACTACCACCAGTCCAGTGACCACGACCACACCTCCGCCTACCACTACCACCATTCCAGTGACCACGACCACAACACCTACGCCTACCACTACCACTAGTCCAGTGACCACGACCACAACACCTACGCCAACAACTACCACCAGTCCAGTCACCACAACCACAGCACCATCGCCCACAACTACCACCAGTGCAGTAACCACGACCACAACACCTCCGCCTACTACTGACACCAGTCCAGTGACCACGACAACAACTCCTCCGCCAACAACTACCACCAGTCCAGTGACCACGACCACACCTACGCCAACAACTACCACCAGTCCAGTGACCACGACCACAACACCTCCGCCAACAACTAGCACAAGTCCAGTGACCACGACAACAACA
The DNA here is from genome assembly GCA_959347315.1 of Bimastos eiseni. NCBI lineage: Eukaryota > Metazoa > Annelida > Clitellata > Crassiclitellata > Lumbricidae > Bimastos > Bimastos eiseni. The sequence continues at coordinate 45,351,736 of OY365810.1, forward strand.
TCTTTGCCAAAAACTACAACCAGTCCAGTGACCACGACCACACCTCCGCCAACAACTACCACCAGTCCAGTGACCACGACAACAACACCTCCGCCTACCACTACCACCAGTCCAGTGACCGCGACCACAACACCTACGCCTACCACTACCACTAGTCCAGTGACAACGACCACAACACCTCTGCCTACAACTACCACCGGTCCAGTGACCACGACCACAACACCTCCGCCAACAACTACCACCAGTCCAGTGACCACGACCACAACACCTCCGCCTACTACTACCACCAGTCCAGTGACCACGACAACAACTCCTCCGCCAACAACTACCACCAGTCCATTGACCACGACCACACCTCCGCCAACAGCTACCACCAGTCCAGTGACCACGACCACAACACCTCCGCCAACAACTACCACCAGTCCAGTGACCACGACAACAACTCCTCCGCCAACAACTACCACCAGTCCAGTGACCACGACCACAACACCTCCGACAACAACTACCACCAGTCCAGTCACCACGACAACAACACCTCCGCCAGCAACTACCACCAGTCCAGTGACCACGACAACACCTCCGACAACAACTACCACCAATCCAGTGACCACGACCACACCTCCGCCTACCACTACCACCAGTCCAGTGACCACGACAACAACACCTACGCCTACCACTACCACTAGTCCAGTGACCACGACATCAACACCTACGCCAACAACTACCACCAGTACAGTCACCACGACCACAGCACCATCGCCTACAACTACCACCAGTGCAGTGACCACGACCACAACACCTCCGCCTAGTACTACCACCAGTCCAGTGACCACGACAACAACTCCTCCGCCAACACCCACCACCAGTCCAGTGACCACGACCACAACACCTCCGCCAACAACTACCACTAGTCCAGTGACTACGACCACAACACCTCCGCCAACAACTACCACAAGTCCAGTGACCACGACAACAACACCTCCGCCAACTACCACCAGTCCAGTGACCACGACCACACCTCCGCCAACAACTACCACCAGTCAAGTGACCACGACAACAACACCTCCGCCTACCACTACAACCAGTCCAGTGACCGCGATCACAACACCTACGCCTACCACTACCACTAGTCCAGTGACCACGACCACAACACCTCTGCCTACAACTACCACCGGTCCAGTGACCACGACCACAACACCTCCGCCAACAACTACCACCAGTCCAGTGACCACGACAACAACACCTCCGCCTACTACTACCACCAGTCCAGTGACCACGACAACAACTCCTCCGCCAACAACTTCCACCAAACCAGTGACCACGACCACACCGCCGCCAACAACTACCACCAGTCCAGTGACCACGACAACAACACCTCCGCCAACAACTACCACCAGTCCAGTGACCACGACAACAACACCTCCGCCAACAACTACCACCAATCCAGTGACCACGACCGCAACATCTCCGCCAGCAACTACCACCAGTCCAGTGACCACGACCACAACACCTCCGCCTACCACTACCACCACTCCAGTGACCACGACAACAAGTTTTCCGCCAACAACTACCACCAGTCCAGTGACCACGACCACAACACCTCCGCCAACAACTACCACAAGTCCAGTGACCACGACAACAGCACCTCCGCCAACAACTACCACCAGTCCAGTGACCACGACCACACCTCCGCCAACAACTACCACCAGTCCAGTGACCACGACAACAACACCTACGCCTACCACTACCACCAGTCCAGTGACCACGACCACACCTCCGCCTACCACTACCACCAGTCCAGTGACCACGACCACAACACCTACGCCTACCACTACCACTAGTCCAGTGACCACGACCACAACACCTACGCCAACAACTACCACCAGTCCAGTCACCACGACCACAGCACCATCACCTACAACTACCACCAGTGCAGTGACCACGACCACAACACCTCCGCCTAGTACTACCACCAGTCCAGTGACCACGACAACAACACCTCGGCCAACAACTACCACCAGTCCAGTGACCACGACAACAACACCTCCGCCAACAACTACCACCAGTCCAGTGACCACTACAACAACACCTCCGCCAACAACTACCACCAAACCAGTGACCACGACCACAACATCTCCGCCAACAACTACCACCAGTCCAGTGACCACGACCACAACACCTCCGCCTACCACTACCACCAGTCCAGTGACCACGACAACAACTTTTCCGCCAACAACTACCACCAGTCCAGTGACCACGACCACAACACCTCCGCCAACAACTACCACAAGTCCAGTGACCACGACAACAGCACCTCCGCCAACAACTACCACCAGTCCAGTGACCACGACCACACCTCCGCCAACAACTACCACCAGTCCAGTGACCACGACAACAACACCTCCGCCTACCACTACCACCAGTCCAGTGACCACGACCACAACACCTACGCCTACCACTACCACTAGTCCAGTGACCACGACCACAACACCTCTGCCTACAACTACCACCGGTCCAGTGACCACGACCACAACACCTCCGCCAACAACTACCACCAATCCATTGACCACTACCAGAACACCTCCGCCAACAACTACCACCAGTCCAGTGACCACGACAACAACACCTCCGACTACTACTACCACCAGTCCAGTGACCACGACAACAACTCCTCCGCCAACAACTACCACCAGTCCAGTGACCACGACCACAACACCTCCGCCAACCACTACCACAAGTCCAGTGACCACGACAACAACTCCTCCGCCAACAACTACCACCAGTCCAGTGACCACGACCACACCTCCGCCAACAACTACCACCAGTCCAGTGACCACGACAACAACATCTCCGCCTACCACTACCACCAGTCCAGTGACCACGACAACAACACCTCCGACTTCCACTACCACCAGTCCAGTGACCTCGACCACAACACGAACGCCTACCACTACCACTAGTCCAGTCACCACGACCACAACACCTTCGCCTACAACTACCACCAGTGCAGTGACCACGACCACAACACCTCCGCCTACTACTACCACCAGTCCAGTGACCACGACAACAACTCCTTCGCCAACAACTACCACCAGTCCAGTGACCACGACCACACCTCCGCCTACCACTACCACCAGTCCAGTGACCACGACCACAACACCTACGCCTACCACTACCACTAGTCCAGTCACCACGACCACTGCACTATCGCCTACAACTACCACCAGTGCAGTGACCACGACAACAACACCTCCGCCTACTACTACCACAAGTCCAGTGACCACGACCACAACACCTTCGCCAACAACTACCACTAGTCCAGTGACTACGACCACAACACCTCCGCCAACAACTACCACAAGTCCAGTGACCACGACAACAACACCTCCGCCAACTACCACCAGTCCAGTGACCACGACCACACCTCCGCCAACAACTACCACCAGTCAAGTGACCACGACAACAACACCTCCGCCTACCACTACAACCAGTCCAGTGACCGCGATCACAACACCTACGCCTACCACTACCACTAGTCCAGTGACCACGACCACAACACCTCTGCCTACAACTACCACCGGTCCAGTGACCACGACCACAACACCTCCGCCAACAACTACCACCAGTCCAGTGACCACGACAACAACACCTCCGCCTACTACTACCACCAGTCCAGTGATCACGACAACAACTCCTCCGCCAACAACTTCCACCAAACCAGTGACCACGACCACACCGCCGCCAACAACTACCACCAGTCCAGTGACCACGACAACAACACCTCCGCCAACAACTACCACCAGTCCAGTGACCACGACAACAACACCTCCGCCAACAACTACCACCAATCCAGTGACCACGACCGCAACATCTCCGCCAACAACTACCACCAGTCCAGTGACCACGACCACAACACCTCCGCCTACCACTACCACCACTCCAGTGACCACGACAACAAGTTTTCCGCCAACAACTACCACCAGTCCAGTGACCACGACCACAACACCTCCGCCAACAACTACCACAAGTCCAGTGACCACGACAACAGCACCTCCGCCAACAACTACCACCAGTCCAGTGACCACGACCACACCTCCGCCAACAACTACCACCAGTCCAGTGACCACGACAACAACACCTACGCCTACCACTACCACCAGTCCAGTGACCACGACCACACCTCCGCCTACCACTACCACCAGTCCAGTGACCACGACCACAACACCTACGCCTACCACTACCACTAGTCCAGTGACCACGACCACAACACCTACGCCAACAACTACCACCAGTCCAGTCACCACGACCACAGCACCATCACCTACAACTACCACCAGTGCAGTGACCACGACCACAACACCTCCGCCTAGTACTACCACCAGTCCAGTGACCACGACAACAACACCTCGGCCAACAACTACCACCAGTCCAGTGACCACGACAACAACACCTCCGCCAACAACTACCACCAGTCCAGTGACCACGACAACAACACCTCCGCCAACAACTACCACCAAACCAGTGACCACGACCACAACATCTCCGCCAACAACTACCACCAGTCCAGTGACCACGACCACAACACCTCCGCCTACCACTACCACCAGTCCAGTGACCACGACAACAACTTTTCCGCCAACAACTACCACCAGTCCAGTGACCACGACCACAACACCTCCGCCAACAACTACCACAAGTCCAGTGACCACGACAACAGCACCTCCGCCAACAACTACCACCAGTCCAGTGACCACGACCACACCTCCGCCAACAACTACCACCAGTCCAGTGACCACGACAACAACACCTCCGCCTACCACTACCACCAGTCCAGTGACCACGACCACAACACCAACGCCTACCACTACCACTAGTCCAGTGACCACGACCACAACACCTCTGCCTACAACTACCACCGGTCCAGTGACCACGACCACAACACCTCCGCCAACAACTACCACCAATCCAGTGACCACTACCAGAACACCTCCGCCAACAACTACCACCAGTCCAGTGACCACGACAACAACACCTCCGACTACTACTACCACCAGTCCAGTGACCACGACAACAACTCCTCCGCCAACAACTACCACCAGTCCAGTGACCACGACCACAACACCTCCGACAACCACTACCACAAGTCCAGTGACCACGACAACAACTCCTCCGCCAACAACTACCACCAGTCCAGTGACCACGACCACACCTCCGCCAACAACTACCACCAGTCCAGTGACCACGACAACAACATCTCCGCCTACCACTACCACCAGTCCAGTGACCACGACAACAACACCTCCGACTACCACTACCACCAGTCCAGTGACCTCGACCACAACACCAACGCCTACCACTACCACTAGTCCAGTCACCACGACCACAACATCTTCGCCTACAACTACCACCATTGCAGTGACCACGACCACAACACCTCCGCCTACTACTACCACCAGTCCAGTGACCACGACAACAACTCCTTCGCCAACAACTACCACCAGTCCAGTGACCACGACCACACCTCCGCCTACCACTACCACCAGTCCAGTGACCACGACCACAACACCTACGCCTACCACTACCACTAGTCCAGTCACCACGACCACTGCACTATCGCCAACAACTACCACCAGTCCAGTGACCACGACCACACCTCCGCCTACCACTACCACCAGTCCAGTGACCACGACAACAACACCTCCGCCTACTACTACCACAAGTCCAGTGACCACGACAACAACTCCTCCGCCAACAACTACCACCATTCCAGTGACCACGACCACACCTCCGCCAACAACTACCACCAGTCCAGTGACCACGACCACAACACCTCCGCCTGCAACTACCACCAGTCCAGTGACCACGACAACAACACCTCCGCCAACAACTACCACCAGTCCAGTGACCACGACCACAACACCTCTGCCTACAACTACCACCAGTCCAGTGACCACGACCACAACACCTCCGCCAACAACTACCACCAGTCCAGTGACCACGACAGCAACACCTCGGCCAACAACTACCACCAGTCCAGTGACCACGACCACTACACCTCAGCCTACCACTACCACCAGTCCAGTGACCACGACAACAACTCCTTCGGCAACAACTACCACCAGTCCAGTGACCACGACCACAACACCTCCGCCAACAACTACCACCAGTCCAGTGACCACGACCACACCTCCGCCAACAACTACCACCAGTCCAGTGACCGCGACCACAACACCTACGCCTACCACTACCACTAGTCCAGTGACCACGACCACAACACCTCCGACTACCACTACCACCAGTCCAGTGACCTCGACCACAACACCAACGCCTACCACTACCACTAGTCCAGTCACCACGACCACAACACCTTCGCCTACAACTACCACCAGTGCAGTGACCACGACCACACCTCCGCCTACTACTACCACCAGTCCAGTGACCACGACCACACCTCCGCCTACCACAACCACCAGTCCAGTGACCACGACAACAACTCCTCCGGCAACAACTACCACCAGTCCAGGGACCACGACCACACCGCCGCCAACAACTACCACCAGTCCAGTGACCACGACAACAACACCTCCCCCTACTACTACCACCAGTCCAGTGACCACGACAACAACTCCTCCGCCAACAACTTCCACCAGTCCAGTGACCACGACCACACCTCCGCCAACAGCTACCACCAGTCCAGTGACCACGACCACAACACCTCCGCAAACAACTACCACCAAACCAGTGACCACGACCACACCGCCGCCAACAACTACCACCAGTCCAGTGACCACGACAACAACACCTCCGCCAACAACTACCACCAATCCAGTGACCACGACAACAACATCTCCGCCAACAACTACCACCAGTCCAGTGACCACGACCACAACACCTCCGCCTACCACAACCACCAGTCCAGTGACCACGACAACAACTTTTCCGCCAACAACTACCACCAGTCCAGTGACCACGACCACAACACCTTCGCCTACTACTACCACCAGTCCAGTGACCACGACAACAACTCCTTCGCCAACAACTACCACCAGTCCAGTGACCACGACCACAAGACCTCCGCCCACAACTACCACCAGTTCAGTGACCACGACAACACCACCTTCGCCAACAACTACCACCAGTCCAGTGACCACGACAACAACACCTCCGCCAACAACTACCACCAGTCCAGTGACCACGACCACAACACCTCTGACTACAACTACCACCAGTCCAGTGACCACGACCACAACACCTCCGCCAACAACTACCACCAGTCCAGTGACCACGACCACAACACCTCCGCCAACAACTACCACCAGTCCAGTGACCACGACAGCAACACCTCGGCCAACAACTACCACCAGTCCAGTGACCACGACCACTACACCTCAGCCTACCACTACCACCAGTCCAGTGACCACGACAACAACTCCTTCGGCAACAACTACCACCAGTCCAGTGACCACGACCACAACACCTCCGCCAACAACTACCACCAGTCCAGTGACCACGACCACACCTCCGCCAACAACTACCACCAGTCCAGTGACCGCGACCACAACACCTACGCCTACCACTACCACTAGTCCAGTGACCACGACCACAACACCTCCGACTACCACTACCACCAGTCCAGTGACCTCGACCACAACACCAACGCCTACCACTACCACTAGTCCAGTCACCACGACCACAACACCTTCGCCTACAACCACCACCAGTGCAGTGACCACGACCACAACACCTCCGCCTACTACTACCACCAGTCCAGTGACCACGACCACACCTCCGCCTACCACAACCACCAGTCCAGTGACCACGACAACAACTCCTCCGGCAACAACTACCACCAGTCCAGTGACCACGACCACACCGCCGCCAACAACTACCACCAGTCCAGTGACCACGACAACAACACCTCCCCCTACTACTACCACCAGTCCAGTGACCACGACAACAACTCCTCCGCCAACAACTTCCACCAGTCCAGTGACCACGACCACACCTCCGCCAACAGCTACCACCAGTCCAGTGACCACGACCACAACACCTCCGCAAACAACTACCACCAAACCAGTGACCACGACCACACCGCCGCCAACAACTACCACCAGTCCAGTGACCACGACAACAACACCTCCGCCAACAACTACCACCAGTCCAGTGACCACGACAACAACACCTCCGCCAACAACTACCACCAATCCAGTGACCACGACAACAACATCTCCGCCAACAACTACCACCAGTCCAGTGACCACGACCACAACACCTCCGCCTACCACAACCACCAGTCCAGTGACCACGACAACAACTTTTCCGCCAACAACTACCACCAGTCCAGTGACCACGACCACAACACCTTCGCCTACTACTACCACCAGTCCAGTGACCACGACCACACCTCCGCCAACAACTACCACCAGTCCAGTGACCACGACCACAAGACCTCCGCCCACAACTACCACCAGTTCAGTGACCACGACAACACCACCTTCGCCAACAACTACCAACAGTCCAGTGACCACGACAACAACACCTCCGCCAACAACTACCACCAGTCCAGTGACCACGACCACAACACCTCTGCCTACAACTACCACCAGTCCAGTGACCACGACCACAACACCTCCGCCAACAACTACCACCAGTCCAGTGACCACGACAACAACACCTCGGCCAACAACTACCACCAGTCCAGTGACCACGACAACAACACCTCCACCAAAAACTACTACCAATCCAGTGACCACGACCACAACACCTCCGCCAACAACTACCACCAGTCCAGTGACCACGACCACAACACCTCCGCCTACAACTACCACCAGTCCAGTGACCACGACAACAACTCCTCCGCCAACAGCTACCACCAGTCCAGTGACGACGACAACACCTCCGCCAACAACTACCACCAGTCCAGTGACCACGACCACAACACCTCCGCCAACAACTACCACCAGTCCAGTGACCACGACCACACCTCCGCCAACAACTACCACCAGGCCAGTGACCACGACCACAACACCTCCGCCAACAACTACCACAAGTCCAGTGACCACTACAACAACAACTACGCCTACCACTACCACTAGTCCGGTGAGCACGACCACAACACCTCTGCCTACAACTACCACCAGTCCAGTGACCACGACCACAACACCTCCGCCAACAACTACCACCAGTCCAGTGACCACGACAACAACACCTCGGCCAACAACTACCACCAGTCCAGTGACCACGACAACAACACCTCCGCCAACAACTACCACCAATCCAGTGACCACGACCACAACACCTACGCCTACCACTACCACCAGTCCAGTGACCACGACAACAACTCCTTCGCCAACAACAACCACCAGTCCAGTGACCACGACCACAACACCTCCGCCAACAACTACCACCAGTCCAGTAACCACGACCACACCTCCGCCAACAACTACCACCAGTCCAATGACCACGACCACAACACCTCCGCCAACAACTACCACAAGTCCAGTGACCAAGACAACAACACCTCCGCCAACAACTACCACCAGTCCAGTGACCACGACCACACCTCCGCCAACAACTACCACCAGTTCAGTGACCACGACAACAACACCTCCGCCTACCACTACCACCAGTCCAGTGACCGCGACCACACCTCCGCCTACCACTACCACCAGTCCAGTGACCACGACCACAACACCTACGCCTACCACTACCACTACTCCAGTGACCACGACCACAACACCTACGCCAACAACTACCACCAGTCCAGTCACCACGACCACAGCACCATCGCCTACAACTACCACCAGTGCAGTGACCACGACCACAACACCTCCGCCTACTACTAACACCAGTCCAGTGACCACGACAACAACTCCTCCGCCAACAACTACCACCAGTCCAGTGACCACGACCACACCTCCGCCAACCACTACCACCAGTCCAGTGACCACGACCACAACACCTCCGCCAACAACTACCACCAGTCCAGTGACCACGACCACAACACCTCCGCCAACAACTACCACCAGTCCAGTGACCACGACAACAACACCTCGGCCAACAACTACCACCAGTCCAGTGACCACGACAACAACACCTCCGCCAACAACTACCACCAATCCAGTGACCACGACCACAACACCTACGCCTACCACTACCACCAGTCCAGTGACCACGACAACGACTCCTTCGCCAACAACTACCACCAGTCCAGTGACCACGACCACAACACCTCCGCCAACAACTACCACCAGTCCAGTAACCACGACCACACCTCCGCCAACAACTACCACCAGTCCGGTGACCACGACCACAACATCTCCGCCAACAACTACCACAAGTCCAGTGACCAAGACAACAACACGTCCGCCAACAACTACCACCAGTCCAGTGACCACGACCACACCTCCGCCAACAACTACCACCAGTTCAGTGACCACGACAACAACACCTCCGCCTACCACTACCACCAGTCCAGTGACCGCGACCACACCTCCGCCTACCACTACCACCAGTCCAGTGACCACGACCACAACACCTACGCCTACCACTATCACTAGTCCAGTGACCACGACCACAACACCTACGCCAACAACTACCGCCAGTCCAGTCACCACGACCACAGCACCATCGCCTACAACTACCACCAGTGCAGTGACCACGACCACAACACCTCCGGCTACTTCTACAACCAGTCCAGTGACCACGACAACAACTCCTCCGCCAACAACTACCACCAGTCCAGTGACCACGACCACACCTCCGCCAACAACTACCACCAGTCCAGTGACCACGACAACAACACCTCCGCCAACAACTACCACCAGTCCAGTGACCACGACCACAACACCTCTGCCTACAACTACCACCAGTCCAGTGGCCACGACCACAACACCTCCACCAACAACTACCACCAGTCCAGTGACCACGACCACAACACCTCTGCCTACAACTACCACCAGTCCAGTGACCACGACAACAACACCTCCGCCTGCAACTACCACCAGTCCAGTGACCACGACAACAACACCTCCACCAACAACTACCACCAGTCCAGTGACCACGACCACAACACCTCCGCCAACAACTACCACCAGTCCAGTGACCACGACAACAACACCTCGGCCAACAACTACCACCAGTCCAGTGACAACGACAACAACACCTCCGCCAACAACTACCACCAATCCAGTGACCACGACCACAACATCTCCGCCTACTACTACCACCAGTCCAGTGACCACGACAACAACTCCTTCGCCAACAACTACCACCAGTCCAGTGACCACGACCACAACACCTCGGCCAACAACTACCACCAGTCCAGTGACCACGACAACAACACCTCGGCCAACAACTACCACCAGTCCAGTGACCACGACAACAACACCTCCGCCAACAACTACCACCAATCCAGTGACCACGACCACAACATCTCCGCCTACTACTACCACCAGTGCAGTGACCACGACCACAACACCTCCGCCTACTACTACCACCAGTCCAGTGACCACGACAACAACTCCTTCGCCAACAACTACCACCAGTCCAGTGACCACGACCACACCTCCGCCTACCACTACCACCAGTCCAGTGACCACGACCACAACACCTACGCCTACCACTACCACTAGTCCAGTGACCACGACCACAACACCTACGCCAACAACTACCACCAGTCCAGTCACCACGACCACAGCACCATCGCCTACAACTACCACCAGTGCAGTGACCACGACCACAACACCTCCGGCTACTTCTACAACCAGTCCAGTGACCACGACAACAACTCCTCCGCCAACAACTACCACCAGTCCAGTGACCACGACCACACCTCCGCCAACAACTACCACCAGTCCAGTGACCACGACAACAACACCTCCGCCAACAACTACCACCAGTCCAGTGACCACGACCACAACATCTCTGCCTACAACTACCACCAGTCCAGTGACCACGACCACAATACCTCCGCCAACAACTACCACCACTCCAGTGACCACGACAACAACACCTCGGCCAACAACTACCACCAGTCCAGTGACCACGACAACAACACCTCCGCCAACAACTACCACCAATCCAGTGACCACGACCACAACATCTCCGTCAACAACTACGACCAGTCCAGTGACCACGACCACAACACCTCCGCCTACAACTACCACCAGTCCAGTGACCACGACAACAACACCTCCGCCAACAACTACCACCAGTCCAGTGACCACGACCACAACACCTCCGCCAACAACTACCACCAGTCCAGTGACCACCACCACACCTCCGCCAACAACTACCACCAGTCCAGTGACCACGACCACAACACCTCCGCCAACAACTACCACCAGTCCAGTGACCACGACCACACCTCCGCCAACAACTACCACCAGTCCAGTGACCACGACAACAACACCTCCGCCTACCACTACCACCAGTCCAGTGACCGCGACCACAACACCGACGCCTACCACTACCACTAGTCCAGTGACCACGACCACAACACCTCTGCCTACAACTACCACCAGTCCAGTGACCACGACCACAACACCTCGGCCAACAACTACCACCAGTCCAGTGACCACGACAACAACACCTCCGCCAACAACTACCACCAGTCCAGTGACCACGACAACAACACCTCGGCCAACAACTACCACCAGTCCAGTGACCACGACAACAACACCTCCGCCAACAACTACCACCAATCCAGTGACCACGACCACAACATCTCCGCCAACAACTACGACCAGTCCAGTGACCACGACCACAACACCTCCGCCTACAACTACCACCAGTCCAGTGACCACGACAACAACTCCTCCGCCAACAACTACCACCAGTCCAGTGACGACGACAACAACACCTCCGCCAACAACTACCACCAGTCCAGTGACCACGACCACAACACCTCCGCCAACAACTACCACCAGTCCAGTGACCACGACCACACCTCCGCCAAAAACTACCACCAGTCCAGTGACCACG